>MVBO01000122.1:0-44898 GCA_002261195.1 Bifiguratus adelaidae
TTCTCGATCCGCAATTTAGTCAACATCTGCGACTCCCATAACGGCTGCGGTAGATGCGCATACACTGCAGATACCGGTCCGGAATCTTCAGTAGTCTGACTGGACGCGTTCGAAACGGTCGACCAGGCATCGCTAGGTCCATTCAAATTATTGAAAGTCGCCGGCTCCGGCAACATACGCTGACGATAAGTATACGATGCTCCGGTGTATTCTGACAGTACCAGCTTTGAGAACAAGATACTTGCTTCGTTCTCGATCCAAAAGTCAAAGTTGGACTCGGGCACTTTGAAGGTAGCATCGATCGAATCTAGAGACGCCGCACCGAGGCTGGCTTTACTGAGAAGCCGACGCGATGTCTTTGTACGCAAAGGTCTGAATCGCGATTTGCGTGCCGCATATGGTGTGTCGGCGAAGCTAGCTCTGGTCGCCGACCGGCGACGTGATCCCACTTGCAAGTACCCATCATGGAACGGCAGCGCATTGTCGTTCTCATCATCAGAACCAGCAATATCACGACCAATACGTTTCTTCTTCTTTGACGTCTCCCGGTCAAATTCGAGTACGCTACTCGACGCAAAGTCCTCGGCGGAAAGTATTGGCGGAGGTACCGACGATTGCTTTCGTTGCTGCTGCTTCTTTAACGCTTCATGCGTGGCGGTAAGAAGACTGCGGGTTGACGCTTTCTGAAGGGTTGATTGCCTTTCCGACTGCATTGTTGGAGGCTTCGGAACCGTCTCCTTCACCTCTTTTTCTGGTGATGTACGACTTGGCCGATTGGAGGATTTGGGAGATGGAGAAGATGGAGACGTTGAAGATGGTACCGCTTGAGACTTTGTAGAGATGGGTGATTCCAGGGAGGGTTGAGGATTGATAGTAGATGACATTTGCGTATTTTCCGGTGATGTTAAAGAAAGGGACGCATTTGCCTCAGAAAGCGCGCTTTTCATGTTGACAGACGACGTTTCCGTGTGGCTTGATGCCTCGGTTGAATTGCCTTTGGATTTGACGGAAGTTGCGTTCAGCTTGCTTCCAGGCCTGGCCAGTTTGCGATTCATAAAGGGAGCTCGAAGACCAAGGTTACCTGGATTGAAACCTGTGGATGGCATACGACCTTCCATCACTGCTTTACTCATGGCGACCTGAGCGCGACGAGGCAAAGGCTTGATAGGGCGAGAAAACATATTGAGCAGACTGTCGTATTGTGCCTGAAGGGAATCCGATCGTTGTGCATGCAATGAGCTGCCAAACTGTCCAAACGAGGTTTCATCTGCAAGTGAACCGTCAGACTCCATCATCCGCAAAGACCAAGCATCGTCAGCCCCTGACACCGAAGCATCTACACTCCACTGTGTCCGGTTGAAAGCCGGAGCGGTCGATAGAGGCTGGGCCATGGGTGACTTTTTCCCCAATGATGAGATGGCAATAGTGGAATCAAGTGAAGTAGTCTCCTCGATAGTAGAGTATGGTACAGGCATATGTGGGGAGTGCGGTGACATACGTCAACCCACTACGCCCTATGAAATATAAAGAGTGTTTTGATGACGATTTCAAGCTTTTTATTTCAAGCATAGTATTGCAACGACATCTTCTTCTTGGCCTGCACTTCTTGGATACCATCCATAAAGTCTTCATGGGTAATCTCATTGGATCCTCTGCGTAGGGCTAGCATGCCTGCTTCCACCTAGATAGGGATTTTGAGTATGCGATGGCATCGATTGACCACACAGACTTACGCAAACGGCTTTACATTGAGCACCATTGAATTCATCACAGCAACGGGCGAGTTCTTCATAGTTGGTGTCTGAGGATACAGTCATCTTTCGTGAGTGAATACGTAGGATTTGAGCTCTCGCTTCTTCGTTGGGTAACGGGAATTCGATTTTTCGGTCCAGACGGCCGGAACGTAAAAGGGCGGGATCCAGGATGTCGATTCGATTTGTGGCGGCAATGACTTTGATTCTATCGTCTGATGAAAATCCATCCAGTTGATTAAGTAGCTCCAACATGGTTCGCTGTACTTCACGATCGCCTGATTTTTCAGAGTCGAATCGCTTAGTTCCAATGGCGTCTAATTCGTCAATGAAGATAATGGCGGGAGATTTCTCCTTTGCGAGATTGAAGGCATCCCGTACTAGTTTCGCACCATCACCAATAAACATCTAGGCAAGAGCGTTAAAGCGTGCAATGATGCAGAGAGTCCCAGGATTAAAAGTACAGCAACATACCTGAACGAGTTGCGGCCCAGCGAGCTTCAGGTACGTTGATTGTGTTTGAGCCGCGCAAGCTCTTGCCAATAGCGTCTTACCGGTACCAGGAGGACCGTACATGAGGACGCCTTTGGGAGGTTTGATGCCAAGGTTCTTGAATTTTTCCGCATGCGTCATTGGAAGGACAATGGCTTCCACGAGTTCCTCAATCTGCTTTGATAGACCGCCGACATCCATATAATCTTCGGTTGGCTTCTCGTCGACCTCCATGGCTTTCACTCGAGAGTCGTATCTAAGCTCGCATATGAGACCAAAACTATACATCTCCCTACTCCTGGATTACTCACTCTGCAGGCAATGTGTCCAGGACCAGGTAAGAGTCCTTGTTCACACCAATCAAATCACCGGGCTTTAGCGTTTCAGGATCCACCAGGCCTATAAGCGGCAAAAATATCGTCTACAGGCAAGATCAGTCGCTGTTCAAAAGCAATCTCAGCAAATGTACCTGTCTTGTCGATGTCTTGATAACGGCGCACTTTCCCTTTCTTGTTGAATCTAAGTCTACATTGGCACCATCCTCCTCGGCATCATCATTGGGATCAATATCAAGCAGCTAATCAACTGTCAGAAACCTGGCCGCACGAACTATACGTATCCAGCCTGCCTACCTCTACAATATTCCCCACGAGATATGGCAATTGCTTGTTCATTTTGATCTTCTCCTTGTTGTCCTTTATGCTCTCTTTCATGGATGTTTGCTCATGCTGTAGGCGCATGTGCTCCGACTTCATGACCTGGAACGCGTCAATCGACCTGTCATTGCTCTGCCACTTTACCTTTATATCATTCTCCAATAGCCTTGTCCGGTTGGTAATCTCATCCGTAGATAATTTGAGAATTTCCTGACCCACATCCTCCTCCATACTCTCCTCCCTGTCCCATAATGCCTTGTCTTCTAACGTCGCCATAAGCAAAAAGGTGTTCTCCTGCCGGCATGACGTGTGAAAGGAAATGGTGACGTAGACAATATCACGTGATTCCAATCATTCGGTGCGTTTTAGTGGCAAGTTCATCTTTTTCCGCTGACGGCTCGCTCATGACGGAGGTTCTGCCTCGATTAGATACCAAGGAGGAGGATGGGGTGATCAAGTCAGTGGAGATGACTCAAGAGGACATAGTGGAAGAGACAGATCCTGATGACTATGCTCCTACCGTTCCAAAACCTGAAGGGGGAACAAGTCATTCTGGAGTATCGGCGACGGTTTGCGCAAACTGCGGTACGACCACGACACCCTTATGGAGACGTTCCCCTAATGGAGAGACTATATGTAACGCCTGTGGACTATATTTAAAAGCACGAAATGCGACAAGACCGGTATGGCTAAAACGGAATAGCATCAAGAAACAGACCACGAGTTCTGCTTGCTCTGGAACGCCTGGCTCTTGCCCTGGGGATGGACATTGTAATGGTACCGGAGGATCAAGCTCATGCAACGGTTGTCCTGCCTTTAATCAGCATCAAGTGAATCGCCAAGATCTCGTGTGCGCCAACTGCCGCACGACGACGACACCGCTATGGAGAAGAGATGAAGCCGGCAATACCATCTGTAATGCTTGTGGTCTCTATTACCGACTTCACGCGGTTCATCGACCAGTGACAATGAAGCGAGCCGTAATCAAACGACGGAAACGAGTTGCACTTTCAACATCGGAGCACGGTGACGATGTGCAATACGTCGATGATCACGATGATCAATTGGAGCATACCTCAGACGACGATGATCAGCATGCCGATCAATTGCCAGAGACTGACGATGAGGAACGTTTAAAACTTGCCAAGGAGCAAAAGTCTGGAACGGTACAGCGCAAGCGGAAAGCGATTCAGGGCGCCGATGGGAAAGGACTAAAGAGCAAACATCCACGTCCAGCACCTCTGAAGCGAAAAGACAGTGTTCGCTCGGTACCTGCTATCGAAGACTACATTGAACCACGGCGCAGTGCGTACTCTGTTGACGGTAGCACACTTCCCGCTAATCGACCGGAGCTCCCCCGATATGGTACGGACGACGGAGTCAATCGACAGTCATCTCCCAGGGCCGAAGGCGTCGATCGGGATCGCTTTATCCTGCCACCTTTAGGACAACCAAATGCATTTACTCGTTCGGATGGTCATTCTCATCACGAGCATTTAGATTCGCAACGAGACAGTGTACCCCGATCTTTACCTCCAATTCACTACCGTGAAGAGGAAAAGCAGGTCCTGGACCGTACACCTCTCGTCCACCGTCATTCTAGTCATGGTATTATGTCGCTGCTCAATCCACCGCAAGACAATCAAGCTCGGCGATCTACGCCGCCACGGCTGCCACATCTGTATAGTATAGCTCATGATCCGCATCAAAGCTCTGAAGGCGAACCTACACTTCTTAATCGCGCTCATCGTCCTTCTACGGATGTGTCATCATTATCTTCTCTCAGTTCAGAACAGCTGGTCAATGAAATACATCTAGCACTTGCAGCACACAAGGATCACCTGCAGAAGGAAGTTGCCAATCTAAGCGCTTTACTTTCAAGAACAGCTGTCGTTCTCAGTAATATCGATCAAGCAATGGCAGCCACTGCGACACTCATCGATCCCAAAACTCATCCAATTGGTACAGTGGGAAGCAAAGAAACACATGAAGCACTTTTGCGTGCCGCCACCGCCGTATTGGATGGGCGTGAGAGCAGTCCGAGGTCCGACAGATCGTTGGACGATCGATCACAGGCAGCGCTAGCTTCCATTATGGCATTAAGTAAGGCGGCTGCGGCGGCACCCTATGTGGGCTCTGGTGGCTCGGCAGCGATGGCTATAGCATGTGCTCATCGTAGTGAGCAGGGCACGTCACCTCAACCTCATCCCCGTGTCGTTCACACTACACAGCATCCACACACACATTATCATCATATTCATACTTTTCCGCACAGCCATTCAACCCATCCCACCCATCCACCCCATCCTAATGCTCGTACACACACTCATCGTCACACGTCTCCAAGGCCCCTTAACGTCTAATACGTCTTGGTCGCGGTTGTAAACGAGTAGCACATCCTAGAAATTGTACATCATACAGCCCAAGAGGCGGTTTTGTATTTCTGAACACCAACAGGATGCGTGCCATTATGGAATCATTTTCGTTCTGGCGATCCTAATTTTACAGAAGCTCCATCGGATTGGGGCCATAACGTAAATGGTACGATGTCCTCCTTTTGCCCGCGCTTTCTGTGAACTTGCAATCCTTTCATATCATCCATGCGCCCTTTCGTCGCCCAACACACACAATAATGATTCCCCAATAATGTCCATTCTTCCACCTCATCAAACAATTCTAACCGAGATATCCGGGTTCTGATTTCGGGCGTCAAGACACGATCATGAATTTCGCTGATGGTGAGGGCGAACGCTTTTGACCATTCACGCGACATGAATCGGTCAATTTGTGATTGGAGCGTTGGATAGGTCCATATACTTTTGAGTTCAATATGTCGTTGCTGCACAAGAGAATAGAGTGAATTTCGGTATTAGACATGGAAGAGAGACCTACGCGTAGATTGTCAATCATGACTTGACCGAATGGGTCGTCGGGTAGAATTTGCTCATACAAAACAAAGGCGGCGTGAAGACAATGTTGACTGATCCAATCGACGATGGTGTCAGAATCGTGGGTATTGAGGTAGATGAGGACACATTCAGAGAGAAACAGGATGGGAGAGCTGCCGAAAGTTTACCATTAACAACGGATACGATGACCAAAGTCACTAACTTACTCGAAATCCAAGATATGACTCAGTGCTTCGGCGACAGTTTTCCAATGCCGTAAGTCCCCCTTCATCAACACATAGTCGTTTCCTCGCAAGCCAGAATCGACGTCTATCATGGATGTTGGCAAGATATGCAGGATTCCTTCACCCCACCCACCTTGTCGCTCACCAATAATGTCTGTGAGCTCCGAATGTTGCTGTATGACAGCCATTTTACGCTCGACAATCTCACTCAGATCGACCTCCACATATGTTTTAAAGCTTCGACCTCGTTTCTGGTCATCTCGTCAGCAAGACATTCAATGCCGGCTAACCTACCTTCAAGTTAAAGTACCTAGTATCAAAGCCTGCCCCCAAAGACACTATTTGCGCATGCGCGTCCTGTGAACGACACGTCTCGTGGAATTGCTCCACCAATACATCGATTGCATGAGTTCGAACAAATGTTCCTATGGTCGCTTAGCCTGTCGTCCTTTTTTCTGGTCCTTGTTACCTCTGTTGATGATGGGTGGTCTCCTCGCATCCTTCTTCATAAACTTGGTGATGAATGCGTCGTCAAGATAGCCCCGCCGAACTGCCGAACTAGCATGCCAACGTGAGCAAACGCCCGTTACGACATAACTTACGCTTTACTCAATGCTGCGTCGTCATTGGTCTCTTGCACAGCCTCATCAGCGCTCTTGTGTAGCCTTACGTTACGTCTGCAAGGAGTGAGCGTGGGCAACTGCTGCATTACGGAATGTTCCGTTGCTAACGTGAACACTTTGCTAACGTTATAGCTCAAATTGCCTTTTGGGGATGAGTCAATTGTTGCCTATAAAATGGCGTTGCGCTCTCGCTCGTTCAGCACTCAAGAATGCCATTCATCACTGCTCAAGACGGAACAAAGCTCTTTTATCGCGACTGGGGTCACAAGGATGGTCAACCAGTGATTTTACAACATGGTTGGCCTTTCAATTCGGTTCAATGGGAACAAGTCGCTGCGGATCTTCTTCAAGATCAACATGTGCGATTGATCATGCCGGACCGCCGAGGATTTGGGAGGAGTGATGATCCAGGTCATGGATTTAATTTGGATACATTTGTGGAAGACTTGCATACTCTTTTGACATCGCTGCACCTGAGCAAGTCTGCTATTCTTGTCGGCAATTCCATGGGAGGCGCAGAAGCCGTCAAATATGCAAATTGCTACGGTACGCAAGACATTGCGGTAAGTAATCTAAACATTCCGCAAAATTCTGGACACTAATTGCCGTCGCCATAGGGAATCGTTCTTGTCGCGTCCTCCGTGCCCTGTCCGACCAAGAATGCGACCAATGAGTATGGTAGCGATCCTGAAATTTACAATCAAATCTGTGATGCGTTCATGCTCAACCGTCATCAATTCACTATGGAAGGCCTACCCAATGTATTCGGTGCCCACATTACACCCAAAGATCCTTCAAGCTACGCTGAGCCTGCACTCGCTCCGAGGCTGGATGCCCATCCCTACACAATTCAGTGGGCAGCCCATATGGTGGCATCTGCCTCCTTTTGGGCCATTCTTGAAACCATGAAGAGCATCAGAGACATTGATGTTAGAAAAGAGGTGGAGGAACTCGGCAAGTCTGACGTTTCCGTGCTCTTGTTGCATGGCGATAAAGATGTCAGCCAGGACATTAACAATACTGCAAAGCGTGTCTTGACGATGGTCCCCAATGCGGAATTAAAAGTTTACGAAGACGGTCCTCACGGTAGGTTCGACTATGTTTGGAGTGTGAGCACTTACACTCGGTTACTTTAGGTATCTTTTGGACCCATCGTTCGATGCTGGTGCGGGATCTCAACGAGTTTATCCACAGGGTCAAGCAATAATTGTCGGGCCAATGGGTCTCGTACCGCTTTTCAATATCCCTGTTTTGCTTTACACATGTGATTATGGAATAAAATACAATACGACTAAACAAGATGCTCCATTCCATGGACATTACTCACATTAAATTCAGGACAGGTCAGCCCTTTCCATTGGAGAGGGTGAAGACCTCGCTGTCTTCGCCACCAATTGGTACGTTTGACAAGACTTTGATCCATCACAAACCACCACTTGTCCGCAAATTCTTGGGAAATCTCCCAATTATCTTGGTCAGCGTAATCTGTGCCCCAGCATCGAAGACCACCCGTGGGTGACTCAATGTCATAAATGAGATCCTTTATCGAGACAGAAAGGATCATCATCACCGAAATCATTCTGTCTCGTATGAGCGGCCAGGGTAATAGATCCACGACAGGATGATGGTCCACCGTCTGCTGAATAGCTGTAGGTTGCATATTTTCCGGCAACAGTGCGAGCTGCTGTGCCACTACAGCGTCCGTATTACTACAAAAGATTGAGTTGGCTTCAAGTTTGAGTACAATATGAGAGCTTTGCAGTAATTGGGCGTTGGATACACACGCCTGTAGAATGTTTGCTTGGCCGATAAAGATGAACTTTTCATCTCGGAATTGATGATTTCTCGGTTTACGCAGCGATTGAGCGGTAGATCGAACGTACTGTGTAATTAACTGACCGGCGAAAGAATCTCCATCCTTGCTGGATGAGCCCTGAACCGACAAGTCCGTGGTCGTCACATCGAGGATGTCCGGAATGCCGCATTCATCCAAAGATGACTCGCTTGACGTTTGGTTTTTCTCAAATTCGGTCTCGAGAGCTCTAAGCTTGTTCTCAAGTTGTCTGACCTTGTCTTCCAACTCCTTTTCCCTTGTATTGTCCTTTGCGCAAACCTGCTGCTCAAGGCTGTGCAGATACTCTTTCTTGCGTTTCCCTGCGCCCACGCGACAAATACTCTCAGTATAGTGTCTTGCAGTGGATGCGTTGCTACTCACGGAAGCGTCTTTGAGCCATAATATTATCCAGGCGGCGCTTCTCCCTCCGTTGTTCCTCGTCCATGATAGAGATTGCGGCAGGTAAAGTGTTCCTTCCACACAGCCTTCAAGCCGCAGTTTCATTCATCGACAGAACTGGGCACGTGACTATATTGTGTGCCCGTGCCCTGGCTGCCCAATGTCCTCACCAATTTCCCGGCGGCGTTCTTGGCCACAATCATATGTGTGGCAAACCCATCTATGGAAGACCTATCCGAGACTCAAGGATCGATCCCCGCGTACTAACAAGGTCATTGGTAGAAATTGTACCTGCTACCTGTGTTCAAAGGTTACAAGTGGAAATTTCATTTACCATTGTCCCTATCACGACGCCGCAATCAATGTTCCCAACTGGTTCTCATTGAAGATCCGTGCTTTTCGAGTGCCTTACAATAAAAGAGAGGGAAACGGAATTTGCCACCGCAAATTGATGTCTTTTTGTTCCTAGTCGCTCTTGGGTTGTAGGAACTGCAGTCAAAGGCGTACTCTTGCCATGCATTTTTCTCCGTCATGCCGCGGATATCTACTTCTTCTGGCTCTATGTACTCTTTTAGGCGTTATAAACGCAGGACCTGCTGGAAAAGAAACAGCTCAACTGGCGCAAGGTACGGCAGCTCCGGCTGACCCGCCTGCCGACCCCAATGCACTTCCACCTGACGCTAGCCCAACCACTGACAGTCCTGCGCTCGCCACGACACCGGCCAATAATGCCCCTGGGTCTCCAACGACAACAGATGCTCCGTTATCAACGAATGGCACTGGAATGAATGCCACAGGTAGGATTGCCCAATGATGGCATTGTCGATTGGACGCTCACATGTCTACATAGCGAGTTTGATTCCCATATCGAGAGGACCCATTTCCACTATGCCTGCCATAAGGTCCCCGGCTGCTTCCAGTACGCCAACGGCATCCAATAACGTCACGTCAGGAATTCCATCGACGCCCAGTAAGGTTCTATCGCACTACTTCCACGAGTAACATCTAAATCTTTTAGTTCCACCTGTTGGAGGATACATTATAGGCGCTGGTGCAGCTTTTGCAGCCTTGCTAGATCTGATGGGGGGATACAAAATTATGGCTTACACTGGGTTCATTACTGGATTGCTGGCCTTTGGTATGCAAGAACTGGACGCAAAGAGACGAAGCTAAACTTTTCACACCACCAGGCATCATTTCGCTTGCAATTGTCCTTGCTGCAGAGGAGCACGCGACTCTTTCGCAAAGTTTGACGTGGGCCAATGTAGCCATTGTCCTCGTTGTTGGCATCCTGGGCGGTTTTTGCTTTCTCCATCCACGAAAGCTTCAATGGCATCTACGAGCTCATGATATGCTGGGGGCTGCTTTGGGAGGTTGCGCATTTGCTACCTGGGTATGTTGCTGGCAAACCGTGTCTGTTCTTGGCGGACGGGCTGCAATTATTGCCTTATTTTCGCTCGCTCCTGCGATTGAATCCATAAGACCAACCATTGTGCATCGTTATCTCATCATTGTTTGCTGTGCAATGACTGGCGCTTTCTTCGTTATCTTTGGACTGGACACATTTGTAGCTTCTGGAATGACAATATCGGTGACCGCTGTCTTTGGGATGCCTTCATCGCCAAGCTTTCCGTCTATGTCTCTGGGATTGACGTTGGAGCTTGTAGCCGTTGGATTGCTTTTTGCCATTGGCTCCGTATACCAAGGTGCGTCTGTCATCTTAATTCAATTACTAGCTCGTTCTCTTTCTGACCTCAAAATTGACATTAGCTTTGATGCTGCGACAGCACATGCGGCATCGTGTTGATGACGCGGCAATCCTCGAGGCAAGCAAGCTTCCCGAACAGAACCCTTGGCGAATTGACCTTCCATCCTTGTCCCCTCGAAAGCCCAAAGAGATATCTGAGCTTCCCTTTGATCCCGCCTTACTAAGCGAGAAATTGGCCCCCTTGAGCGCCAATGGGGAGCCAGGTAAGGATGCCTTAGCTGCAGCCACAACTGGATCATCAAGTGCATCTGATGTTGTTAGCAACCGTGCAAAGAGTGTCATGGAAGAAGCAAGGAAATATTACAAAGGCAAGCGGCCATTGTCCATCAGCGAAGGTAGTGGAACTTCTTCCACTTCTTGTCCATCGTCCTCGAGAAATTCGTCCACGCAAGAGGTTCCTCAAGTCCGTTCAAGAAGACAGCCTGTACCCTATCCGCCTCAGTTTGCCTTCAATTCTTGTTATTTCCCTCCCAATCCACAACATTTTGAACCTATGCGCCAATATCGACCTAGTCCACAACAAATGCGCCAACGCTGGAACGGTATTTACTCACCTTCTTCCTATTACGGGTCGCCTCAGGCCAACACCAGGTCGCCGAATCCATTTGTGCCTTCCCCTTTTCCATCTCCACTTCACGAACGTTCAACCTTTGTTACATCCACCGAACGAAGAACGACGGAAATGAAAGACGCGGAGGGAAGTGGTCGTGAAGGACATGCTATTATCTAGGAGAAATGCTTGAAACTGTACAGTGAGCGCAAAGCGTACTACAACACAATAGGATACTATCGATATTGCTCTTTCAACACCGTGATCATCCTGTGCATGCTTCGTTTGATAATGCCTCCAATAAGTAGCGTAGCTGCGCCCGTGACGCCCCAAAACACATATGGCGTATGTTCGAGGCCGCTCGCCAAGTTCATGCCAAAAATACCGACAACGAAGGCACCTGCACCGAATCCCAGAGTTCCCATGGTCAATTTGAGTTCTAATAGGAGCAATTCATTGCGATTGGCGTCCAGAATGATGTTGACAATATCTTCCGTAGATTTCATGTTGGTGAGGAGGGTGGTGGCGAGGTTGGCGATTTCCTCAGTCTGTTTGAGATAGGATTCCAAAAGCAACTCAATCTCAGAATGCTGTGAGATGGACGGTGGCCTTCCTTCCTTTTTGGCTGTGAGATACATGGCGGCGAGGTCTTCATCTAGAGCGACATTTAAGTCTCGGCGCGATCAGGAAATTCCCCACTCACCTTGTTCCAACACTTCTTCCACGGCATCGCGAATTCGTAACACGTCTTTTTCAAATTGACTCATCTTTTTCGAGTATCTTAAGAGCTCCTTGAGTTTCTTTGCCGTGATCTTTTCTTCCAGATCGGAGAGCAATTGCTGGATCGACGGGGTGACCATCTCGATTTCTGTCTGTAATGAGGAGGTGACCGAGATCAGGATGGCTTCGAGAGCGCGAAACTCAAAGGGGAGTGAACCGCTTTGACGCAGCCTCTCTTGTAAGTCGTAGATAAATAGACTTTGATTGTACGTCTCACTGCTGCCATAACTGTCAAATAACACAACTAGATCAGCCTTCACTAGTGCTCTGATGTGAGCAAGATTGACGAGGATCGCTTGCTCTCGCACAAGGATGGCGGGTATCTGATTCACATAGTGCGTGTCAATCTTTCGTAAATCTCGTGGCTGCAAGCCATGTTGTGCGCAAAGCTCCGACTTTAGAAACTCGCCAGCTGTTGTCTTGACGGCACCTTGATGATTAAACTCTGTACATCGAAGCTTAATTTCGTTCTTTGCGGGCTTTGATACGAGCAACTTTGTCGGCTCTTCGTTCGCCTTGTCGTATCTATGCTCGTGTGTGGACCGTGACGTGACCACTGGCGCCCTCTGCGCGCCTCTCCAGTTCGAGAAATATCGAGTGCCCGAAACCGACAATAATCCGACGTTTGACTTGCCTATTGTCGGGCAATCACTTCTATATGTGTTGGTTGATACTCTTGATACCGAACCTATCCTCCGCACTAGACAGCGTGTCCACATGTCCATCCTCACAGCGGCGAATGGAACACCAAGGCCGGCAAGATCACAAAATGAATTAAATTCGTAAATTTCAGACTGTAAACAAGAACCCTTCTCACCTCTTGATCGCTCTCTCATGGCCGCTAGATTACTCTTGTCTAATGCTCTAAAGGCTCGCTCTGGTGCTTCCAAGCAAGTAAGTAGGGTTGGATAATGGTGTACCTGCGGTCTGTGTCACTCGGATGATTGTCATCGAGTGACTTTTGCCGGAAAATGTTCGCATGACGATGCAACAACATGGACTCAATGGAACCCGGTTTTTGCCCTGTAGTTGGTTCGCCCTTTGGCCACAACCACCTCCTTGTATCCCACGACCAAGACTACTACCCTCTCGAATGGTCTTACGGTCGCCACAGAAACAAACCCCACAGCTCAAACAGCTACTGTCGGTGTCTGGATTGATGCCGGTTCTCGTGCTGAAAATGCAAAGAACAATGGATCCGCTCACTTTTTGGAGCACATGGCTTTCAAGGTAGGTTCAACTTAACCGTTTAGCGAGAGCTTCTTCCTCATATGCATCATCAGGGTACAAAGAAGCGATCTCAACGCGATTTGGAGCTCGAGGTAGAGAACCTCGGTGCTCACTTGAATGCTTATACCTCTCGGGAACAAACCGTTTACTATGCCAAAGCATTCAAGAACGATGTTCCTCGAGCTGTTGAGATCCTTTCCGATATCCTTCAAAACTCCAACCTCGACAAGCAAGCCATCGAACGCGAGCGTGATGTCATCTTGAGGGAATCTGAGGAAGTCAACAAGCTCATGGACGAAGTTGTCTTTGATCACTTGCACGCCACTGCCTACCAAGGCGAGTCTCTTGGCCGGACTATCCTCGGACCCCGCGAGAACATTGAGTCTTTGACTCGCGAAGATCTCGAAAACTACATCAAGACCAACTACAAGGCCGACCGTATGGTCCTCGTTGGTGCTGGTGCTGTTGATCACGATGCTCTCGTCAAATTGGCCGAGCAACAGTTTGGCAACTTGACCACTTCTGCCAACCCCCTGAAGCTCGGCACTCCTTCCACCGCCAAGCCCAGCTTCACTGGATCAGAAATCCGTCTTCGTGATGACACCGTTCCCCAAGCCCACATTGCTATCGCTGTTGAAGGCTGTGGTTGGACCTCGCCCGATTACTATTCCATGCTCGTTTTGCAATCCATCGTTGGATCTTGGGATCGTACCCTCGGAGCTTCATCTCACTTGTCGTCCCGCTTGTCCACCATCGTGTCCAAGAACCAGCTTGCAAACTCTTTCATGTCTTTCAACACTTCATATACCGACACCGGTTTGTGGGGCATCTACATGGTCACCGAGAACAAGGACCAAATTGACGATCTAGTCCACTTTACACAAGCCGAATGGGCACGCCTCTCCATCTCTGTCACTGAGGGTGAAGTTGAGCGTGCTAAGCAGCAATTGAAGGCTTCCCTTCTCCTCGGATTGGACGGCACCACAGCCGTCGCCGAGGACATTGGCCGTCAAATGGTCACCACCGGCAAGCGATTGTCACCTCAAGAAGTAGAAGCTGCCGTGAACGCTGTCACGGTGAAAGATGTACGACGTGTTGCCGGCGAGTATTTGTGGGATAAGGAGGTGGCCGTGGTCGGTGGCGGACCCATCGAATGCTTGACCGATTACAATCGTGTACGCGGCAACATGTCATACAACCGATACTAAACGCGACATTTGGCCATTGCACAATCACTAAAAGAGTCATACCATTCTCTGGTCACCATGTATGGTTGAAATCTTTCATAAACGCACATTTTGATGAAGTCGAGAGATTTTTGATTTTATTGCATCATGCCTACATGTCGTCGAGGACTCTATTCCTCATCGTCCTCCTCCTCATCCTCTTGACCAGCAATGTTGTAGTATCTCAACTCGAAGGTTTGCTTATCAGAAGCAATCACACGAAGCCAGTCCCGAAGTTGATGCTTCTTCAAGAACTTCTTTGTCAAGTACTTGAGGTATCGCTTGGAGAAGTCGGTGTTGGCGGTCACAGTGATCTTTCCATCGCCAGAGCGAGCAATGGTGACAACATCACCAAGGTTGTTGGTGCGGCCCTGAACCTTGATGCGATCATGCAAGAACTTTTCCTGCATCCGAACGTCAGCTAAGCCACTCAACGATCATGTCATCTACCTACAAATGCAGCAGCATCAAAGATCTTGTCTCCAGCAGGACCGGAGCAGTCAATGACAAACTTGTGCTGGACCTTCTTTCCCTTGGCAGCGACAGCAGGCATGATGAGCACACGTAAGTAATATAGAGAGAGAGAGAAGGAAACGTCGCATCGAAGCCATCGCCCAAAAAGGGGACTCGGCAAATGATGACGTAGACGCCCTATTCTTAGTGCAGCTCAGCCCATGGTGGCTTTCCAGGAGCTCGTGTGATCCTATATAAAGGGAGTCACTCTATCGTTGCGCCTCCCATTGCTGGGTATCTCTATATCTCGCTAGCTATTTACTGCGCAGATATATTGCGGACAAACAGCATAACCTCGGCGTAACACCGTGTCCAAAAACGGCATTCAAATAATTAACCTCAAGCCCGCATTCAATACCCCTTCCTTCTTCTCTCTCGTATCATGTATCAGCCTCCACCCCCCGAGCATGAGCAACCTTATCCAGAGAGGGATCAGTATCCTTTGCAGGATACGCAGTTCCATCCACAAGCCATGAACCGTTCCACGTCCTACAACGCTGATCCATATGGAGATGAAGAAGCGCCTTACAACGACCACATGGATATGCCTCTATTGCCTCCTTCTGGTGCACCGCCCATTTCCTACCAGTTGCAGGAAACCTATGCACAACCCCAACCGCCATCTGTTCACTTCGGGCCTGGCGGACAGCCTGTCGGTACCCCAGGGGGTATGGGTATCTATCCTGGACCGGATCCAGGCAGCTTTCCTTCGCCTGGTCCGCATTTTGGCGAGGCTCCTCGTCGTCAACCGCGTCGATACAAGACAACGAAGCGTGTTGAATTGGTAGGAGGCAACCTTGTGCTCGATTGTCCGGTGCCGACCAAGTTTTTGCAAGCAGTCTCGCGCAAAGGCGATAAGGAATTTACGCACATGCGTTATACGGCAGCCACGTGTGATCCTAGTGAATTCGTCAAGGAGGGCTTTACCTTGCGTCAACAGCTCATGCGTCGTAGCACCGAGCTCTTCATTGTCATGACCATGTACAATGTAGGTCAAAACACACGCCACCGTGATCGGACAGTACTGACATGCCTGGTAACTTAGGAGGACGAAATTCTCTTTACGCGGACCATGCATGGCGTTATGAAGAACATTTCGCATCTCTGTACGCGCACGCGATCGCGTACCTGGGGTGCTAAAGGCTGGGAAAAGGTGGTTGTCTGTATCGTTTCGGACGGTCGTTCCAAGATCAACCCTCGAACGTTGAGCGTCTTGGCTGCCATGGGTGTCTATCAGGAGGGCATTGCCAAAAACGTCTTCAACGGCAAGCCTGTCACAGCCCACATCTACGAGGTAAGTCCGGCCCGAAGTTCAGGGTGAAACATGTCTCATTTTATCGGGTCGCTAGTACACCACACAATTGTCTGTGGATCCTGATCTCAAGTTCAAGGGAGCGGACAAGGATATCGTGCCTTGCCAGATTCTCTTTTGTCTCAAGGAAAAGAACGCGAAGAAAATTAACTCACATCGTTGGTTCTTCCAAGCTTTTGGTCCCATCATTCAACCCAATGTGTGCGTGCTGTTGGATGTGGGTACACGACCAGGTCACACCAGTATCTACCACTTGTGGAAGGCCTTCGATATCAATTCCAACGTCGCCGGTGCCTGTGGTGAGATTCGTGCCATGTCCGGCCCCGGAGGTATCAACTTGTTGAACCCACTTGTGGCTGGCCAGAACTTTGAGTACAAAATGTCTAACATCTTGGACAAACCGCTTGAATCTGTCTTTGGTTACATTTCCGTCTTGCCCGGTGCTTTCTCGGCCTACCGTTTCGTCGCGCTTCAAAATGACGAAAAAGGTGAAGGTCCATTGCAAAAGTACTTCTTGGGTGAAACCCAGCACGGTGGTGATGCCGATATTTTCACCGCCAACATGTATTTGGCGGAAGATCGTATCTTGTGTTTCGAATTGGTCGCCAAACGTAACGCTGCCTGGTTGCTTCACTACGTCAGCTCTGCATATGGTGAAACGGATGTGCCTGATCAAGTTCCTGAATTCATCTCTCAGCGTCGTCGATGGCTCAATGGCTCCTTCTTTGCCGGTGTCTACGCCTTGTGGCATTTCATGTCTCTCTTCCGGTCCGACCACAACCTCTTCCGCAAGATCATGTTGCTCATTGAAGACTTTTACCAGACATTTAATCTCATCTTTTCTTGGTTCGCTATTGTAAGTCATTGGACCCTTGGCAAACCACGACGCTTACTGACTGCTTTATCAGGGTAACTTTTACTTGACCTTCTTTATCTTAACGCGCGCTTTGGCTCAAGATATCCCCAACCAACCACTACCTTTCTCAGCTTCTGTGGGCAATGCATTGCACGAATTCCTCAACTATGTTTACTGTCTGCTTATTGTCATTCAGTTCATCATGGCCATGGGTAACCGACCTCAAGGATCCAAGTGGGCATACATTGCCAGTATGGTCTTCTTTGCACTCCTGATGGGTTACATGCTCTTTTGTGCCGCTTGGCTCACGTACCTTGGTATCAATACTGCATTGCAAGAGGCCGATGGCAGCGGTGCTTCCCGCGTCATTACCCTACTCGGTCAATCGACCTTCCGTGATATCATCATCTCGCTGGCCTCGACCTACGTCATGTACTTTGTCGCCAGTTTCATGTTCTTTGATCCTTGGCACATGTTCACCTCCTTCATTCAGTACCTCTTCTTGACGCCCAGTTACACCAACATTCTCAACATTTACGCCTTTTGTAATACGCACGATGTCAGTTGGGGTACAAAGGGAGATACTGGTGTTGCCACAGATCTCGGTGTTGTCGCTTCCAAGAAGGATGACAAGGGTAATCACACGGTCGAATTGACCTTGCCCACCGAACAAAAGGATCTTAATGCCGCTTACGAGGAAGCTTGCTTGGACTTGCAAAAGAAGGTCCCCGAAGTCCACCAAAAGCGCGATGCCAAAACCAAGCAAGAGGATTACTACAAGGCTTTCCGTACACGACTGGTGGTATCTTGGATTGTGAGCAACATGATCCTTGTTGCCGTCATCACCAATGCCAGCATCTTTGGTTGGTTTGGCGACATCAATACCCGTGGATCTGTCTATCTCGGTGTCATTTTGTGGAGTGTGGCCGCTCTTTCGGCTTTCCGATTCTGCGGTGCCATGACCTACTTGATCCTCCGCATCTTTACAGGATAAACATGCGTCTATTGAGGGCAGAATGGGCTGGGACCTCCCCTATATTTACTCTGGAATATTGTATCCTTTTTACCATTTTTATATCACCTGAAAAGAACTCCTTCTCTTTACCGTTCCATAATGCCCAACAAACTCACATTCAAAGGCGATGACAAGCACAAGAAAAAGAAAAAGAGAAAGGCTGATACGTTCGACGAAGACAAGGAAACAAATGGCACTGACGAAGGCTGGGTCCCCGCCACTGCCCTCGATGATCTCGTTGGTCCCCTCTTTCTCACCTTTGCTTCCGACCCGCCCACATGTCTCTGCACCGATGACCAAGACCGCCTCCTAATGTACCCTCTTCCCGATCCCGATCTTCCTGAACCTCAAGTCGTTCAACAAGTTTTTGTGGGAACGCGTATCGTTGGTTCCTCCTCTGCCTTTTCCTTCAAGACCGCCGATGGCAAGTACCTCTCCGCCGACAAATTCGGTGTCGTGAGTGCCGACAAGGAAGCCATTGGACCCCTGGAAGCCTGGGAACCCAGTATCCACGATGCAGGCGTCAGTCTGGCTGCATCCTCGGGCAAGTTTTTGAGTGTGGATGAGATCGCAGGTGGTGGTATGCGTGCCCGCGCCGATGCGGAGTCGATTGGGTTTAACGAGACGTTGAGGGTGTATTGTCAAGCCAGATTGAAAAAGAAGCAAAGGGTGAGCAAGAAGGAGGTCAAGGATGCCAAGAATGTGGAGTTGGATAACATGTAAGTGATCATGTGCATGAAGCGATGTACGCTGATAGGACGTTAGTAAGCGGTATCAAGCCTGGGGTGGTAAGCTCAAGCTTAAAGACAAAGATGTGGCGGAATTGCACAAGGCAAAGAAACAAGGCAATTTTGCGGAAGCCATGCTGGATCGTCGAGAAAAGCTCAAGGCGGATCGTTATTGTAAATAGATTTCATTCACAAAGTACAGATATCAGAACGTTCTCGTTACATGGCTTTTGGTAGACGTGCTCTAGAAGAAAATGAGGGGGGAATGTCAAATGATTTACGTTGGTACCGCTCTGGCAACGCAACCGAGAGATGTTGAAAAGGTGTTTACAAGTCTGCCCAGAACTTGGCGCAGCTGTAAGGGTGATGGTCAAAGTTTTCTTCCGGTCGACACGCGCACTTTTTCCAGGCATCGTTACCAACTGGACAATGAAGGAATTGCGGTGGAACCCGGTATCCAATCTCGTCAAAGTGGTGGATTTGGTCCTTGGTGAGAAAGAGGGAAGCAGCCAGGGTATGGACGACGGGATCACCCCTAGATTTTGCGCGGAGACCATGAGCATATATACGGCATCCTACGCTTAGCGTTTACACCTACCATCGCTCATAAAAGAAGCCACCATTCTTGTCGAGCATCTCGAAATATTGAAGATACTCGGGACTTCGGAAATAGGACAAATCAGCCAGCTGGAAATTGCTCCAAAAGTGACAGCGGTTGTAGCCGCCATCCTCAGACAGTATAAACTTGCCGATGCTGTTCTTCTTGCCCCATGTAATCTGACTGGATCCCGCATAGCTCTCTGCAAACTCCACCGTCATGGGCCAGATGGACTGCACCTTCTCTTCATACTCGTATAGCGAGGTGGAAAAGGACAGTTTCTTTCCATGCTCCCGCATAAAGACGAAAGGATCAAAGTCAATAGGGCAGAGGTACTCTGAACCAGCCTCTATACGCCAGTACCAGTCCAAATCCTTGAGCAATGGATGCCTATAAATTCACGTTCAATGAGAAAAAACACCTTACAGGTTATAGACAAATTGATGAAACGCACCTAAAGATAAACCCCGACATGAAGCGAGACTCCATCCTCGCCTCGAAGTTGTTGCCAAACTCGAGCTCAGGTTTGCCAAGAGAGTTGAGATCAATCTTGCTCTGATCAATCCACGACGGAATACCGTAACCGGTGCTATTGTCCACCTTGCCAAAGAGCACCGTGGAAGTCTTGGCAATGGCCTGCGTCAACTCTTTGAACTCGTCGCTCAAGTCTTCATCCGACAGAATGATGTATGGATAGTGAATCCGACTGTTGAAAGAATCCTCCAAGTCCCGCATGGTCTGTCTAAGCCGACCTAGCGAACCAGTGTCGCCTCTCACAAAGGTGACGAAAGCAGCCGAAAACTCTGGGTGGTGAGGCTGATAAACGGTCTCCGGAGGTTCATACTCATACTTGTTCTCCACTTTGATGGGTGCTACCGGTGTCTTGGGCTGTACAGCTGCAGAGGATGACGAGAAGCCGTTGTAGATGTGATAAAAGATGTAGAGACTTGTCATTGACAAGCAACCAATCAGCAATATCTTTGCCGATGGCTTGAGGAAGATTTGTCCCATTGCTCTGTCTGCTCTACCCTACAGGAGATAGCAGGGAAAGCAAAGAGAAGAGGAGACAAAGAAGAAGAAAAGAGTGTGAGTGTGTGTGTGAGAAAGAGAAGGAGCGGGTGTGAAGCAAAGCAGGCTGAAAAGGAGGGGCAATTTTGCCATCGACGTCATCTTTGTTCCTTCTTGCTGGCTATGGGAAGTGATCTCGATCGGTAAGAGAGCACGGGAGGTTTTGAGTGATGCGCATGCATTGACAAAGGTCTATAGGCAGATTGAGCAGCTACGGCGTTGTGAGATTATCAAGGAGATAGAAGTCAAGGAATTGTGCTTGAAAGCGCGCGAGATTTTGGTAGAAGAAAGCAATGTACAGCGCGTAGATGCACCCGTGACGGTAAGGATGGAGCAGCAGCCCTGGACAGGGGCTAGGTTGATGATGATGGCGCTTTGCTGATGATGGGGCCTTTGACTAGATTTGCGGTGACATTCATGGTCAGTTTTGGGATCTGCTGGAGCTCTTTCTTAAGGGAGGCGATTGTCCGGATACCAACTATTTGTTTATGGGTAGGCTTATGGCACGCGCGCTAAATCTCATCAAGACGCTTATGTTCTCTCTCTTCTAAGGCGATTTCGTAGATCGTGGCTTCTACTCTGTCGAAACCTTCCTCCTCCTTCTCGCTCTCAAAGTTCGATACCCAGACAGAATTACACTTATTCGCGGCAATCACGAATCTCGACAGATTACACAAGTGTATGGCTTTTACGACGAGTGTATGCGCAAATACGGCAGTGTAAATGTGTGGCGATACTGCTGTGAGATCTTTGATTATATCAGTCTCGGAGCTATCATTGACGACAAAGTCTTTTGTGTCCATGGCGGTCTGTCTCCGAGTGTCAATACGCTTGATCAGGTACGGATAGGCATTCTTTGGCTATGTGATGCTTCTCTGGTGGAGTTGATGCTGATAACGGTCTGTTAGATCCGGACTATTGACCGGAAACAAGAAGTACCGCATGATGGACCGATGTGTGACCTCTTGTGGTCAGATCCCGATGGTGAGGATTGCTTGAACATGTCATGTAACGCAGTCTATATTCATGCTTGATGCTTCAGATATTGAAGGATGGGGCCTAAGTCCACGAGGTGCTGGCTATCTCTTCGGCAAAGATGTTGTTGAATCGGTAAGTGTCGGCTATAGTAATGCCCCAGATGGTGCTCACTATCCTCTTTCTCTTTTACAGTTCCTTCATACGAACGACCTGACACTGATAGCCAGAGCTCATCAATTGGTGATGGAAGGTTACAAGGAAATGTTCGAGGGCAAGATCGTTACCGTTTGGTCTGCCCCCAATTACTGCTATCGCTGCGGCAACGTTGCTGCGATTCTGACCTTGAATGAAAAGCTAGATCGACATTATGAGCTGTTTGACGCCGCACGTCAGGTAAGAGCAGGCAAAGACCATCTTGATGATTATATTAATCATTGACGACCTGCATAATAGCAAGAGTCTCGGGGAATCCCCGCCAAAAAGCCGGCTCCAGACTACTTTTTGTAAATGTTACCCGGGCCAGCATTTTCTACAGAACAGTACACGAGGCGTTTATTCTGTATTCTTGTAAGATGAATGTGTAATATAAAGGGGAGTTTGCAAACGTCTCTTGTGCATGGTCCCTGTCACTCCCAAAAAGGGAAGTCCGAGCCAGTGTTCTATGGGCGTGTTTATAGAGTTGCTTTGAAACACGTTGTCTGCTGTACTCGATATCGTTAAACATAGGCTGACGGAGATCGCGGTCTTGCTTTGCTTGCTACGTTCGCAGAGTTGTCGGATTGCGCATCGCGAATGGCCGGAAGGGCACAAGACGGAGTGATGCTGAATGCCAACTTGGACGGTCAAAACCTACCGGACGGTTCTCGTGATACCGTTGCAACTCAAAGGTAAGTGCCTGTCGACGTTCCATGCCTGCAAAGACGACAAAGCATTTTCCCCGTCTCTTGTGCTTGCTGGCAATACGCACGGTTCTCTAGGTGTACTGATAGATTTCTCCTTCATAGATCCTCTGAGACAGAACATGCGCTTCACCAGCCCGACAAAGCACAGCTCGAAGCATTAGCCAAGACATTGGCTAGCTCTGTCATGGAAAAGCAGAGGCAGACGAGCAATGGCCAAGTGATTCAGCGAGCAGATCACATCTCTGCGGATAGCAAAGCTGGTCTGGTAAGTGTCAAAACATGCACCCGTGTCGGCCGCGGTATGTATCGCTCATGGTCACTCTATAGGCCTTCTTTCTATTAAATGATCTCCTGGACGAATGCATGTTTGATGTTTATACGGAAACTCACAAGCAACTAAAACTAACGAGCTCTCTCTGTCAAATTTGCGGCACAAGGTAAGTCTAGCGTGTCAAAGTTGAGATTGAACATGCTAACATTTGAACTTGCCTTGGTGCTCATGCAGATGTCGCAAACATGGTAAGCTATCACGTTCGGAATCGCGTTCAATGCTGTGTTTTCTGACCTGTCTTGTGCCTAGTCGTTCAACCCAATACAGACATTTTCGGCAACGCGTACAATTCACTCAACCTGCCCTTGTATGAATGCTTGAATTGCGGCAAAATGTTCCCGGCCGGTCGTTATGCACCACATTTGGAAAAGTGTCTTGGATTGGCCGGGCGAGCATCCTCCCGTGTGGCTAATCGAAGGTGAGATGACCGGAATGACTGATCTGAAGCGTATTTGGAGCTGATCGTACTCTCCTTTTTGATATTTCAGGATGGGGTCAGCTTCACCTTACACTTCCGCAAACTCAGATGATTTCGGCTTTGGATCCGACTCTGATGGCGGATCTGGGGATCAGAGGAAGAAGAAGAAACTGACCAATGGAAAGGTGAGTGAGTCGACGTGGCGTCAAATGCTCATCTCTTTGTCATGGCAGAGCTCACCCAGTAAAGCAAAGAAATCTAGAAGCTGTAAGTTGAGATACATGGTTGGAAGCAACTCATTAACTCGATGCGTCAACAGTTTTCGATGTGGAAAGCACAATAACGAAGGTAAGTCTGGTGCACTTGATGTTGCTTATTGACATGACTTTCCTCCAATTGGCAATCATTCAATGACAGGCTCGAGGTACGGCCATTCGCGGGCAAGTGATATCAAGCTCACTGTTTCCTTCTAGCGTCCAAATTATCCCAATCCACTACCGCCGACTCCTATCCACCATCCCGACGCAATTCTGCTCCAACGTCGCCGACGACACCGACATCGACCGACAATCTTTCCGACCTTTCCTCCTCCAATCACGCTGTCGAGCCTTTACATCCTCACCACGGCCACGCTCTTAAAGCGGGTACCGGTCTTGTCAAAAGCGTCTTTGCTGGTGGAGGCGGTACCGACATGCAACGAAGCTTTTCTGCGCCATCTCGACGACCCATGAACGGCTCTGCCAATGACGAAAGTCATTGACCGTCCATTGTATAGAGTATTCTCATGGAATTTCCTGTCGGCGTTGCCATCCATGCGCCGAAAAGACGAATCGCATCATGGGTCAGAACATTTGCCACCGGCTGCCATACATCTTTCAATTTATTCCATGTAGATGTAGAAATGCAAACAATATAAAACGTTGTGGTTTCCACATTGTGAAATAGACGTTCCATGTCAGCTTTATTGTTATCAAGGGTAATGTGAGCAAGTGCACGTGGCTCATACAAATGGACAGACTTTGAGTGGTACCCCATCTAGAACACCGTGGCCAAGGTTTCCACGTACTTTTTCGAACCCAGCAATTGCGCTCTGGCAAACGCAGCCGTCAACAGCGCAGCGTAACTCCACGTCAAGTCGGTCGCGCCAGTCGGAGCACCCGTATCACGATTGTATTCCTCGGTCAAGTGATCGGTGGAATTGACGTGGTATTTCACGCGTCTCATGAAGGCGTCTCCCCATCCCGTGAGGGATGCAATCATTAGAGGGAATTGCTTATTGTTATGGCGGTAGGTTGCACCTGCCGTGTATTTGGCTTGGGGTGCAAAGTAGTTCCAGAAGGGCAACGACGCATTGGTCACCGTAATTTGTTTTTCCTCGGTCGTGTAGGTGTACGCGGCGCGATAAAAGAGTTCGGCGAGTGTTGTAGTGCAGAGGTACCAAGGGTTGCCTGCGCCTGTGGTCTCCACGCCATTGTATGTGTCTTCTGGGTAACGTCTGAGTGAAAGGGTTAATGTTATGAATACAGCGTTAATCGTTGCCGTGAACTCACCCGATTGGAATACCCAGCGTCAGGCCACTTTGATCTTGGGTGATGTTGGCAATGGGATAAATATCCAAGAAGCTTGTGGCAAGCTCGAAAGCAGACGCGAGGACCTTGTCGTCCGTGTACGAATACACATGGTCATTGGCATATCCATGCAATACACCCAGAAGAACCGCAGCGTCCTTGAAAGACGATTTACCACGCAGAATTGGACCATATTCGTAAAGGATCAAATTTCGCATGGGATCCCAGAATTGAGAGAGAGTTTGTGTGAGAGCGTTGGCTGCTGCCGAAAGCGTGCTGCTTACAGACTGGTTGCCCATTTGCTGAGCGAACTGAGAGCCCATGATCAGCGCCCGTCGTTGAACCATACGCGTGTAAAAGTGATCGGAGGACTCTTCTTCCCAGAGATCAAAGGAAGGAGATGACCAGTTGTTGGCGACAAACAAGAGATCGCGCAGCACAGGCGCTGAGGTTGGATAGGTGTTGGAATCCCAGATCTGAGAGATCACGGTTTGTTTGGAACCGCCAGACTTCATGTACGCATTGGCAAAGTTCATCAACGTGATGGCTCTAGTCGCGGGACCATCATTTTGAGGTCTTCCCCAAGGTCCAGTAAAGATAGAATTGTTGAGAAAGAACTTTGGCTCACCGAGACCTGTCTGCAAGCCTGGATCGTTCTGCTCTTCGACGGCAGCCTGCACATATTGGAAGAGGATGCTCTCATACATGCTTTTTTGGGCACCCTTCGAAGCAGCGTAGAAGGTGTTGACGACGTCCATGGTAAGAGAGGCATCCCGAACCCAATTGTAGGCATAATCGGGAGCAGTATAGGATTGTGCGGCAATCACGGTACCATTCGCAGCTCCGGGCACATTGATGCTATTGAACATGAAGCGCTTACTGAGAACAGTCTCGGAGTTACCCGAAGGAGAGAGCCAGGTCGTGATGTCGCTGCCTACGGTGGAAGGCGAAGCATAAGGTTTCGGTGGAGCAGGCGGCGTGGGGATCGGAGCACCGCTGGCCGTCACAGGATCATTCAAGATCTGGTAGTAGGTCTGACCAATGTCCACGGCATGATAGGTCACATTGAGCAGCTCGTCAATGCCATCGACATATACGGGCGCATTGGCTGTCCAAAATTCCCATCCATAGTTGGTGCCGGGAATCTCCTCCTGATATCCCAATGATATAACGCTCAACGGAGTCGACACATTGTTGCCGTTTGTATAGTATAGATTCACCACCTTATTGTAACAGAGGTTCTACAATCCGCGCGTCCATGGTGAGTCAACGGTCAGGAAAGCCATACATCACCCACCTGAATGTATACCGTCACATTCAAGTTGCCTCCGCAGTAAGAGTAGGATTGAAGAGCGACTGGCGTAGACGGGATAGTATTCGTCACCACGGTCAGGTTACAACTCTGAGCCCAGACCGGGAGCAAGCTAGAGCCCAAGAGGACTCCAACCGCGAGCGCTTTTAATGTCATGTGGGATACCGAGAAGATGTGATGGTTCCCTTTCCATCTCCTCTATATACGTCTCATTCCGTGTGTTTCCCAAGTTACCCCATCTACTGGGAATCTGGGAAGGCGCGGGGTACCTTAGGGACCGCTTGCCGGCGCCACTTGTGCGACCTTGGGCAAACTCCGCTTGAAAGTGATACAATGTGCGAGGTACGCACACAGCGTGATATGGTGCACATCTGCCTTGTCTAGAGTGCGCCTCTACGCTCATCACTGCTGGACATTGTCCCTATTGGTCCGACAATAACCTCCCCTCGAGCAAACCTTTGCACCTGTTCGTTCGAGTCGGTATGTCACACTAGTTACCTACCCCACATTCTCCCGTCCGAGTCAGCGTGACAACGTGAGAGTTTTCCGTAGATCGACGCCTCTTCGTCCAAAGGGGATGGATTTACCATCTTTGTTGCGTACATCAAGAAGCACATGTGGATGTACGGATGAACACTAAATCTTTGGCACTCGTGTACTGTGTTTTAATATACAGGCTATCTACATCTATGTCACATCGGATTACACTTGCTATGCTTTTGATCTACTACTTGCGCGCATTTTTGATTGACGGATCTAATTTGGATCTCCCCAACCCAAGAGAACAAAACGTTGCCCACTTCCATCTGGACGGCCGGATCACTAAACATTCGGCATACCAAAACATAAGTTCGCCATAAGTGAAAAAGTCAAAGGCGTTCGTCGGTGCTAATGTTTTCAGGGTTCTTGTCACATCCACCCACAGTTTCATGAGTCCTTCGGATGGTTGGGTCACTGGATCAAGGAGAAACATGAGAAGGATACGCGTATAGATGCCAATATGGAAATGACCGGCCGTTCCTATGGCATTGATGTAGGTGCAATTGTTGGCGCAGACAGTTGGGTATCCAGGAGGAAAGGTCTGCAGATACCACGCGGGCGGAGCGTAGTCTGGTTGGAAAGCCTTGTCGGGCAAGAAATGTAAACTAGGTCGATCGAATCCTGTAGCCATGACGACTACACTGCCGGGGACGAGCCTTTCAATACCTGGACCATCAGCAGGTACCCCACGACGCCGCTCGTTGAAGACTAGACCCTCCTTTTCGCATCTGAGGATATCGCCTCTGAGCCAGCTAGCCTTCCCTTGACGTATTTGCTCCAAGACTTGATCATTCACCATTGGTGTGCTTTCCATAATCCCTGACTCTCAGGCGACAAATGGGCAAGATCCCGATAAAAGAAGCGTCTGAGCAACCATTCGGGAAGGAAGCTAAAGTACGTTTCATATCCAAACAAGTTGAGACTGAGCAACACATCGACAATCGGGTTTCGGGGAATAATCCACTTGTCAGACTGTGAAAGGATGCAAGTGAGCAAGAGTGTTTAGGAACGTTGCCTGCGCACCCTTTCACTTACTCTGGCGAGAATAGTAACGTGGTTAGCTCCACTGGCAAGTGCATACTGCACAGCCTCTACGCCGCTTGCACCGCTTCCCACCACCAACACGTCCTTGCCGATGACGTCGAGTCCATCCATACGAGACGAATGGACAACCTTGCCCTCAAACTTGTCTTGAGACGGCAGGTGAGGCATCCTTGGTTCTCCGCATGTCCCGACAGCGGCGATAATGCCATCAAACAGGTCGTGTTGGTTGTCATTCAAGATCCACCTGCCGTCTTTTGTTTGTCTCGCGGACTTGATAGGCGTGTTGAAGCGCGTCTTGCTTTGCAGATCATATCGCTTCCATAGCGAGCGTATCTCCTCGAGTATGCTATCTCGAGTAGGGTACCCCTTCCGCTAGTGTACTGAAGGATGAAAGCGGTACATAAGGCTGCTTATTTGCAGACTCGACGTCTTGTTGACCTTGGCCCATATACCACCTAAACTCTCCTCAGAACCCGCTTCGAAGAGCACTACGTCGCATCCATGAGAGACGCAATGCGCCGCAGACGATACGCCCGTCAATCCCGCTCCAATTACCGCTATCCGAGGCGCATTCTTGTCAATGTTCCCCGGTGGATGTGGGGCAAAGAGCCATATGATGATGGCCTGTAGTGCTTGGTACAGCCACATTAGCGGATGAAAAGAGATCATAACGAGAAAATTTGGAAGCGACAGAGTTAGCATGTCATTTATATACCTGCGCGCCATGTGTATGGAACATTTGCGTCATCGAGGATTGCCAGGTTCTAAGTTTGGACACAAGTGACGATCTACTGACATGGACATCTCGAGCGTCTAGTATGGTGTAGAGCTGGCTAAAAGACAGATGGCCATTGAAACTAGCGTCGAAGCATTTGTGTTAGTAGGTAGACATCCGTCAACATTAAATTAGAATTATACAGCTACAAGGGGCATCTAATGCCGTTGTTGACTTTCAAGGTATTCTTGGCTTTGAAAGTATACCTTCATCACCTTGTCGGTTTTCAATTGCCCAACAAGCGATGTCGCCGAAGTCGCAACCGCAGATAAACAGAGAATGACGGCGAAAACAATGTTAGCATAAAGAACGATTCGATTGAGATCGTTCAATAAAAAGATGAGGCAAAGGCGAATGACAAGTTAAATCAGAAAGCCGATCCCCCATATGAAGGTGATTGCACAGCAAACGTGCCGAAAAGGTGGAACTTTTCTATACAAAAAGTCCCAGGCTGTATCATCGACAGGCGTTCTTATTATGAATGAATTAGTCCACCGTCCGCGCATTATGGATCGGGAGGGCGTGACGTTGGCCTCTTGTACAGGTAGATTGTATTCATACTGGTCACTTGACTCTGGAGCATTCGCATGGATGACCGCTGATGCTGACTGTTCATTGAGTAGTGACGTCGTGTTCGGATGGACGGGAGCCAACGCAACATCCTCACCACCAGAGGTCGAATTTGTCGGCGCGTCTGGATCACCGATGGTTACGCGAACCGGAAAGAGTTGAAGTAGCATCGTATATGTAATCGGACGCAGGACAATCTGCTTACCCTTCCATGTCCATCGAATGGGAATGAGAGTGATGAGAAATACCAGACCGAGAGCCCCGGTAACAAAGGATTTCTCGAGTAATAGAAGACGCGCGTTTCTCGTTCCTCCGGCCACTGCTGCGGCAATGGCAAAACTAAGTACGACCAGCACTCCTGCCACGTCAATCGAGAATTTGAAGAGCAGTTTCAAAAGAACAAGCACCAGCGGTGGACAACCGGCCACTAACAGCGCCCAAACGGGAGCGAGTGGTCCTTTGGGTTGTTGAAGACCAAAGAATAGACCTAACGGTAAGGCAAGATCCATGACGAGGATGGTAAGCAAAGGCAGGAGCAACTGGGGAAAGTACTCTTGCATGAGCGTTAACCTTCACTTTTGTGGAGACTGCAGGTACGCAAACAGATTCACGGTAGGTATCCCTTCTCGAACCGGCTGGGCAACCGGCCGATGAGGACGACCGCCATTACTTGCTGTTTGCTCGTGAGATGAGTCGCCCTCGCTCGAAGGCTCTTGCATGGCCAACCGAGCGTCCGCGTCAAGCACTTGGACATTTCCTAATAAGGAAAGGAAAGAGAATGTTCTTTTGTTCCGTTCAGGAACAATTGGTCAGTTGTATGGGACAAACAATGAGTGTACAGTCGTCGTTGGAGACCACAGACTGCCAAGCTGTTGACAATGCTGAGATAGCGTTCACACAGACATTTGATGCCAGCGTTGTTAGCGTACTGAAAGTGGAAGTGGTGCGATTCACAAATCAAGGATATATAGGTGACTGCCTGAATTTGGATCGCAAGATCCTTGATGAATTCGCGCTTTCAAAACAGGCGACCTGAGTTACTAGTCGCACAGACCATGAACAATAGCAGATCAGCAGATCACGTCTGCTCTGTGGAAATGGAGAAATAATGGCTGCAGGTGAACATTCGCCATGAGATCCATTTAGGAAAGAATGCGGGGCTTAGAAGGAGCCACGTAGCTACTTCAGTTGCGGTTACGTCCGGTTTATAGCAACGTTCCACAATGTTGCTGATGTCCGGGGAATAATGCGGGGTTAGAAGGAGTCGTATAACTACTGGACAAGCTGCAAAATGCGGCTATGTCCGGTTCTTGGCGATGTTACACTCTAATGCCGAGGACCAGTTAATTTCTGATCGCCACTTTTGGTTTAGAAGCTATGCATGGAACCGCAACCGTGAGAGCACTTCAGGTTCTACAGCGGAATAATATGCGTGAGAGATCCGGCACTATAGCAGTTTTCGGAAGTAGCCTTGGTCACCAAGGCGTAGGTGACCAAATAGAGTAAGACCCTGTTTAGGGTGCGGGGAAATCCATGTGGTGCGCGGCTCAAATCGGTACTTTAGGAAGGACAATGCTTCATATATATCGTTGGGAAGCATCCAGCCACTTTCCCCGCACACTCAATATCCTCACTGCGTGCTCCATCGTTCGAGTTGGGCGATAGAAAGAAACGAACGATCACAATGATCAAAAAAACAGGTACAGAGTTCCTGCGCGGCCATACCCTGGTTGCCGCAATCACCTCGGTCTGCTCGGCTGGGTTTCTTCTCTTCGGCTATGATCAGGGCGTCATGTCTGGCGTCGTCATTTCCGAGTCCTGGCTTACCCAGATGGGTAATCCAAGTACGGTCATGATTGGAACAATCACTTCACTCTATGATGTTGGAGCATTCTTTGGTGCCATTGCAGCAGCTTTCACTGCCGAACCACTGGGCAGGAAGCGGACTCTACTTCTTGGCACCTTAATCCTGGTCGTCGGTACCGTGCTGATGGGCTCATGCTTCTCACGCGCTCAAATGATGGTCGCTCGTGTTGTCACAGGTGTTGGCATTGGATATATTACGTCTGTCACCCCGGTATACCAGAGCGAGATCAGCCCTGCCGCACAGCGTGGATGGCAAGTCTGTTGTCAGTTGACGACCATGCTGTTCGGCTTGATGCTGGCGTACTGGATCAATTACGGCTTCTACTTTCTTTCCGGCGACGCGCAATGGCGATTTCCGTTGCTCTTCCAACTCGTCTTCGCTGTCTACATTCTCGCCCTCACGCCCTTTCTTCCGGATACGCCACGTTGGTTGATGCGCCATGAGCAATCACCCGAGCGAGGTCTTGCGGTTCTGTCCAAGCTTCGCAATAAGGCGGAAGATCATCCTGACGTGAAACAGGAAGCATCGGATATTCTCGATGCTATTCGTCTCGAAGCCAAGGAAGAAGGTACCTGGGGCGACTTGTTCCGAAGCAATGGCATATCCGCGAACAAACGTTTCTTCCTTTCGCTTGGTATTCAGTTCATGCAGCAAATGTCGGGTATCAACATTGTCACGTACTACGCGCCAACCATTTTCCAGTCCAGCCTCGGGATGTCGGCGCGTACGGCTCTCCTGATGGGTTGTCTCTCTCAAGTCTGGTACATCCTTGCCTCATTCGTTACTTGGTACACGATTGATCGTGTGGGCCGGCGCGCTCTTCTCATCAGCATGGCTGTCGGAATGTGCCTCGTGCTTGTTGCCGAAGCAATCTGCGTCCGGGTCGGGAACTCGGTATCCAGCGTGTTTGCAGTGGTGTTTGTCTTCGCTTTCGAGGCTTGTTTTACCTGGGGCTGGATGGCCTGTGTCTGGATCTATCCGCCTGAGATCATGCCGCTGAAAATCCGGGCTAAAGGAGCAGCGCTTGCGGCGGCGGCGGACTTTCTAGGAAACTTCATTGTGGTGCAGATCACTCCGCCAGCTCTTGCCAATATAGGATACAAAACCTACATCATTTTTGCAGTGTTGAACATTGCGAATGCAGTGATCGTCTGGATATTCTATCCTGAAACGGCGGGATTGACGCTGGAATCGGTCGATGTCCTATTCGCCGGATCAGATGAGATCGTCGATGAGGAAGTCAAGGCTCAGAGTCTCTCCCGCAAGCTCCAGTGGTCTATAGTGGCAAAGGCTGCGACAGAGGTTAAGAGGCGCAAGAAGGATCGGAAGACAGCTGATCCTATGGACACAACAGAATCGGTTGGGGATGACAAGGTTTCGGTGCAGCGAAACGAGGTCGCCTAGAGTGTGCATATCTGAGAGATCGAGCAGATGGTACAGGTCGTGTATTTGTTCTGCTACAGCATATGTGTAAGCGAGTGTTGGAATTGTCGCTACCTCACCTCATTGCTCACCTTCTAATCCCGAATGCACTGCAATGCGTGAGCTTATCTATATAGACAGTGTTTCCAATGTATAAATTCATAAAGGTTCTTCCTCTCCGTTCTTAGGACCATTTCCATTCATCGTTCCATCATCGACATTCCAAATATTTGAGCACACGTCTGTCTACCTGCATAAAAAGCTTACAAGAAGCGAAGCCTTCCCTTCTTTCTCTCTTATCAAAGGTCCAGCCATAAATATTGTGTCGGGGTTTGGTGGAAACTTCCAGTGTCATCACCAACGACGATTTATCGAGCGACAGGAACATGCTTCATAGTTTTAATGACGAGCTACGAAACGCGGATGGTCTCCCTTCACAGATCGCCTACGTCGGAAAGTAAAAGATCCGATATTGACGTGCTCATGCACGTGTCGTTACGTCGGATTCATCAATTCGAGACCTAGCTTGAAAAGAACGGTATGCCAATTTGGCCTACCGTGCAAGACAGTGTGATTTCGTCAATCCCTCATATCGCGGGAATAGGTGCAAAACTGTTCCGCAGGAAGGTGGAACTAAAGAGCGGAAGTTTTTTCCTCAGATCGTCCACATCACGATAGGTGGATTTAGGGCAGCGTCTGGATTAATGGAGGAAGTAACTACTGCAAGTTGCAAAACAGCATAGGTGTGTTTCCGACTCATACTTTGGCACTAGACTACCCCTCATATACTATTCTCAGCTGTCAACGGCGCAATATCTCTATTACAGATGTCGAAGGAGTTAAGGCAGTCACTTAACAAGGAGTATCGATTATGCAAAGCTTCTATTTGTTCCACGCTGCTCATAGGAAGCAAAAATGCCCACCACGCCCTTGAATTCCTAATCAAGCAAATGCGCAGTTGACATTTCCTAATAAAGCAAGCAAAAAGAATGTTCCTTAGGAAGGAAATTGTGTTCTGTCAGGAACAAACGGTCATTCGTATGGGATGCGCTGAGATCAAGGATTGCAAAGGGCACACCAAGGATTGCAAGGCTTCCTTGGCGTCAATTCGCGTTCACATCGGGTTGGTTCAACGTGGTTTTCTGGTTTTGTTCCCACATGGCCAATTGGTGAGCTGGTCGACCATTGTTACGATGATCGTTATGGCAATACATGCGTCCTAGCCTCGGATCTGCCTTCTCACGGAGGAATTACACGTTAAATACCTCTATCAAATTTGATTAAGTGTCTTTGACGGAGCAATGAGCATAAGAAACCTGTTAACGCCGTTTGTCCCGTCGGTAGCGCATCATGGCCATTTTGCAAAGGTGGTAAGCAGGATTTATTATTTTGCTATGCGACCCCTACGCTACTGGCTTAAAGCGTGAGAGATAAAATAGGAGTTCAAGGACAGAAGGTAATGTCATAGTTCGCACCAACGCAGATATCGGTAGAGGTGTTGTCATCAAAAGGCCAAGAGTAAGCATTAGGGCAGGGATCCTTGAGGTAGAGGTTGTATTGTTTGCCTTGGGAAGACAAGGGCCACTTGATAACATCACAGACACCACCCATGCCGGGAGTTGCATAGGGTGAACAGCCATAGAGACAGTTGGAGGAGGTGTAGCAGCCACAGCCAGCACCGCAGTTAGGTCCGCAAGAGCAGCACAGGAGAGTGGCTGTGTTGACATCGTTATAGAATCCTTGCAAGATGGGAAATGCGGCACGTTGATCGGCATCGTTAATGGCAGAGCAAATGGACAGGCAACTGGTTGTTCCATCCGAGTGATGTTTGATGAGTTCGGGAGCACAGGAGTTGGGGTCCAAGGAGCATGAAGCTGTTCCACAACCATACGGGGAGCCAGGGTTTGGATTAGTGAAGGAACCGGTGGGAGTTATAGACATAGAGATTGAGTAACCATCCACATTGGAAAGATCGTAGTAATCTTGACTTCCGAGGGTAAGCTCGACCAAGGTAGCGGGTTGGCCAGTGATACCAGAGCATTGGAATCGTCCATCACAGTCACCACTTCCACAATTCAAGCTCGAGCCAGAGCCTGTACAAGCAGTTCGTCCCCAAATACGGAACGCGCTGAGGTTATCAGGAACATTGAGGACTTGGGAAGCACCAGGAGCCAACTCGAAACCAGTTTGATCGTTCGTCAGACCATTGCCATATGCACCAGGCCAGACTGTAAACGAACACTTGTTAATCACGTTAAGTTGGCGAGCCAACACCACCGAGGCAAGGGCTAAGACAGCAACAGAGATGAAGGACTTCATGTTGAGCAGTCGCTAGGGCTATGCCAGGTCCTGGAATTGAAAGCCTTTATACGCAATACTCGTCATCGGATGAGAAGGGGGATGAAACACTTCGAAGAAACCGAAATAAGTTTGTGCAATATGTCTTGACGTGGGGCATACATGAAAGGCAGATGATGACCCGATACATACACGATATAACTCCGTTAAAGGAAACTGAAGGTGCAGATTTCACACAGGAAGACCTGGATGTTCTCGGAATACTCAATGATCGATCAGGGTCTAACTCGAATCAATCGGTGAGCTGAGAGTAAAGCGGATCATCAAACACATGACGTTTAGGGCTGTGGTATCCTCTTAAACAATGCCCTTCCAAATCTTTTCAATGAGCTTTGTGCACGGTATCATCGCCCCCGCAAAGGATGGGTTGAGTGCATCATTATTCTTTTTCCATGTTTTTTACAACATGTTGCTGCTCGATACGATGGCTTCATGTTACAAGGTGCAACGACCCTGAAAAACTGCCAAATCCCAATCACTAATCCAAATGTGAAAAGTCACCCTGGTTACACGACAATTAACCAGGAACAACCTCCCTCAATCAGGATAGCGGATTTACCGCAAGATACAGCAGACAGTCGACGGGAATATTATCGTTTAGGTCAACGGAAAGTTGTGGAACGAAGATCTTGTTTCATTCCAGTTAGTCCGTCTTTTGTGGCGATTCTGGACCTTGGTCACTGTTACATCTCGAAATACCACACACAGAAGAGGACGTCACTTCTACGTTTGATATGCTGCAGAATATAAACGTTTTATCAAGTGGTGCGTCTATGTACGTGGGAATACAATATAGCAACTTCAGCTGGGTGACGACCAGTCGTCCTCTGAATTGACTGCGTATAGAGATGAACAAGATTGCAAGGTATAAAATCATGATCCTCCTGCTTCTTCCTCCCTTTCCTCCCTTTTGCACCGCCATTCGGGTCCACATCGCAATTGAACCATAATTAGGCCCAACGCAGCCACCATAACCCCGGTGAACAGTGTAAAAGTCCAGCCGACATTGATCGCATTGATTAGGGGAAGGATAGCTGCTGTGCCACCAGCGCCCATCAGACAGCGGGCCAGATTCAACGCTGCAGTCGCGGAGGCGCTCTTTTTCGGAAAGACATCGACCAAAAAGGTGGTGATGACGCTTTGAATGGACGTTGCAGCCCACCCCAGAATAAACGTGCAGATGATTGGAACAGAGATATGGACCCTTTGCTCCAGCGTCCAGCCAAAGACGACGACAGCAGCACCTTGAATCCCGCTCCAAAGCCAAACCGTTCTCAACCTGGCATTCTCGAGCGGAAAGTGTTCAGGAGTGCCAGTGTACCGTTTCAGAATGCGGCAATAGTCGAAATCCAAAACTTTACCGGTGAATAACGTTCCAACGAGACAACCACCTCCGTTAGCAATGAAGGTCAATCCAATCTGAATATCATCGAGACCGTAGGTAGCCTTGTAGAGTGTCGACATGGCCGCGATGGTCATCTGCCACACCGTATAATAGATGGCAAGGAAAAGTATGACGAAGCTGACTTCTATACCGAGAAGGATACGCAAGGGCCCCAGAAAATCCACGCGCTCTTTCTTTTTGGCGGGCAAAGCGCCGGAAATGCCTGTCAACGTTTGCTCGGCGTTAGAATGTCGTTTTTGCTGTAGGTAAGCTAAAGGGGATCTTGCAAACCCTTTTGCCGATATTGACCCATTGCCGACTAAAGATCGCAATGTCTCCGGCAAGAATAAGATGAGGATGATGAGAAAAGCTCCGCCATAGATGACCAAGAACCAGAATATCGCTCTCCATCCAAGGGTCCCTGCAAAAATCCCTCCAAGAACCGGTCCAACTGCTAGCGGTACCAAAGTTCCAGCCTGAAAAAGTCCCATATAACCTCCCCTTTCTTCTCTTGTTGTGATGTCTCCCAGTACACCGGCGCCAATAGCTATGGTGCTAGCACTCCCAGTGCTCTGGAGACATCGCAAAATGATCAATTGGTAAAAGTACCGTGTCTCTGCAAGACCAACGCAAGCTCCAATAAAGACAACAAATGTGCAGATATAAGTGATCCGACGACCTCGTACATCCGCAAACGCTCCCCAAAAACTTGGTGATAGACCTTGAAATATCATGTAAGACGTAACGGTAAGGTCGACTAGCACTGCCGACACTGAGAGGTCTGCGGATATGGTTGGGATAGAGGGAAAGTAGATATTGGACGCGAACCCAGAAAAGGTGGACGCAAACGAGACAATAGCGACAATCAGTGCCTTCTGACGTTGAGAAAAGATACTGTATGGTGGACTGGTAAGCCCAGTCTCGGCCTTACTTTCGGGATCAGTCATGTTGTAGTAGGTGTACTTCTTGCACTTGACGTGCAAGTGCAAGTAGTGATGGCATCCTTCAACTCTTTATATGCGAATCCCCTCTCCCCGAGAGCAAGAGAACAGGAGCCTCGGAGTTCCGACAACAATTTCGGACTCGCTGTTTCTCAAGGCCGGAGTGCGAACGGTCATGGTGTCATTGCCCGTGACCGGAAGAGTGTAAAGGCATGAAGACATCACGAAGCACGACGGAGCAAAGTAGTGAAGCCCGTTCTCGACCAAAGAAGGAACTCATACCGAGAAAAAAGGCTTGCAAACAGTGCTCCGTAGCCAAGGTCCGGTGCGACATCAAAAGACCGCAATGTTCAAGGTGTGAGACGCGGGGTACTCGCTGTGAGTATGCAGTATCGTCTCTCGGTCCGGCGGATAGCATCGACGGAGAGTCTAGCAGCGCAGCGGAAGTTCTATTAGGCTTTGCGCTTGACTCTGCGCCTGCGACTGAATACGGACCTCGCTCCTCGCTTGGAACGTCTACAACAGGAAGCTGCAGCGCCGTTTTTCTTGAATCCACAAGCCCTTCCTCAGATGGAGTTTCGATGACGGTAGGCTACTCCGGCCAAACTCCGGCAACTCGTTCTGTGCCTATTCCTTGCAGTCAATATAATGAAGGCGATCAGCGTATTTATGGTGGGACAAACAACGCCATTGACTTCACCAAAGTAGACCTTGTATGCACTGTCGATAGCTCCAGAGTACGGAATCGGTGGTTGGAGGCTTTCTTACCGTCTGAAAATCAGAGGCCAAAGAACTTTCCTACCTGCATTGTGCTCTTGCTCTCGCGAGTTTTCAAAACGTATCCCCGTATGATGCTACGGCAGGGAGGTTTACCACCTTTCATTCACCCAGCACAATTGGCAGGGCAAGAGCTACCTATACCCTTAGCGAATTGCTTCAGCATAGCGCGCATGTGGGATGGTCAAGTTCGCGGGAGCGAGACTCTGGTTCGAGAAATTATCCGAAGAGAAATGAACAGGCTCCATACAGAGGTAAAGCTTTTGACACTTGAATTGGTCCACTGGAAAGTTGATGGATTAATCTGTCCGATAGCGCAGATCTTATGACCAAATGACCCTTCTTGCAGCATCTCAAGCGTTTTTGATTTATGCAATTATGCTTTTCTTCGCAAGCGATATCGGAGACTCCCTCGTCGATCGACAAACCCTGATCAACTTACTGGAGTTTGCCTGCGATATCACGAGTACCGGAACAATGTGCCCAGCTGAATTTTCTGATACCCGCCCAGATTGGCCATCTTGGATCGTAGCCTCAGCCAAGCGTCGCACCTTGTACACCATGTATATGCTTGACAATCTCTTCTGCTCACTGAACAGTTTACCCTACTACATCGCCGAGGAGCTGGAGTCGCTCCCAGCACCGGCCAGCAAAGTGCTATGGGAGGCTTCACGGAAAGATGTCTGGGAGAAAGAGTACAACATATATCTGGCGGAGTGGATAGGTGGGGGCCTTACCATCGACGAGCTGTGGCCGGTATCGGAGACGGGTGCTTTGGAACGTCGGAAGCGGGTGGATAAATGGCTCGAGTCCGTCGATGAATTCGGTATGATGTTGTATGCGGTAACCTTGGCGACTCATGGGGTTTAATTACATGAACAAAACTGAATCACGGCAACTGAAGATATAGCATTGGAATTCGTCACCGATGCACTCACCCCACCCGCGTCATGATGTCGACCGACCCGTTCGTCGTGGGCACGAATCGGATCTTAAAACATGCTCTTTTGAAGGCTGACAATTGCGTCGCGCGAACACACGCTACCGTAACTGCTTGCCATAAAGCACATCAGCCGCAACTTTGCTGGTTTGTGACAATAAGATGCGTCGAGAGAGGAGTCCTGGATTAACGACCCTACAATTTTTGCACATATCGAGGTAGAATAAGATGCTAGAGGTATTCTTGGAAAGCGCAGGCACTCTATTCGTATCCAAGTCTACAATCGCTGTTCATTTAACTTATCGTTACAAAATCATTTACCAGAATTGCTTGAGACTTGTCACTGTTTCTACCACCGAGGTCTCGAGATCGATATACTTCATGGCCAGTCTCTGCGCGGCCTTTTCTCCTGAAACGGTGTACATTGTTTCATAGTTCTCGCCCGGTGTACCCTTTGGAATGCGATCTTGAAAGTCTGGAAACCGGCCCCGCAGGATATCCACCAATTCTTGCCAAGTAAACATTTTCTCCACGACAATGAACCGTTCACCGTCAGACTTTTCTCCAAGCTCCATAGCCTTGATATGTGCCTGACAGATTTAACAATGCGTCAACGACACAGATGGCTGCCATTGGTTTGCCAGCAAATTCCACTTACTTTGGCTGCGTCTCGTACGTCCACGAAGGCTTGGTATGGGTAGGCAGCAGGCACTTCCTTATTATCGCCCTTAAAATATGAAAAAACCAATGAATATGATCCTTTGAGATCGGCAGAATTTTCGAAGTGTGTGATCACCGGACCGAAAAGATATCCAGGCTGTATGGAGAACAATGTCTGCCACTAAGCCAGGGAATGCTCTGAAACTAGCCGCTACTTCAATTACCTGGATGGTTGCGATCCCAAATTTGGGGTTCTTGGCAGCTCTGAACTCCCATACCGCTCGCTCAGCAGCGTTCTTTGCAGCCATGTAGGCCATTCCCGGATGAATGTCGTCTCCCTCTGTCCATGCTTGGATGTAATTCACTGGTTCGTCATTCCAATCCTTTTCATCAAATGTATATCCAGCTTTGGCTGACCAAGCAACTGCAGCTAAGCTTGAGGTGACAACAACATGCTTAACGTTAGTGCCATAAGTGTAAGCCGCATTGAGCACATTTGTTGTTCCGTTCACTGCTGGATAGACCATGTCCTTGAGAGGATCCTTGATGTCCATGCGAAGGGGAGAAGCGATGTGGAGGATATAATCAATGTTTTTGATCAATTCATCATAGGCGCCGGCGTCCTCCAAGTCCTTGACTTCGGCTACTTCAAACCGGCCGAATTCCGCAAATTGCTGCCTTAGAGCGTTGGCTTTCTCCATATTCCTTGCAGTACCGATCACATGATAACCAGCCTCGAGCAGTTGCTTTGCTGCATGTGAAGCTAGGTAGCCCGTGATGCCTGTGACGAGGACGCGAGAATGGCTGGGATCTTGCATATTGAGCTTCGGTAAAAGGCGGATTGGACTTGACCGGCGGAAGGTATCAGGAACGCGAACGGGGAATGTCTTGCGTCTTCCGGACTCTTATATACGACTTGTCGGTGACATTTGCCAGCAGTGAGCACTCGAAGTGATGACAGTCGCCGAGCGCCGCACTCTTGGCAATGACCGCCGAGCGCCGAGCGCCGATAGTTGGTCGACTTCAGACGTGTCCTTTGCAACTCTGTAGTCCGTATTGATATCACGTTGCACCTAACTGACAAAGGGCCAACTGCAAAGCGAAGACTGGCTTGAAACCCTCTGCCATAAGCTAAAGTTACAACGTCGGTAACTATGAAGGCTGCGTGAAGGCTTAGGTCCAAGATATCTGAAGACCCTCATAAGCGTAGGATACGGCAGAAGACGGACAGCCCCCGCTAACTGCAGTCTCTCATACCAACCGTTATGCAAGCATTAACATTTAAGACTCGCGCGCCCATTTCCTGGGCGTTACAATCCACAGTCCAAAACCTTATTCATGCCTGAATGGTTCCACATGGACTTCGCATAAAGTGCATGGCCCGTAGATCCCTGGATCAACGGAGACAGGCCGAATGTCCGCTGTGTACCAGTGCCTGGTTGCTAAAGGGGGTGACGATTAATCAATTCACCGGTGGATTTGCGTTATTCACGCCAAGGCACTCTTTGTGTCCTCTGCATTACCGCCGATCACCTTACTAGCCCATGGCAAGTTTGCAAGATAACATTGAGCAAATTATTCATGATAATCATGAACGCGCACAATGCTTTTGACTCGCAGATTGATGTTGGGATTTGGGCGCTCAAGCAATTTCGTCTAAATTGGACGATTTCGCTCAAATCAATTTCGCGCAGGATGACCGAAGGAAAAGCTATATAAACATAGCCATCGGACCGGTCTTTCTGATCAAAATACATTATTCTTCAAGGACAGCAAGAAATATGGGCAGCGCATCCGAAATTTACTTTGTCACTAGCGCCTCTCGTGGAATTGGCTTGGAAATTGGTCAAGCAGCTACTTGCCAGGGGTGATAAGGTGATTGCCGGTGCTCGCAACCCTTCCGCAGCAACAGGGCTACAAGAACTCAAGTCTAACAAATTGCACATTGTTCAATTGGATGTCCTTGACATCAACAGCATCAAGCAGGCCTACGTCGAAGTGAGCAAAATTGCTCCCGAGGGATTGGACGTTTTGGTCAATAAGTAGGTCCATTGACTACCGAAAGGAGTGGATTACCCATCAACCTCGTTTTGATTAGTGCTGGGACCGTCTTGGCTTTTGGTCTCAATCTTGAGACAGAGTAAGTGTGCGGCGAGAAGGTGAAAACACAAACTGACATGCATTTGATAGGGACGCTTCAGCATTCACAAAGACATTTGAAGCCAACGTTGTCAGCGTACTCGAGGTGACACGCACCTTCTTGCCTCTCCTGGAGAAGCGTCAACGCCGCCTCTTGGTGACCATCTCCTCGAATGTCGCACCAAATGACATCGTCGCAGGCATGAAGCAAGACTTTCTCGGAGCTAGCTATCTTGTCAGCAAAGCAGCTGTCAATATGCGTAAGTGTGTCTATAATTACCTTACTGATGATTCTAAATATTTTATCCTATAGTGAACACGGTTTTCATCTACTACTACGCACCCAAGGGCATTGTCGTTCTTCCCATTCACCCGGGTTTTGTCAAGACTGATCTAACTTCCACAATGGCGGCTGAAATCACCCCTCAAATGTCCGTTCAAGGCATGCTTAAAGTCATGGACAATTTTACCATCAAGGACAGTGGCAAGTTTATGGACTACAAGGGCGACAATCTTCCCTGTTGATATGACACGTCAAGTGGTATAGTGCGTACAATCGTCCTGTTTTACTCTAGCTTCACAAATGCATGTGCATAAGGAAGCATATTTGAATGAAATGGTTTTGCTTCACGTTCATGATTTCGCAAGTCGGAGTGGACGAAGGCCAATGCCGATAAGGCCAAAAGCGCCCTCGAAAACTTATCTCAGTTACTGATAATTGGTTTCGATTACAGTGGCTGATACTGACTCATTCTGCCAGCTTGATCCTCTCAATCATAGAGAAACCTTGAATCCGTGTGGAATTTGGTAACCTATAAATGAGTGAGGTTAGCTGATCCATTCCAGATGCCTTTGATTAACTTATAAATAAACTTAGGTCTGATTTAATGTAATTTGAGTTATACTGCAATGCATTAGAGCCATTGCGCTAATACGTGCGGGAGCTACCAATTGCGCTAAGTGAGAGATTGTTAACTCTCTTTGTCTGATTCATGATGTATATATGGCTTGCAATCACAAGCAAAGCCATTTTAGCCTCACCTGTTGTCTTTAGACTCGCCTATTTACCTATTTACAGATAGGGAATAACATAGTACTCTAAGCAACCATCAATATGTCTGATACGACATTATTCCCCTCCAGGTGCAAGCCGGCTTCCTTGGTTGCGTTAATTTTGGAGAATCTAGTGTCATGATCATGAGCAGTGCGCTTCTGTATTTGTGTCTCTTTCCTGTAAACACTTCCAGTACTAGTCAACCACGGCTTGATTGAGAAACTTGTGGATGGTTCCCATGCATTTATGCTGTGAGGATATCCCTTCCACTTCACCCTATATTCTCGGACGTCTTGGGCGGTCCTGGTTCGCCTACGTGCTTTAATGATGTGTTAGATTTCATATCCATCTTCAATGTTTCTAGGTTCACCTTGAGATATAAGCTTTAAGTGCTGTAATCACATGAAGCTTTCGTACGGCAATTCGTATAACATTTCTTTTTGGGTGACGACTGTGATTTCACAGATTTTTTTGCAAGTGAGCTTGCGGCGTCCAGCAAGTCTGCTTGGCAGAAAACTTGCACGCCAGGAGCATCCTTGGGAAAGCCAGCCTATTGCATTCATGTCTTCGCTGAAATACGTCCGATGGCCCGATTAACAAAAATTTCCCAGCCTGCCAAGAGCCAAATGCCCACGCTTCGACTGCGTGTTGTCTGCGCGACTTGTGCTTGCTTAGCCCAGTGTACAGTAGCTCAAGATTTGCTTCTTACAGAACAGTCCTTCCTACGTTTCCTTGAATCGCTGATGGAGTTGGCCATGTGTATTTCCAACCCGGCGAAGGAGCAGCCAGTAACAGGGTCAGGGTTGAGTGTTTGACGTATAGATGACATTTAATCACCGACAAATACTCTTTGAAAGAGAAAGTGATGTCTAAGAAGATATACGCTAAAGAATTAGACATTGATCTTGCGTCTGGAGGAGAGGCAGGATACTTCAAGTGGTTTCTTGCCTGCCTTTTATTTGGAAAACCGGTTCAGCAGGAGGTGGCAAGGATGGCTTACCTGGAGCTTGTACAGGACGGTATCTCAACTCCAGAGGCGATACTGGAGGCTGGCTGGGATAAGCTAGTGAAAATACTGGATGAAGGGCATTACGTGCGATATGATTATTCGACGGCGACAAAGTTGTTGGACGTTTCGAAGGAGATCAAGGAAAAGTATGGAACCTTTGGCTCTCTTTTGAAAGAGTGCAAATCAGCGGATGAGCTATCCTCTCGTTTGCAAGAGTTCAAGGGTGTCGGACCAAAGACGGCAGAGATCTTTTTGCGTGACATGAAACCTGTACTCGGGTTGTAAATAAAAGCTTCCATCCCAATCTACTGATGCAATTTGATTCACAAACAGACATGCTCCCTGCCGAGTGAGGATGAAAGTGCGTTATAAACAGCAATTATTGACTAGCATCGGCGCTCACGAATGGGCCTGAATTACCAGTTGGATCCCATTAAACGCTTCAGCATTAACTTCACTGCAGGGCAGGAACGCGTTAGGCTTGGGACGTTGGGGGTCGAGGCCAAGAGGGAGCTAGGGAGTTGCAGGCGGATAACGGCTGGGGATGTGAGACTAAGAGAGACCAGAGGGAATCAGGAGAGAGTGGTTACTATGTTGATAACAGACCATACACGTGTTTCTATTGTTGCCTATGCTTAAATATGTCAAAGTGTATAATCTCGGCCAGCGTCCATGAGATGACGATTGGTGCAGCAAATGGCTAGTCACAGAGTGGTGTAGAAGTTCTTTGGTTTCTTCCGGTCTCCATAATATTCAAAGGATATCAATCAATACTATACAGAGGGACTGTATCATACTTGCCAATGGATAATAGTGTCCACATGCATATGGCTGGGACCCAGGTAGTGGGAATGGGGAAACTTGAAATGAACTGATAGATCCTCTCACATCGCAGCGCTGAGATAGCCAATATTGCTTGTATATAATTGAAGGGTTGCGCTTTGATGTCCCAAAATCTTGAACTAAAACGATTGTTGAACGCGTATTTCTCACGGTAATCGTTCAACATAAAGCTGATTCAGCTGAATGTTCCAAGGAAAGGAGGAGCTACATCTACATCTTCAAGGGATTAAATGTCGCTGCGCAAGCGACTCTTTGAAGAGAGCACCAGGTTGCGTTATTTCCATGCAAATGACTCTCGTGATTGTATCGTCGCTGGCTCCCTGCGCTTTTAAAGCCTCAGTACGAATTTTCTTTGTCGTGATTTGAGTTGGAGAAGTTTGTTCACCATCCGGCGAATGTGGTTACCAAACTGCATCGAGATGTTATTCCCGTAGTCCGCTACAATTTGCGTCGCCGTATGTATGTGTCCGTTGGCCGTGAGGTAGATACACCAGAGTGTACTCGGCGAGTTGAAATGATCGTTCGTCTGTCGGG
>MVBO01000123.1:0-44683 GCA_002261195.1 Bifiguratus adelaidae
CCTGGTGCATCAAGCTGTATCCATTGAGTTCACTTCCATAACAATGTGTTCCCATGTAACTGGGCCAAAATTCCACTTTGCTCCTCGCTGAAGCTGAATTCCCAAGAGCCACTGAAGTTTTGTCGGTTCTTTTCTGCATCATAGATTTGCAGGTGAGACTGACATCTGCAAGCGGTCCTTGTTTGGCTACACGTATTGAATTAGATCAGAGTTCAAAATCTCAGTCTTCAGGCTCGACTCACGAAAAGATATGCTCACTCTTCCACTGTCTGACTTTGTTCCAGCTGCAGCCCCAGCTTCTCCTGGCTCAAGTGTCCAATTGTCAATCCATTCACCGCTGTTGGTATCAAGTTCAAAATCTGTGGTTAAGGCATTACCCTCGTAAACCAAGACCTGATTATACTCATGGTAATCGCCTTTAGGTGGAATTGTCAGTCTCTGAGAAACCCCAGTCCTGGGTGTAGTACTTACTCATCATTATATGCCCCGTACCAAGTCGCAAATGACCATTTTCCAGGTTGTTGCTGATCACCCAGAGCGTTCTGGAAAACGCAGATTCCATACCTATCTCAGGACTTGTGGTCAGATTACAAAAGCGAGGTTCAAGTTTTGATGGGTTCTCACCAGGCCAAACGTAGTGAAGACCCTTCCCAGTTGAGAGCGAAGCTGCAGAATCTTAAAGCGCCTGGAATTTTGGAAGGTCACATACCTTTGTCATGACAGAACCAGATGGAGCGAACCACCAAGCCGAACAACATCCTGGACCCGATTGTGCAGCAATCTGCTGGACACCCAAGGCGGTAAGAATGACAGTTGTTGCAAGGGTACTCATTGTGATAATCTTTATTTTGAAGGGGATTTCTATGAGAGGTTATCTCTCAGAGACTGGATTTTGTGCAATGCCAATTATTTGACTCACTTCCCAGAACATGAAAATGTGAAACAATAATCTGATGATATATGCGCTGCCTTTCGATGTTGAACCTATCGACTCGAAAGTTTCATCTTTCTGTCTTAGAATACAAATATGAAGCTGTTAGTCTGCTCCTTGGCTGGACTTTGGTTGAGCTTCACACTCTATGAAAAAGCTTTGTCTGAACAATCAACGCATTAATAATCCAATAACGCTGAATCTCGAGGTCAAAATGATGATAACCGGCGAATGAGATCAGTGGGAGATATTATATCTAATGGAGTAAAACTGGTGTTAATCTGACCCATACCTCCACAACTTGTGTCAGAGGCTAGAGCGCGAAGGATCGAAGGAAGGGCAACGTGTCGCACCTCTCGATCTTTGGCAATATGGGCATGTGAACCTACTCGAGTAAATGAGTCTTCAGTCTGCTGCGTCTGAATTATCACCTCAAAACAAACACCTCCTCGGTCAAATATCCTTTGACCTGCATCGCGATGGCTTCTCCGTCCATAAATCCATGCAAATAAGACTCTCCGACGAGCATGTAGGTATTGTCATCGGGTCGTCTTCTCAACAACACTGGCACGCTGCAGCCAAATAGGACGCACATAATATCGTCCAGTTTTGCTTCTTCTGGAACAGCGCCAATAAAGCCTTTCTCAGTGACAGCGAGTTTCCTCCTCCTCATTCTAGACTCAAAGGCATTGCAGACCATTGAATGGAAGTCTCCTTCCGAAGAGCTTCCACTGCCCTCTTGTGACTGGGAGCGACTCCCCTTCATAATTTCTCGAATGTTATCATTGGTGACACGCTGCCTGGAAGATCTGAAATGCTGGGATGCATCACGGAAGAAACGCTTGAATCTCTCCGCCACATTTTATCAGCTGTAGTCAGGTATTCCGAATGGTTCTCATCCTCAGACAGAGAATCTCTGGCTATGAAAGCGAATGAGAGCCCCTCTCTCCATGTCCTCTCTACGGCGGCAAATGGTTCACTCTCGAGTACGGAATCCGAAAGAACCGCTACGAAGTCAATACGGAGACCAGTTCTACGCAGACTGCTCCAATTCCATTTCTCGGAGTTCTCCTGTGGTGTGTAATCTGATCTGCCATCATTCCCAGACGCTGCATAAATACTCTGACGCCCATCTGTTGGGACAAGAGGGGAGGGCGCTTGACCTTGGTCGAGAGAATAGTCAGGGGTCCACGAAGGAAGCTCCCAAGAAGGATCTTGTCGACTGCCCTGGGTCTGCCATCCGCAAATAGGGTCCAGTGACTTTCCTTGTCGCAGAAAATGCCGAGCAGCGTTAGCATATACCTATGATACGAATTAATCACCGCAAGTCTGTCATGATCTTGAAGGCATACATGACCAACAGGCTTTGAGTAGTCCGGCTGCAAATAATTGTTCATGGGATCACCCATCAAGCCAAGGAGAGCGAAAATCTTGTGGGTTGGGACAGTGGCTCAGAATGGAAGACGAACACGAAAAGAAGGCATCATGAAGAGCTCACCGTCGAATATTGTCAATTTTGACGTTGCAGACGAAGTGCAGATAGTAGATGGTCCGAACAAGGTATTTCCAACCAATCACAACCCCACCAAGCAGGATTTCCACTGAATCTGCCACTCCCAATTCCTGTATGGAATTTCAGCCAAATCAGAACATGCATTTCCAGGGAGAATGCAACAAGATTTTGGTCTTACCTGAACCACCCACATCCTCGAGAACCACGGGGGCTAAATGAAGATTTTCCCAAAGAGTTCTGCAATCTCACGCAAGTTCTCGCCCTGTACTCGCTGCAGACGACTCTTGGATGGGCGCCATTCAGAAATATCCTCGATTGATTCTTGGTGCAAGGAGTAATTTTCATCTGGGTCAAGAAGCATCTCCGCTTTATCATCGCGAGCAGAAGGTTCAATAATGTCTCCAATGTCAATGAGTGCTTGCCCAAAACGAATGCCTGCCCGTGCGAATATTCCACCAGGAACCAGGAGAGCCTTCACGACAGTCTCCTCAATAACCGAATCCTCAGTTCCAGTGGGATCGTCAGTCGCAATATAGGCACCGGTAAGGTCATCGATGAATTTCAAGCATCTCGTGCCATCTTCGGATCCTTGCCCAAGCCACATACGCACTTCTGAAGCTGTGTGGTAAACTTCACGCATTAGAAGAATTTGAGCCGATCTTTCGGCCAAGTCATCTTGACATATACAAATTGCATCTGCCCAAACGTAGATGTCTCTATATGCCTCCTTTTGCATTGCCCGTAGACCATTGTACAAGTTTTCTGTGATGGATAGGCTCCTGCCATCAATGATAATCTCATGTGAATGTGATCTCTCTTTGTCTCGGTCCCCCCAGACGTATGAAGGAGCATAGAACAATGGGATCTGAGCGCCTCGAAACATTCGTCGGCTGCGAGATAATGTAGATGTAGGGAGGTAGTGATTGGTTAATGAGCCAGAAAGGTGTTTAACATTCGTGCATCCAAGTATCTGCTTTATGTCCATTGGTATTTTCAGAAGACGGATTTGAGAGCCGAAACTATCCAGGGGGGTATAGCAGTATGGCTTCATCGCGACTTGGAACGAGGATGATGTTGCGATTTGGGCATAAGGGCATTCCAAGTGAAGGCAAATTGATGAAAACGGTACTCTACACTATGGCGCGAACTATCCACGCGACGCTGGAATGGTGTTGGAGAACAGCCAAGTGCAAGTTTTGCCGCCTTCGCTTTCATTTCCTGGAGACATGAGGTTGATTTTGATCTTTTGAAACCGTCATACTCAGAAGAACCCCATGAAAGAAGCCAGCAAGCGCGACTAGAGGTGCGGTCTCCCTTTGAGTTTGAGCCTACTATTCCAAGCAGATTCGAATGCCAACCACTTACAAGATTTCGAATCAGGGAGCCCTCTCTCCCCACCCGATGTCCTACCGACGCTGCGAACTTTTGACAAATTTTATCACGGTGCTCCTCCCGCGCGCACAATGCACTGGCATGGCCGGAGAGCTAGACGATGCTGGAAAGATTACAACACACTGCAATATTTTGAGGGGAAGGAAGTCAGTATGGGAATAATCAGATTGGACGGTGTCACCAGGCAGCCAGAAGATGCTCGAGAACCCACAACAGGATGGGGGAAGTCAAGGCGCGACAGATCAATATCTGCTTGCACATACACATACCGTCAAGTGGGCGCGAATGCCGTCGCTGGCCCATGCTGCAGCCAGCCCTCATCCGCAATTTTGGAGTTGACATTCAATACCCTTCGTACATTCCAACATCTCTCGCGCGACGCCGGCCGCTTCCTTGCTTCCTTTCGAAGCCGCAGCTGAACAATTGATGGAGGAGAATATGATGAACGAAAGTAGATGGAGGAAGGAGACAAATTATGGCAACATCGACTTCGCTGAGGACAAAGGTACACCGGGGCTGTGTGCGTCTGCAACTTGCTCTCTGGGCCTCAAGATTCGCGAGGTTGAATGAATGCGACACGGAGAGTACCTAGCATTCAGATAATGAAGCCGTTCCCGTGTGTGCACAGAACTCTACATTCAAGGATCCCGAGCGGGGTAAGGATTGATTCCAGCTCGACATCTCGACGGCTTTCGTGCACAAGCGTCTACATATGCTTCAGTCGATGGGGCGAGTTCGAAATACTGGCCAAGTTGTGGAGCAAAGTGGAAGCTAGTGCTGCCTATGCAATTACTCTGTTGCCAAGTGAAGCGTCAAAGAACTTTAAGAAGTCACCTACATTGAAGCAAAGACCGATGGGCGTCAAAATGGAATTGCTCTTTTCAAACTCTCATTTCCCATTGGTGCGCAAGTCTTCGATTTATTTCAAGGGGTATTCTAGTCTCGTACAAGTGTTCGTGCTTCAGTTTCAAACAGTGGGGGGCAATTGGATCACGTCAACTAGAAACCGCGGTTCGGCAGATAGAGACTGCTGCTGGTGAATTGGGCGAATTTACAAACATCTATTATTAATTCTATAATTTGAACCGTGCACGACCCTTGCAATATGAATTTACGAGAACTTCATGAACTTTCTCAGCATTTTCAAGACTCCCGATAAATGCCACATGCATATCAGATCTAACGAGCACCAATCTCTGCATCGGCTCTCTGTTCCGTAACATCCGTCCCTGCCCGAACAGTTTCTCATATGCCTGTCGATGCCCATGATGATAGGAAGTATCATCAGCAGTGTTCCCAGTGGGCGGGTTGGGTGTTTTACAACCCTTGACCCACACCTCACCTGCCTAAGCAAAACCTCGACCTGCACCTACCTGAATAGGTTAACCTATGACCTAGGTGCACCTACAGGTGTCCAATTAGCACGTGATACAATACAATTGAGAAATTTTCTCTACCCAAAACTAAAAACTACTAAACAAGATTATTCCTGATCCAACTTCTAATACATTCTCCTGCCTCAATCCCATCTTCTTAAAGAATATTCCTACTGTCAGGAAGATCAATTTGGCACTTGAGAATAGCCTTTCAACCTCAGCAGACATTCCAGGTATTGAGAGTATATCCCTAGCCATTTGGGAAAGCCCTGGATACTTCTCCTTATGTGCAATCCACCAAGCTAAAGCACTCCCCCATTCTTCTGTACATTCAAAAGAACAATAACTCTTCCATTCGTCTTTCAGGGATGCGGCAGATAACTCCCGCTTGCGTTTCCGATTACAAAACGACTTTAAAAGACCAGGTTCTGTAGTAGCCTGTAATATATATTAGCAATAATCTAGGATTTGTAATGCTCAAAAATAAGATATTAAATCATACCTTTAATTGAACCGTAGCTTCTGGTTCTAGGACTTCTTCTATAGGTAACTTGGAGTAATGATCTTCCCAATACCTCACTGCAGTTGCTTTAGCAGCCTCCACTTCCCCTTCCGTCCACTCGTCTTCAAAATACTCCCACTTGTTCCATGGAATCAAAACCACAGCAATGATATAAACTGGTGATATCAATAATCGCCGATATTTGAGAAGCTTGACAGATGCATTTATAGCATTAATTTGAATCATTGATCTCTCCTTAAAAGGATCGTCAGCATCAAGCATATCGTTCGAATTCAACTGCAATATTGATTGGTCGATATGTTGCTTCATATAATCGTATGCTGGCAAAATCTCCCATGCGTATCTATGATTCCCTATATTATATAATTAGAATATAATATTTGGAGTTTCAAAGTCTAGGAATACTTAATTCAGTATTCCCGAAATAAACGTACCTGATTGTGATTTCCCTTCAAGTTCTTTAATCAAGTTCTCAAGTAATAGAACTTCTGCAAAAAATCTACCACTTCTTTGCAATAATTCCAGTCTTCACTAGACATTACGCACTCAGCCAAGTTCTTCTCTAACTTCTGAGAGCCTCGGTGCTTAAAAACAAACAAATCGATTGAAGACCCCAGCTCAAGAGCTCGTAGAATCATCAAATATGTAGAAAACCAGCGTGTATCATTCTCCTTAATTAGATGTAGCATTTTGCCTCCAGTAATCAAAGTAATCCTCATGAATTCTTCTATTCTTTGAGAAGTCACCGTGACAAAAACAGTGATTTGGTGAAGCTTAGTAATTGCATCCGTAGGTCTAATTCATTTGACTTTGAGTCGTCGATCTGGCTTTGGCACACCTTTGGCTCTTGGACCTCTCGCTTGCCTTACTGGCTTATTTGCAGTAAAAGCATTTGCAATTAAGTTTACCACATGACCAAAACACCGAAGTCGGTAGCCAGTTGCAGACCAAATAACACCTTGAGACAGCAAGTACTCCTCAACTGAAATCAAAGCAGTATCATTATCGCCAGCATTATCAATAACACAGAAACCCAAGCGACTTTGGAGTGAGTATTGCTTGATTACTTGAATCAAAAGTTGAGCAATATTATCTCTACTATGTGGACCAAATAAACGCCTCATTCCGAATCACTGTTCTAGTATAAAAGAGTTGGTCTGTAAAATGACAAACAATTCCAAGCATTGAGTAGTGGTTTGAGGATGTCCAAAGATCAAAAGATATATGGATTTGAGAACCACATTCAAAAAGTAATTTGATTAATATCACTTGATATGTAATAAATAACTCAAGCAGCCACTTTTCACAGTAGTACCACTTGTAGGTAGAACATCGTTGCAACGAAAATTCGGACTTGCATACTTCATTAACTCCTGAAACTCAAAAACGTCACACATTCGGAAGGGAATGTGGCAAACAGCAATCCACCGAATATATAGTTCTCGAAACCGATCTGCTGTAAAGGTTTGTGCTTGAGAAGACTCTAGTTGTTGCATATATACCGAAACCTCACTTGTTGTCGGCCCATTCTCTGTCATCCGATGAGAGCTCCCTTCAAGGTGGCGAATCGGGTTGGTCGTTCCGTGCTTTTGTAGAGACTTCATTGCCGTTGTACGATTTGGGCAAAGGTCACACACCCAATAGATCTCTTTATTGATTGTTTTGAGTGAGCCATGCTTATAAACCCAGGAAGTTGGGCCCGGGGTTTTCGAGTTGGCCGGCCATCAATTGAGCGTATTGGAGTATCACCGGCTTCAGATTCTACGTCTTGAGACGCAAAATCAAGTGATGCTAGTTCTTGAGAGGTAGGTTCTGAAGAGAGAGGTTCGTTTATATTCGTAGGTTCGATTTCGGGTCTTTGGAATCGGAGTGAGGGTTGAGGACAATTCGTAGATGCAGGTAACGGTGGCCCCTAATTCGGAATATTAGAACTTAACATATAAATATACGGGATTTCTGAATATTACCTTTGAGAAAGCAAGCTGCGCTTGTGTCGAATTCCGTGGTTTTAGGACTCGTTTTGGGCGACTCTCAAGAGGGGACACGTCAATATTGAAAAGCCCATTGAAAACTGACCCAGTGTCCCCAGGATCTACTGAAATATGGGATTCAGCGACTGAACTGCTGTCTGTAGGGTCAAATTCTGACATATTAACAGCTTAGAATCCGTAATATAAAGATTAAAAGAAGGGAGGGCTCAGAATGCAGTTAAAAAGCTCAAAATGTGGGAATAACCATAGCTTTGAGACCCGGATTAAATGTAAACAAAGCTAGAGCCAATAGAATGATGCGAATTTTCGTTAAAATTAAAGTTCAGCCAATTATATTACAGGATTCCAACCTTATTCAAAACCGGGGCATTCTTCCGTGGGTAGGTCACCAGACTAAGACCCGCCCACTGCGAACACTGGGTAAATCTCTTGAACACATGTCGGATACCACTTAAATGCTCGGCAGTGAGGCCTTCCAGGATCGTCTGGTTCCCGGTTATAAAGGTTTGTATTACTGACTATATCTTCCACTATTTCTGGAGTATAATAAAGAGAGAATAAAGTAATAGGCTTATCCGGAGACGTGTGTTCTGGAAGGGTAATTTGGAACTCAAAATCCGGGCATTCCATTGGCTTAAATTGGGTGCCTTTCGTTTTAAGTGGTTTAACATTTGGACGTTGGGTTCCCCTATCCGTAGGGTCTGGTTCTGTGTCTTCTGGCATCAGGAAAGTGGTTAAAATAGTGGAGAATAGTCAATAATTGATGTTTGTTTACATGATTATTTACTTCGGGATTTTGGTGTTCGGACCCCTGCATAGTTGAAGCCTCAGGCATTAATCTAGGATGCACTCCGCAGCGTAAGGGATAAGCCAACGAGGGCGTTCGGAGATGTCGGCAGACGTCCTCTACCTACCATAGTGCTCCGTATGCTGTCTTTCGCATACTCCGTATAGACAGCCAATCTCGGAGGATTTGAAAGTCGATCCAAGGAGAGGACGGCTTTCGACGGAAACCTGTCACGGGTCCTGTAGTTAACGCCCTGTTTTCTATCACAGCCAATAGAATATCCCGAACTGAAATAGCAAACAGAAGCTGCTCAAGCTGAAGAGACGGACATGACAGTAGACACAATTATTTCTGACCTTCTATGGCCTTCGAAGCTTTTAGGGACACTACTAGTGTGTGCCAGGGTGTCCTTAATTTGACTTCCTTAAGAATTCTGCCGCCTGTACCGTTATTCCGTAGTGGGCCGAGCCCTGGGTCCGGGTTGTGAACCAATGGAATATCCCGATGTTTTTAGTGGGTTTTCGCGGGGCTGACTGGGCCTGTTTCTGTTCAAGAGTTGCGGGCGAGGCCGGGCAAATTTGGTAGGAGAATGACTTGACCAATCGCAGACATTCAATGCTGTCACCTACGAAAGCAAGTAAGAGAATTTTGAACACCTTCAGCCAGAAGCCCCAGACAATCCTGGTCAACAATCCTAGTCTCCAAAAATATCGCATTCGGCAAATTGTAGCGCATTTCGCGTTCGTGACTGGTGAGCCCTCGTTTCTCTTCAACTGTCTGCGCCACTAATGCCGTAAAACCATACGATTCATTTGACGCAATTTTGGAACGATTCCCACCACTGGTTGTCGAGCTATAAAGCTCCGAAGTGGTGGGGACCTCGCGGTTTTGAGAGGTGCCTTCGCTTGACGGGTGCCTTTGCCCTTCCGACTTGAAAACCTACAAAGGATGGCAAATCCGATTGTTTTGTTACCCCGTCATTGTGGCTGGAAAATATTCGCACTCTGACGCGGTTGTGAAGTTAATTGTTCCGGCATTCATACTACGTTAACTTTATTGGTTAAAACAAAAGATAACAGGATCTTGTCGTGTTTGCACAGCCACACTCGACGGCACTACAACGGTGTACCACTCTGCCATATGTATAAAATAATAACCCTAAAATGAGTCAGTCGCATCATCAATACAAGTATATCCTACAACATCAAGTCTCAGCGCGATTGGCGCTGTAATAGGCAAAGTTTTATTGAACACTTATCATGCTTGACCTCTGTCGAAGGTCACAAAATGGCATTTAACTTGTTCTCTTTTCGAAATTGCCCTTCGTTATTCCAGTGGCACGGGACCGGCACGCTACGTTGTGTCTTCGGTATTCAACCAAGGAAATGCATGAAATACCACTGTCGCCACCCTCCCTTGCAAAGATCTTTCTCAATACATAAGTCGAAACATCCATTCAAATATCGACCTCTGGACGATGACCGCAACGAAATCCGTATCATTCATTTGAACCATCCATCTCGCCGTGAGAGCCATGAAGCTCTACTCAACTGTACCATCGCACATGTTTCACTTGCGGATCAACCCAAATATAAAGCATTATCATATGTCTGGGGTGATCCAACTCCATCTTACATCATACGGCTCGATAACCATGACTTCTTCATTAATGAAAGTCTACATCTTGCCTTGTGTCGGATACAAAATGACCAGAGCGCCGTCACCTTGTGGGTCGACTCTATATGTATCAACCAGGACGACGATGTCGAGAAGAGCAAGCAAGTGCAGAGCATGGGTAGGATCTTTCAGGAGGCTGAGTCTGCGATTGCCTGGCTGGGGCCAGAAAAGGACGGTAGCGATGGCGCACTTGCGATGTTGGCCGATCTAGGGGAAATGGTCCTTGATTTGACATCCGCAATCCCAGATGCTTCATCAGATATGGAACTGGTGAATAGAGTTTGGAGTCAGTCCTTTGCCTTACTGCCCATCTTGGCTGAGTACGCTCTCGATGACATTTCCATTCGGCCAAATCCACTATCACGACTGTTTCAGCGCCCTTTCTGGGAACGAGTGTGGATTGTACAAGAGATAGCAGCAGCGAAATCGGTTGTTCTTTAAGTGTGGGCGCAGCACGATCCCATGGAAACAATTCTGTATTGCATATAGGTTCATCGAGGTCAATCACCCAGTTCTCAGCAATAGCCGAAACCAAAAGTCTATGTTCAATATTGGATTTCAACCACGAGTATTAGTGAAGGCGACACTGGCGTCTAGTCTAGGACTCAATGGCCAACCACTTCGAGAAGTGATTCGCACTATATTTGGGGCCGGACACTCTCTCCATGCTTCGGATCCCAGAGACTTTGTCTTCGCCCTTCTTGGACTGGCGAATGACGCTGACAAGCTAGGGTTGCGGGCAGACTACACAAAGTCATGCGCCACTGTCTATTCTGAGCTTGCATACGCCTTGTTGAAAGAGGGCGATTTGGAAGTCTTATCATATTGCCACTATCCAAGAAAGCGGACAGATTTGCCCTCCTGGGTACCGGATTGGTCCTCTGCTCTTGTGCAATCACGTGGCGGGACACCAACACGATTGTTCTGCGTATCCCCAAATCATCACAATGCTAAGATTCTCTTATCAGATCAAGACCCAGTGGTCCTGCAAGTTCGAGGTGTCAGAGTAGACGTTGTGACGCAACTTGGCCCACTCAGGACCGAACATGAAAAAAATGTAGATCAGTGGTCTGTTGAATGGATGTGCTTTCTGCAGTCGCCACAAGCAAAGAATAGCTGCTATTCTTTTGAAGAGAGAAAAGAAGCAGCTTGGAGAACTCCAATTGCAGACTCGGAAGTCTCGCCAGAGGGAGCCCTTTTTGGACTTCAGAGGGCATCCTCAAGGAGTTTTGACTCTTTGATGCACTCAATTAAGAGAGTCCTAAAACCAATGACACCCGACTCCAGGGATGATCGTGAAGAACCGCTCCCTGCCATGCCTTATAGAAAGATGCTGAACATTACAACAAGTATGAGAAGAGCATTCTCGTGCTCGCGGGGATATCTTGGACTCGGGCATAGAGATTTGCTTGAAGGAGACATTATAGTCATTATTTTTGGCCCAGACATGCCATTTGTCCTCAGGCCAAGCTTGAATGGCCAATTCCAGCTTATCGGCGAAGCGTACGTCCATGGAATTATGGATGGAGAATTCATGAAAACTGGTCCCCAACAGGAGATATTCGAGCTACGTTAATATACGGAATCTGACAATTGTTCTTAAAATAATCAGCCATTTACGTAGACAGTACTCAAATTAATTGATATTACGATGACAGTACTCCCATAATATACTGCATTTTGTAACGTAGTTTGCGCAGGTGATATTTGTATTTACGCTAGTTAAAGAGATATTATTGCGGTGCCTTTAACAAACTTTTGCGTCTGAATACTGCGAAGCAACATGCTAAATAAAATTGAATTTTCAAATTGCCAATATCATAATAAATAGTATACAGACAATGTACAACGAAATTGCGACATATGCACAAGACGAAGATATGGAGTTGACCGTAGAGAATACTTATGCCTCTGTTGATGTTGAGATGCTAAGCACTGAAGATTCGGAAGGGGAAAACGGGGGATTGTTTACATTCACAAACACCAAGGTCATAAATGAAGCATCGGAGCAACCTTTTGTACCCTTGAGGACGTTCATGGACATTGATCTAGCTGATACTAATGATAGAGGAATCCATAAAAGGACTCGCTCATTGGGTAAGAGTCCGTTGCAAGAAAGTGAACCCACAACTTTAAGAAATCCAAGGCAAGAGGATCTTACAGAAAATACACCGTGGACCAAGTGGAAAAACTATTTGATCTGGTGATAGAAGAAGGCAAGACAGCGAAAGAGGCTGCCTTGATCACTGGTATTAACATAAGAACTGCTCAACACTATGTAAAGAAGTATAATGACGACGAAGAACGGCGTCTTCCTTTCGGTCATAGAAAGACAAGAGTCAGAAATGCCGGTAAGCTGACAGCAGCCCAGTCACAATTTCTGATAGACTATATTGATAAGTACCCAACATCTGTGCTTGCAGACATCAGGCAGAAACTGTGTGAGGCATTTGAAGGATTGTCTATATCAGTCTCGGCGTTACATAGGCACTTGATCGAGAAGTGCAAGGTTACGTTGAAAAAGCTCGAAAAATTACCTTCAGCAAGGAATACTGATCGAGTTATAAAGTTACGTAAGGAGAGGGTAGAAGAATGGGAAGAGACGCCAGACCTTGATTTCACTAAGAACTGTGTTTTCATTGACGAAGCGGGGTTTAATTTGCATACACAAGGAAACTATGGTCGCTCTCTTAAAGGTACACCAGCCAAAGGCATTGTACCAACAAGAAAAGGTGTTACCGTCAGCATATTGGGTGCCATATCAGAAGCAGGAGTCATAGACATATCATTGAAAAAGCCATAGGCTATTGTAACGTCTAAGAAGAGGAAGGTGGATGGGAAGGTTGTGAATGTCGTAAACGGTCGAATTGGCACGCGTACAGAACACTATCTAACGTACTTGTCCAATGTGATGGATGTGCTGGATAAAAACAACATGAAGGGCCATTATCTGGTAATGGACAATGCCCCAATCCATACTCCAACTGCAATTCGAGATTTAGTTGAGGCTAGAGGTCATAAATGTCTATACTTACCACCTTATTTGCCTTTCTTAAATCCTATTGAAGAATTTTGGTCAAAAGTGAAGGCTGGTATAAGGAGAAACGCACTAACTGCAGAAGATCGATTGAATGATCGTATCTGTGAATTAGTGAATAAAGTGACTAGAACAGACTGCCAGGCCTGGATTAGGCATGCAATATCCTTCTTTCCTAGATGCAAAAATGAGGAAAGAAATCTGTAAAATACGGTATAATAGTGAAATGTATTCCGAAAAGTTCAATCTTTCTTCTTTGTCGTGGCAGAAATTGGTTTCCTCCGGTAACTTAATTTCAGGCCGCTGAATCAGATAAAACCAACGCCACTCAACGCCCCACCTCATACAGACCTTGTCGTTGTTGTAGCCGACTTTCTTCGCGGAACCGTCTCTTGGAGAAGTAAAGAGGAGAGCCGCTGCACCACTACCTTTGACTTGACAGAAAATATTCCCAAGGCAGGTATCGCTTCTTTGGATGAGTAATAAGATGGAAAGAATACTAATAACCTTCAAGAAGAGCTGGGCTTCCTGGGACCTTCTCCGACTGAGAAAAAAATGCGTTTTTGGCAACCTACTACCTTACACTTCATCGACCTAGAAGATATTCCCAAGCAACTCTAGCTCTCTTTCATTACTACCTGCAATGAAAGAAGACTTCTTAGCTGCCATTTCTGCTGTTGGCCGCTTCCTGGAGCAGTCTCAGGTGAGAAACAGACTGTCGCCATGACCCTCCCAACTTCAACAGGCCAGAAATATTACCAAGCAAGTATCCTTTCTTCCAGTGATTACCACTATGTCGAGAAGGCCAACGCAGTATTGAAACCATTCTAGTACTTAGCGTGGAATTCTTGAAGTGATTGCGGAGCATTTATCAAGTTTTCTGCAGGTTCCCAAGAGTTGTCTGCGGGATCAGGATATCCTTCCCATGCTACAAGATATTCCAGTTTTCCTCTACGAATGCGACTATCGAGAATTTCTCGGACGTTCCAATGATCTTGGCCTTGAAATCTAAAGGATGGTGGTCTTGGTTGTTCTCTGCCAGGTATATCTGGTAGTGCTTGATCGGATGCAAGTGATAGAAGACTTACATGGAACACTGGATGTATATGCATCGAATGAGGAAGCTGAAGTTTGTAAGCATGTGACCCAATTTTTTGTATTATCTTGAACGGACCATTCGCTTGTGATCAAGTTTTGCTGATGGCCTTGCGGACTTGATGTTTTTGGTCGAAATGTAGACTGTCTGGCCAACTTGGTAATCTGGCGTGGGTCGATGGTGTTGGTTGTAGTAGGGTTTTTGCTGTCGTTGCGCCAGAGATAATTCGTCGCGAAGGTCTTGGTGCAATTCCTTTAGTGCATTGACCAATTCTATGGACGCAGGTGCGGACGCTTCGATATTAGCGGGACTAAAGGTGAACCGAGGATGGAAGCCGTAATTTGCCTCGAAGGGGGAATGATTAATGCTTGATTGAATAGCGTCATTGTAGCTAAATTCAGCCAGAGGTAAGAGAGCTTCCAGTCATCCTGCTGGTAGTTAGTATATATTCTCAAGTATTGTTCAAGAATGGAATTAGTGCGCTCGGTTTGACCATCAGTCTGCGGGTGAAAAGCAGTTGACAAGTTTGACTTAACCTCGAGCATTTTCATCGACTCCTGCCAGAACTTCGAGGTGAACACCGAGCCTCTATCCGAGATGGTATCCTGGGGCAGACCATGAATTCGAAATACATTCCGTATAAAGAGTTTTGCCAATTGTGTAGATGTAATGGTATCTCTGCAGGGAACAAAGTGCGCCATTTTTGTTAGTCGATCCACAACCACCCAGATACTATTGAAGCCCGATGATTCCGGTAATCCTACAATAAAGTCCATGCTGATAGACTCCCACGGCTGTCCAGGAATCTCTAGTGGCCGAAGATAGCCAGCTGGCTCTTGTCTTGATGACTTGGCACGGATACAAGTTGGGCAATTTGCTATATACCTGTTTACAAACTTACGCATCCCAGGCCAGTAGTAGTTTCTTGTCAATAATTCACATGTCTTGGCTCGACCAAAATGCCCAGCTGTAATTGAATCGTGATGTGTCCTTAGTAGCTCTAATTTTAACTCTGTGTTGTTTGGAATGTATACTAGCTGGTCCTTCAGAAGTAATCCTGATTCTTGATCAATCCTGTATGCGGTCAGCCCTCTTCTTACGTGGGTTGGGATGTCCGATGGATCGCTCAAAAGTGATATTAGTTTTGCTGCGCTTTCGACTTCTGTTGTTAGTAGCTTGATGCGGTCGCGAAGGACTTGGTCTGTTCCGGTGGTGAACGAGTCTGTGGCAACAAGGACGAGCTGTCCTGGGCGGAACAATTGCTGTACTGGTTGCTTACCCCCCTCCTCAAACCCCAAGTCCGAGCGGCGGGAAAGTGCGTCGGCTTTCGTGTTCTTCGTGCCTGGGCGATACTTGATAACAAAGTCAAAGTCGGAAAGCTGTAGCGCCCATCTAGCTTGTTGCCGGTTCAGATGTTTCGTTGTCATGAAATATTCCAAATTGCGGTGGTCTGTGAGGACTAGTGTTTGGTGAGCCGATCCTTGGAGATAATGGCGCCAGGTCTTGAAGCAATCATAGATGGCTAGCATTTCCTTATCGTATATTTCATAGTTCACTTCCGCTGGAATCAATTTTCGACTGAAGTACGCAATTGGGTGTAGCAAGTTGCCGTCAGAGTATTGACTTAAGACACCTGCAATAGCAAAATCAGAGGCGTCAGTCTCGATAATACAGGCTTTGTTAGGTTCAAAGATACGCAGAATGGGGGCCGAACAGAAGGATGACTTGAGCTGTTCAAAAGCAGATTGAGTCATAGCGTCCCATTGGAAGGTAATGTTCTTGAGGAGGAGTTTAGTCAAAGGAAGTGCTAATTTCGAGTAGGAGTGAATAAACCGACGATAGAAGTTTGCAAAGCCCAAGATGACTTGGATATCATGAGCAGAGGTTGGTGACGGCCAGCTGGTGATGGCAGATACCTTCGCCGGATCCATTGATAAGCCTGAGGTGCCGGTACGGAAACCGAGGAACTCGACATCGGTTGAGTTGAATTCACATTTCTCGGCTTTTACAAACAAACCCGAATCCCGAAGTTTAGCAAGGACTTGTTTAACATGTGCTGTGTGTTCTTCCTCTGTTGCGCTGAAAATTAGTATATCATCCAAATAGACTATGACGAAGATATCAAGATATTCTCGGAGAACGTCATTGATGAGGGCTTGGAAAGAGGCCGGTGCGTTTGTCAATCAAATGGCATGACCAAGTACTCGAAATGCCCATATCGGGTACGGAAGGCTGTTTTCCATTCCTCTCCTGGTACGATCCGTATTCGGTTGTATGCATTGCGTATATCTAACTTGGTGTAAATCTTGGCACTGGAAAGCCTGTAGATGAGTTCGTTGATTAGTGGTAACGGATACCTATTTTTTACCGTGATTTGGTTGAGGCCGCGATAGTCAACACAAAGTCTAAGTGAACCATCTTTCTTCACGAATAAGATAGGCGCGCCAGCAGGACTTGTGGATCTTCGGATAAAGCCTTTGTCCAGATTTTCCCTCAAATAATCTGATAATGCTTGGAGTTCGGTTTGTGATAGCGCATATATGGGACCGAAAGGTGGTTCCTTGCCTTCGATGAGAAGAATACTATGGTCCGATGGTCTATGAGGTGGAAGAGTGTTAGCTTCTTGTTCACTAAAAACGTCGAGATATTCATGGTAGTTTTCCGGTATAGGTTCTATTATAGGTGTCTTCGAGGAATCTTTGACTATGTTGGTGGCCTCCAGACTCAGCAAAACTTTTGTGGGCTGGACGAAATATCCTTCTCCGTCCTTGAGATTGCGTAAAATGGTTGCAATGTTGACCATCTTGATGTTTATTGTAGCTGGCTTGGAGTTAGTTGAAGGTTCGATGTTTGCAGAGACGGATACAGGTGGATAAGTTGGGTGCTCTGGGAGAGCGTTCACGGAAGGTCCTCGCCTTAGACAATTAGCACTACAATAATCGGAAGAAAAAGTAAGTTTGTGCTTAGACCAAACAATTTCTGGATCGTGTCCTTTTAACCAAGGAATGCCAAGTATCAGTGGGTAATGTCCAAGGGTGGTTACATCCAATATGTTATTTTCTGAGCGTTGGCCAATGTCTAGCGCGAGGATGGTTTCATGAGTGACCAATCCTGAAGCGACGGGACGGCCATCGACTGCTTGTAGTGTAATTGGTTCGGACTTGAGAGATATGGGTATTCCGTGGGCCTTGGCGAACGTTATGTCAATAAATGAGGACATTGCACCGGAATCCAAGAGTGCATAGGTGCAAATTTTTTGTTGACCAGAAATGACATGGACGTCTAAGATGATATGCTCAGCAGGATGAAAGTCAGTGGGTGGATCATGGTTGTTAAGAACAGGATTTTTATCACTTAATGAATTTTTTTATAGGGGATTTTGATTGAATCGAGCCCAAAACGAGCCCCTTTATTGGTTTTGGGCAGGTAAGTTTTCCGACACTACAGCACTAGGTTCCAGTGTTGTAACAGCGGCAGTAGTATTGCGATGAAACTTTAAAGGACAAACAGCAGCGCGATGACCCGGTTGTCCACAGTACAAGCAAAGATTGTTGATGCGACGGCGGTCCTTTTCCTCTTGTGATAAAGGAGTGAACTTACTACGACTGGCGTCCAAATCCATTGGTCTAACATCGCTGTCGTTATCACGGTCTTCGTTCTTGATGTTCTGCGATCCCCCTGAAATATTGCCATGGAAGCGAGCTTGCGAAGGGAAGGGTCTGGACTTGTTCCTAGGAGCTTTCTCTGCTTCACGTTCACGGATCCTATTGTCCAACTGTATCACCTTTTGTACGTAAGTGTTGAGGTCTTCAGGCATATCGCGAGTGGCTATTTCATCTTTCAGTTGTTGGCAATTTGGGACAATACAGTTGTATTCCGTTTGGTTTGTTTATTATGTTGTTTTGTTTATTTTAACATTTGTTGTTTGATAGATTTAAAGCTTTTATTAACAATGGTTCGCATTTGTCGCTGCCATTTTAAATTAGTACATATCATCTGTCACTGACAACTAATATGACTATGTACAGGTCTACCTCGGATCGGTTACCAGTTATCAGTACATGAGAAAGATTGGATACCCCAGCCATTGTCATATGCGCAGTTGTCGCCTCCATTTGATGCGAAGAAGCTCGCTCCTTTGCATTGGCTGAGATTATACTTTTGCGTCCTGCCCTGTGACAATTTTGCGTTCATGAGAAAGTATTTCTCACCATTGTTAAACAGTGGAATTCTTCAGCGGACGCAATCATGCCAAGAGCATGACGCAGAAGCATTCCCAGCCATGCGAACAGAGCAACTAATCAGTAAATTCATTTAAAGAAAAAAGTATCAATCGATGTGAGTACTTACCCCGAAGGTATCAAGGTGTAAACTAGCGATAACCAGTTCGGAGTTCGAGCTTTGTTCGGCACCTTCAGCATTTCCGGCTTTCCTCTTTTGGGCTTGAGGGCGACGGCAAAAACGCTGTGGGACTCTGCCTGTAGACCGTAGGCTGTCAAGGATATGTCTGAAATTCGGACATGCCACTAGGTCTCTGTTCCAGAGTCGATATCGAAAGCCAATGGCAGCCATAGACTCTGAACACTTTTGATTTGTACATTTGTGTATTAAGAATATACGTATGTAAGTAGCTTGGAAAGTGAAATCCGATAACCCATAAATTATACCGTAAGAGTCCATGGCAAGTAACATTGGGCATTTTTGAACGACGATACGGCCTTGGGTTGGGGATACGCTTGAACTTTTCAAGGCTCGGGTTGTTGCAAGAGGGACAGTGTTTGGACGCTCCAAACTCATCCAACAAGTAAACTGAAAATCGATGCTTCTTCAGCATCCGTCGCATACCCACACCTCTTATTAATTCGCGAAATTTGTTCATTAGCGCGGACCATTTCCCATTAGCAAAACGGAATAGTCACCAAAAATTTGCTTGAGATTTTTGACTAGCCGTGCATCCGCTTGTTGTTGCTTGATGTAGGATGACAGCCTCAGTTTTCGGAATATCCGCTGCTGGTAGTGAGGCGAAAGAATATGTCCTTGTTCCTCACTTGACAGAATGTAATGGCTATGATCTTCCAGGCTGACTGTGCGACGTGAAGGCCCTTCAGACAGATTTTTTTCAGCATTCGAAACTTGTTGATTCTGGTCTTTCAACCTTTGCCGGATCTTCTGGTACTTCTTTTTCTTGAGCTCATTTTTTTTCGTGTGGAAGTGTACCTGTAGATAGATGGATTTTCTACCGTGGACGACTCATGCATGCAAAACAGCAGATCTTCCAGGATCAATCAACACATAGGGTTTTGAAGGTCCTCTAGTTCTGTCCTGGAGGCATCGTGGATGTATTTCATGTCAGCCTCACAGACTTGTCGGTCGCCACGTCCAGAATTACTTTTAGTCGTGTCTTGATTTTGTTTAACGATGGACACGCGGACGCCATCTGTTTGTAGCATACCCCCGAACTTGAGGGCTCCTCCTCTCTGTGCTTTGAGAGCATCGCACTCTAGGTTTATAACTTCGCCCCATATATTCATATGGTTGATTTTGAGTTTGTTGTTCTGGGGGGGCTTAAGAATGTTTTGCCAAAGTATTCTGGTATCAATCTGCACGTAGCAAGGCACCCATGACCGTCGAAGTGGGAAGAAATTGAACGATCTGATTTTCATTTTTTCACATAGTACTGCCATTCGATAAAATGCAAGGAAATCGCTGCTTGTGTTTGCTTTTGCGTCATAATATAAGGAGTCTTTCTGGAACTTGTAGCTATCTGGATAGCTAGACAATACTGGCTTCAAGATCTCGAATGCATTGTAGAACTCCGACACAATCTTCGTTTCCTTGATTGGCCTTTCAGCAATCGCCTCTTTAAATTGTCTGGCTGGCTTGAATACTTGGGCTTCCAGCTCTTTCGCTATACTAAACTTTCATCACTCTTGCCTTCTTTTTATAATAGATCCCTTAGATTCTCTTTCTTGGTCTTTACGTCTAAGAGATTGTTGACAATTCTCCGCAAATGCTGTCCAAATCGAAGGTTTAAATTTACGGTGTATGCAGTCATTATTCGCGTGCATTCATAAATTGCCACTTGTTGCGGGTTTGGGAAAGATTCTAGAACAAATTTGCTTTTGTTCAAATAGTCGGCGTGGTGCTTAACTATCAGCTCTCGATGAGCAAGTGTTCGCCCGTGAGATTTTTTCCCTCCATGGTTTGTGATCCTTTTCACCAACGACAGAAAGAATTCGCGGTTCACTCATTGCTTAAGATCGAATGCGTCGTCCCTCGTGAGTTCCGAGACAAATATATATTTTATAAAGGAATATGTATGAGTTGTGATTCGGTTGACTTTTAGTATGAAGTCTTGAAGGACTAGAAGATACTGCTTGTTCCAGGCGACACGAACATGGTACTTTTTGCGTACACAATGCCAAAGTATCAAATGGCGCGAACTTATTTTTTGTTAACGCAAAGTCGTCATTTATTTAACGCAAAAGGGTAACTCATCGTCGTGAGCGTGCTCGTAGGAGTACTGGTTCAGCACCTGGGGTGGGTCTGAAAAGCCCTAAGTCCCACCTTACGCCTCGGCGCTTGGGGCGTTGGTCAATAAGACCATGGCTGGGGCAAAAACCTCCCGACTCGCTGGCGATACGCTGCGTAATCGTCGGCAAGCGGGCTGTTTTTAAACTTCATCTCTTCGCCGATGGCAGCGCGAGTATAAATATAGAGGAAAAAACAGAAGACAAGCGTAGGAAGATAGCTGTGGCTCGCACATGCCGCAGCTAAAAAAGTCTGCAAGTAGGAACTGTAGAAGGGATGTCGAATGAAACGGTAGGGGCCATGGGTCAGCAGCCGGGCCGGAACATCCGGCGAGTAGATGGCCGTAAGCGGTCTGGCTTTGCAGACCCAAACGGCCCAGAAAAATAGCATGCTCGAGGTCGCGAGCAATGCCAGGGCAATCGCAACTCGATAACGATCGGTCGCGGGGGCCAAGACAAGAGCCGCGATGTCGATTAAGTTGGCGGCAAGAAAAGCGAACTTGAAAAAGCGGTTGTCTCGCTTGATGACCGACATTCTAAACAGGAAGCGAGCTGCAAAGATGAACGCAGAAAAATTGGCCACTGCGAGAAGTAGGGCCAGCTGTGCAGGTATCGGTTGCTGAAAAATTTGCGGCATGACGTTTGTCTTCATTAAACCTATGGTGCAGGGCAAGGCGTAAGGCAAAAAAAGAGCCAACGCTACCTCGGCTGACGCAAAGGAGCATTCAAAAAACAGTACCACAAATAGCAGTCACTCATCCCAAACGAATCCAATTTTGAGTGGACAGTACTAGCATGAAATTCCTCGGGCGCGTTTGGATTCAGGAGCGAGTTCGGCTTCCATCCCTGTTTTCTCTCGCTTTCTGACACTTTGCACGACTTTTTCTGTTTGGTGCAAGACAAACTTTTGAGTGTTTAGTGTGATTATAGGCCGCCATGGATGCATTGGAGGCACAACCATCTCCTCTCAATGTCTCACCACTCTTGTCACCGGCAGACAGTCGCTCTACACCTCGAACCATCATGATCGCCTACGATCATTCTAAAGCAAGCGAGCACGCTCTACGCTGGGCCCTCGAACATCAAATCTTTCATGCAAGTGACGATATCATTGTGGCCTATGCCATAGGCGAAGGCAGCTCAACCACGAACATGGACGCCACCGCGGCCATGTCTGCTTTTGATCCATTAGCATTGGCCGCGGTGGCTAACGGAGCAGAATGGTTTTTGGAGGATTATTCCAAGAATGGAAGATTTGACGACGAATGCGAGCGCAGTGTTGGATCGCGTTGTGTCGAAATTGAAATCCAAGGAAGTGAGTGGTCGTCGCCGGTGACTCGATGTGTTGATGTTAAATTGTACAGTTTCATGCGCGAAAACTCTTGTTGTCGGGTGAAACAAAGGAGGCCCTTGTCAAAGCAACAAAGGAACATCACGTGGACATGCTCATTATAGGTAGTCGCGGTTTGGGATTTCTCAAGAGGTAAGTGGGTGTTTTTCATTTCATCGCTAACAAATGCAATAAAGACAGCTCATGGGCTCCACAAGCGATCATTGTGTCAATCATTGCAATTGTTCCGTGCTAGTGATAAGGCCAAAAGCTTAATGTGTACATTATGTATATGAATAGTTTACATGTAGGTGCCAACCAAAAACCTTAGCTGGTAGCTTTGCCTCACGTCATCCTTGAATTGCTCCTACATCATTAGGCGTAATGACCGTGTCAGTGCTCACGCCATCACCGTCCGACTGAACAAGTCGTGATTCTTGAAATTCTGTTCGAATATGTTTCGCTCTAGAGGAGAAGGTGATCCAGGTGATTCAGTGGATGGCGTCGGGGCAAGCACCGGAGTACTAGGAGTAGCCGCTGGCGTGGATGCTGGCTCAACTTCCTGATAATAGATTTGTCCGTCATCAGACTGAGTCAAGAGAATATCGCTGGGCTTGATGAATCTCTTTCGTGATACTCGTGCTTCCGCTGGAATGTCTTGATCCGATGAGGCAGCGGAAGCCGCTGCTTGTTCCGTCGCTACGATCTGCGACGATTCCTCCTCCTCTTCATCAGTCACCAGCGTTTTCCCGACCCAAGGATTGTCTTTCATGAGACCAACCTTGACTGGAGGCTTCAGGAACTTTGGAGGGCAAACATATTTGAGACGTCCGATTTCCTGCATCATCCCATCCGTTTAATCTCACGGTACAGAAAGTATTTATTCAACGTACCTTTTCGAGTTCAGCAATCTTTGACTGCAAACCAGCAATCTCATTTCTTAACTCATCACCAATGCGATCGTTCTTGCTATCCTCCGCCCGCATCAACTGAGATTCTAGCGATGATTGATGACTCCGCAATTGATCCACATTGTTCTGTAAAGGTCGGATCCGCTCTTCCCGCCATGCCTCTATTTCGAGTCGAACGAAATGACCAACGATGAAAGGATGGTGTGTGATGACTCTATCGGTATCGGCTAGATCGTAAATGTCTTTAATGTACGGTTGGACATGGCGATATACTGGATCGTCCTTGACCTATTACGCGTCAGAACCCAGCTTTGCAAACGGTGAGACTTGCCTCTTTGTCTACCAAGCCTGATCCCCAAAACAATCCAAATATGTTTATGTTGACCGCCCAGATCTTCAGTAAGAGCGGTCGCACCCATGGCGGTGTGTACTTTGCATTGAGCACCTTTCGGGCAAGCTTATGCACTCTTGGTGACGGGATGAAGAGTTTGATGAGGGAGACAGATGCTGGAAGATCTATACCGGCAATTTGTGCGATGGACTTAGCATAGAGTGTGCAGTTGCTATGGAAGAGCTGATATGTGTATTCGCGATTCTTCTGGTCGTGTTCGATTTGCTTCCTCATACGTTTGAATTGTTTCTCCTGTGATGCGGTAAGATTCGACTCGTTTAAAGCAGGATACATACTGTGATCTCGAAGGCACAAACTGTATGAGGACCTCTCCAAAACTCGCGAATATCAGGACTCTGAAATGGGGAAAGGACTCAGTTGGCCTTGTTCCGGGAGGAATACCGGTAAGAGACTTACCATGAATTTGCTTGGTTTGATTTTCAAAGGGAAGATGAACTGCTCATGAAAACCCATCTGTAGTGGAAATATTAACTATCCTATCCATAGAAAATGACGTTCGATACATGCATTTGAGGGCCAGGGCCGGTACGTATGTCCCACAGCATAAATATCTCCAGTCGGTGTCTTCAAACGTATCCAGGTGTGATCGCCATTCAATCGCGGCTCGTCAACAATCCAGGAGCACACTTCCAAAAGATAACGGTCACCCCACGTTGGTTCCACAGTTATAAAGGGCTCTAGGCGCGTCCAATCGTAGAAGCCCTTGTTGGTTATGCCACGGCGAGAGTACTGCCCGGTCATGACCATGCTGTTTGACATAAAATTGATTTGTGGAAGGATGTCCTGCGATATATAGTGAGCCATGATCATGTAGTTGAAATTCTTAGTATTACATACCAGCCAGCGTCGATACTCGCCTTCGAACATGATCTTGCAATCTAAGGTGGATGGGTCGACTTGAAGGGAATGCTTGTATCGCATCAAGTAACGATGAAGACTGTTCTTTGCCAAGAACTCTTCGAGGCTGGGATTTGCAGCAAAAACGTCCACCGTCTATACAAGGGACATGTGAATATACTGGAAAGCACCTCGGACTCCCACTTACCAATCCGTTGCGCGCGGCAACTATATGCGTCACAAGGTCATCATATTCCTCCTGAATTGCCTTGGAGTCAATCCTCCTGTAGAACGCTTTTGCCAAATTGATGGTTGAGTTATCTAAGGCGCGTTGGACGTCTAGCGGGGACAATCGTGCCACTTGCTCAGTAAATTTTCGGACCACGTTTCGTTTCACTTCCAACACACGCGCCTTATATTCCATCAATTCCTCCAGCTTTCCCAGGGGTTTCTCGTCATCGACAGCCATGCTTGAATTTCCCAACTGTTGCCCCTCGAGAGACGGGGCTTGCGATCCCGAGTCCACGTCCAGGTCCTGATCAAGTAACAGATATCGATACTTGTCGGTCACCTGCTTCTTTGCGGACTTGATTCTCGTCATCGCTTTGATCTTGGCATTGGTTATATGGTATTTGGCATGGTGAGGAGCTGATTTGAACACGCCTGCCATGCATTTAGTTTCAAATTTTCATGTCGCAATACTCTTCATACCTTTACTATCCATGTCAATAATGAATGCACCATCGGAGCGGAGGACAATGGTGACATAAAATAGTTGGAATGGCAAAATTTCGCCAATCTCACACAGGTTCTGATAAAAGATATGAGCGCAAATCCAGGGCGAGTAAGCCAGGGCGCGGAAGCAAAGCACAAACCTTGACAAAGGTAAAGTCTTTCCAGTCGAGGTCCATCAGGGGAATTTTACGACTATGAAAATAGGCCACAGCTCGAGCGAAATAGAGCGCTGCTGCCAGCTGCAGAAATTGTGAGTACCATTAAATGAAAGTTGCTTCTGACTCACTTGCTCCTTTGCGAACATTGAAGATTTCTGGGAATTGATGGCGGCGGCAAAGGATTGGCTCACGAGTGCCTTTACATCAGTCAGTTTAAATTGACATCAGAAAGCAAAACGAGAAACCTACATGCAAGCCGAGACATCGTGTCCGGTGATGACAAACTTGGAAATAAACTTCAGATTCACGGATGAGGGCATCCACGCTACAATAACCGTCAATGACTGCATGGGCTTTACCTAGATCCCTATCCACCTTTCCATGACCTGCTGTTTTTGTGTGTTTTGCTTGACAAATTTCCAAAACAAGTTCTTTGCCCAAGCGGTCAAGACGCTGTTGAAACAAAGCAGTCTTAGAACCAGAGGACGCTCTTTGAAGAGATACTTACCGAAGCAATGGATTGAAAGGTTTGACCTTCTTGACCGTGATCCGATCACCGTTATCCAGCACCACTTTATACACCTGCCGAGTTCAAAAAGCCAAGTCAGAGAGCGCGAGGTCAAGCTTGTCAGCCTTCCACCTACCTTGGACAAAAAGTCATACTTTAACAAACGCTTATGCGCCGTTTTCGAAGCAAGCAGGGATTCCACGTATGCCTGCGCCTCCGTCATCGGCGGGTATATTTGTCGAGTTTCGGGCAGGCTAAAACACAGAATGCCCCATGTTCGGTCAGTATCGCGACCTAGACCATGAATAAAACAGGTTTCCACTTTACCTGCGGGATTTGGCGCCAAAGTCCATCACCCAACCGAATACATAGCCTATCATCGCGGCAAAAGCGATAGAAATTGACAAGATACAGACGTTTCCTGGGTTAGGGAATTTGGCGGTGCACCATTGTGCGAAGACGCTATTTCCACCTTGATTCCCAGTCTGCGGCAGAGGCAAAGCTGTGATAACTATGTCCTCATGTCAGCCAGGGCAAAATTATATAAACGCGACAGTTGGTTCCTAGTAGACTCACCAAACGAGAGCAAAATGAAGAGTCTGGCCATTGCGAGTCAGCTGTTTGTTGTGGACAATGGCCGTGTGTGCATGGGAGCAGGAGCCGTGCTTTTCATAGTCAGCTCAACGGAGACATTGTGACAAACAGGTTGTATTTAAAGTCTCCGTGTCGTGGAGGCGTGAATTGTGGGCCGTGTAGATAATCTAGAATCCACTCAAGCCATTCGGACCGAAAAGTGGATTGAGGTTACACCAGAAAAGGCAATTCGGCAGACTTTGTCTTCACTGGGCCATAGGGGAACTTCCGTTTCCTTAGCTTCCGGTCAAGTAAGATCTCCAAACGTAGCAAGTGACCAAGGTGTTCCTTGGTGAGGTATATGCAGCTTATAGGCTTTGCACATCCGTGTTCTGGCTCTTCAGGTTCCAACGTACGCGATCGCGAGGGTTACATAGTGTGCAGCCACACTGTCTCACATGTGGCTGCATGGCTCCGGAATTAAGCTCGGCAAGGGGCAATGAGTGAAGGTGTCTTGAGGGCCACATAGTCTGGATGTTCTCCGAATGGTGTTGCTGCTATACGACCTTACTGGCAAACCTGAGCAAGCCGTTTCTGTTTCTCAGCGACGGAGTAAACGTATATACTTGGCAGTAGCGCTGTACCTGGTCACCTTCTTCGTTGGCTTTTATACCGTTGACATCGCAAGAATCCAAGACATTTTGAACGAACGGGATGCGTTCAAGAAAACGATCAAAGACGTAGTTGGGCCCATGTTGACCAAAGCACACACCGACAGTGCGGAGGACTGGGCGGGTAAAGGTCGAGAGATCGAACTATTTGGAGAAGCTTACCTTGCCGGACGCACTCATACCGACGAAAGCAATGGCCATAGTACCTGCTAAGAAGGAGGATTTGACGCCACATTCCTTCTCACCAGATCGTCCAATTTCCCCCCTCCAACGAGCTCCAAATAAGGGGTTTTAACGTTGGGTGTTCACCTTATTAGGAATTTGATCGTCGAACCGAAAACCTGAATTCTCCCTGTACAGAGGATAGTGGAGGGCTGGGCGCGTGCGTCACGATGGTTTGGTGACACAGCAGCACCAGAACTAACGGCGGTTGTGAGGAGAAGTGTAAAAACCCGAGACTCTAGCTCACGCAGGAAACGGTTCATTGAAAAGAGGTCTTGTGTCTCCTAGACGCTACTTAATTTCTGAGGAACTTCTACTTGCCTTGTACGCCCTTTACTGTCATAATTGGCCTGCACTAGCCTTGTCACAGTCTTACTTGATATTGTAAACAGGATCGCAATCCACAAAGTGACATCCGTTCTCGACTGGAACACCTATGATAAACATAATAGACTACTTTCGCGATACGTTGCCTTTTGTCCAATGTCTGCTGCACTCTCAATTTGTCACGAACCACGAGGATCTGTGCACGGCGCCAAATAAGGCAAAAATGGCAATGCGCTGCGGTTGTCGGCATCGGATTCGGACATGTTCTCATCGTTACCAAAACTCTTTGCTATGGGGAATTCTCCTCAGCAGAGATTGAGCTATCTACTTAATCCTAGGCCAAAATATGCAGTTCCAGGAACTCAAAGCTATTACAACATCACTCAAAGCGGCTACCGATGGATGTTACATGCCCTATAGCATTGGAACGATGAGCAGCCGCCGTCAACATCGGTTGGTGAAGGCCATATCCAGTTACCATGGGAAACATCGGATATGCTTGTCTTGATTTGGGTAAACGCCGAAGGGGGAAGTTGAGCTAAGCTGGAAAGATACGATATATGTACGCGCTTCGACACCCTAACCCTAACTCTAACTCGTTGAGGACACAGATAGGAAGACAGGATGTAAGGTTTCTATTTTCTAGGTATTTACAAAACAACATTCGGGTATCTCCTTGCAACTTTGTCAAACCCAATCGGAATTATCCTTCTCAACCAACACTCGCAAGAATTTCTGCAGACTGTCTTCAAAAAGAAGGCCAGCGTTTGTTGAATCTATCTTCACAAACGGTACCGACTTCATCGGCTTTCCTCCCTTGCTCTGTATGTTCAACGGAAAGGCCACCACAACTCGAAAGAAACCGTCAAATTTTCCTAATGCCTTCTGCGCTCTCGAGTAATGATCTTGATACCCCTCCAGGACGTCCCCTGTGGATTGGACAGTGAAGAACTTGCCGGGATTGGTGGTACCGATGGCCCTATTGACATCCTTACTGTCCAATTCCTGAGTCAATTTAGCTTGCAGGAACACAACATATCTCAGGTTGGTTCGCCGGCTTGGAGAAAACAGCGCCACCAAATCTGGTCCTGCCTGATTTGTTGGTAGATAGTAGGTCGATGTAGGGTTCTCCAGAAAGTCCGAAAGCTCAAATTCGGGTGTCCCTAGGCACATCTTCACCGCAATCTCCGGTCTGTACTCTACCCATTCACTGTAGGGTAGCGGCGGCGAAAATGCTGTCCTATGTTGTAATAGCTTCGGGAGACGCGATGGCAGAAATTCTTCATATAGCTTGCCGCGTGTCGTTGGTAGGTGACTCAACTCCGCGATCAGTTCGAGGGAGAAGTCAACGCCCCATCCGCGATCTTCGAAATAACACCGTGCGGCATCAACGATCAAAGGTTCGCCGACGACAGCTTGTAGCTCATCTGTAGTTGAGCGAATAAGACGACCCACGCCCAATTCGAAGAGTGTGAGATGATCGGCGTCAGTAGCCCTGAAAGGCTTTCCGTACATTTTTGCAGCCGCCACAGCACGTCGGATCACGAACAACATATCGACATCATTGACATTCCTTCCTCTTGTTTGATTGAACCTTGACTTCAATTCATGGTAAATGCTGTAATGACCGCGATCATCTATAAACTGCTGGCGAAAATGGGCTATAGACGAAGATGTTGCCTTGAAATTGCCTTCAAGCCATCGTTCCACAAAAGTAGTTGTGATCCGGCATCTACCTACTAGCTGATGAAGCTGCTCGTCACACCGGTGGATTTTGCGAAATGGGAACTTGAATTGCGACAGAAATTCCGATACACTCTGGGCCGATGGGAAATGTTCGGAGACGACGATGATGCGCTTCTCTGCGCCCGTCTCCATCATGTGCGAGCCTGCGAAATTCTCCGCTGCCTTTAGGCTCAGACCCGAGCCACAAGGGATGACCAGAAAAGGAGTGAACGAAGTTAAGTACCGAACAAGCAGTGAGTATAAGGGGCGGCGCCCGTGAACCCCTTCTGTTGCAGAGGAAAAGGCGTGTTCTGTCTTCAAGAGTTGATGAGCCTCATCCACTACTAGTGGAAATTGAGGTTGACCGGAGATTTCTTGCAACTTTTGGGTATACTGGATGAGGAGAATTTCAGCGTCATGTGCTGATAGTGGACGGAACATGCGAGTGACGCTCATGAAGATGTCGTCATTCGAGGATCGGAAAAGCTGCATCATTGTCCATTCATAAGGACTGAGTTGAATTTCGCTCTTTAGGAGATAACATAGGATGTAAACGCATGTTAGAACGACACATGTCGCAAAGCGTGTAGCGTAATTGTCGTTTTCGACCACCTTTTGGGGGTCACTACATCGGGTTTTGATGCTCTCAAACATATGTTGCATGTCTTTGCTACCGAACGCATGCTGTGTTCCCCCAGTGGCGCAGGTGAAGTAAAAGCCAAAGTGACGGCATAATATTTCGATGGCCGTCCTGCTCTTTCCCGAGCCAGATGCGCCTACTATCACTCCCAGTTGGTGACCTGACTCTAAAGAATTTGTGAACCCTTGGATATCAACCACACCACCGGTGCCGTTTCTGGGTAGATTGTGCATGAGCAAAGATGGCTTCCCTAACAGACTCGGTATGTTGAGAGAGCTGATCGCGCGATATTCGGAATGTTGAGGATTTGGTTCATAGCGAGGAAGGAGGAAGCGACGAGAGTCGAATTGTCGTAGGCGCTCAAAGTTACTTGCTAGAAATTCCCCTACTTCTTGCAAGATAACGTCCCGGTGTTTTTCGTCAATGCTCCAACGAGGCTCCGTTGCTTGGGGCACAGTAGCTGGGACGACTACTGCGTTTGCAAGCGCACATGAGTACGCTTACCCAATCCTTAGCGTAGCTCGCAACTCACCTGCATTCGTACAGTCGACAAGCAAGTGAATGGCTGTTTTGTCGGGCTGTTTAGGGAAGTAGTGAGAAAGAAGATCTAGGTCACCTAGCAACGAAGTCTTCCACTCGCTGTTTGCAATCCTCCTTCCTTCATTGATCTCCTGTAGAAGTACATTGCTTTCGCTTGGCGATAGACTTGCTTTGTATACGCGTAACTTGTCGAGACGGATGTCTTCGAAAGGGACATTACTTTGAGCACATTTCCGCTGGACAGCTTCCCTGATGTCCCAAGTGTTGGCAGTTGAGGAAAGTGTAATTTTGAAGGCATTTGTAGCATCCTTGTATGCTGTTTCACCGTTCAAAAGAATAAAGTTCAGCTCCAACAGGTACTCATCGATCTCCATATGGCGTCCAAGCAGGAGAGCGCAGCAGTGTTCAAAACCTCCTCAAATATGGAATTGCCATTTTAGGGAATGCCGTGTCGGATTCGGTTTTCCCCGCAGCGACACTACAATGTATAGTAGACGAGCCAGAAAGAATAGGGGAGAGACTGCAGCGAGCCAGTCAAAGGACGACGTGATCTTTACGCAGCTGCACGTCCTTGGTAGTTACTTATGAGCAGGCCACCCTCTGTTGCACAAGCTTTGCATTGAAGCGCCCAAAAAGAGTCTTGGTTGACTCACGGCTGACTTACAATTAGACCTCCCTTGGTCCGACAATGCTTCATAAATGATAGAACATCGGGCTGATGGAATCTTACTCGCAGTTTCATTCAGCAGAGAGCTACCCAGGGCAAGCTTTCAAATAACATGCCGGCTTGAAATTCGTGCGCGGACATATGTATATTGTGTCAACTACGGAAGATTGCGCACGATCAGCTGCTCATGAGTTGCTTTGCCTCTGATGGATCCAACAGAAAAGCATGTAGACGGGGTAGCAGCATGACCGACTTCGCATTGGTTGCGCATTGGGTGATCAATAGGAGTTACCAAGGTTGAGGGATTCTACATGGCTTGCTACTTCGTCGCGTTTGTCTTCAATAGAGCGTTCATTTTGATCCTTGATTTGTTTGCAGGAGAAAGCGCGGTTTAGTGACGCTTTTGAAACAAAAGTAGTCCGAAGGGAGTCTACGAAGTGGCGTAGCGCCTCCTAACTGATCACAGCTTCGCCGTTCGATTGGAACAGCTGCCTTAATCCATCAGCTCTCCACAGCAGGATTTTCATCCATGGTAAACAATGATCAATAGCGAATTCTGCTTCATTTATACTCTCTTAGTCGAAGCCTTCACCTTCTTTCCCAATCTAGGTAACCTGGGGTGTAGATAGTCTTGTGCTCTATCTGTTCAGAAAAGGCATACATTTCCAACCGCGAAGTTGAAGCCTATATGGCGCGCTTTATGCGTATGGCCAACTAATGTATGAGTTTTCCTAATGGGACTTTCTCCGCTCAGTCCCCTTTCCAACGCCTTCTCACGATCTTCATGACACCGCATCAATCATGGCAGTAACTGCGTGATTTCCAATCAAATATGATGATAGAAGTGACTCGGAGTCATTGGACTTGAGCTACCCGGCGTTTTCTGTAGGAACAATTTAAGCCGATACATCATTTTTCACCCTCGAGTGCGCTTTTGGCATTGTAAGTTATGGCAATTACTGCTGCAATTGGTGACCCGATTTCCATCGTCGTCCAGAACCGTCAAATCAAGATATACTGTGCTTTGTTAGGCAATTCGCGCAGGATTGGAATTCTATTTGCGCTGGTAGAAGTGATTTTTTGCTGTGGCTTACAGAGGCCATTTGCGGTCAGAACACAACGTCGAGACAATGACAAAAATGAATTTTCAAACTTTAAACATTATGATAAATGACATATCGACAATGTACGGGTTTGCTACATACATAAACGAGGAAGATATGTTGTTGAGTCTAGAGGACCTTATAGGGTTCAAGGAGATTTGCGGCCCCATCGTGGAGGCTGCATCAAATGATTCAGCTATACCGGCTACAAAGACGAACGGAGGTCATCCTCGTTACTCTCATATCACACAATGGACATTGGAAGACCTGCTCCACTACATTCGTACATGGGAGTATACTATGGTTGCCCAAAATCAGGATAACCACGACCCAGTCGCCCCCTTGCAAAAGCTCTTGGAAGAAGCTTGGAGCGCAGATGCCAACACACCCAAAGATGTGCGCTGGGAGTTTCGTTTAAGGTTAGCCAAGAAGAGCGCAGATACCTAGACTCGGTTGCGTCATTAGAGGTTATTGGCGGCTCAACGGGAACGAAATCAAACACGGCACGTTGAAAGAGACGCGTTTCCTGAGCTTTTGGTGTGACATAGATCTCTTACTGTATTGCTGTGTGACATTATAGGTGTAAATAAGCGCAAAAGATGAATGTATGATGGTCATTAAAGCTCCACGACTATATTCCTCGCAAGCAAAATGGCATAATTCGACCGGCTAATCGCAGCCAAAATTTCATTCCACACCAACCATCGAATTTTTGCAGTCAAATCTCGTAAGCAATTGGGGCCATTGCCTATTTTCCATGCACCTTATTAAGCCGATTGATGTACCAACAATCCTAAAATGAGCGCATTGCTCGCATGCGTGAATCTCAGAGTGGAAATTGAATGCCAAAAGGCAATGCGTGGGGCATTGTTCGACAGGGGCCAATTAAGCCAGTCTCTCTGCTATAAAAGTCATACATCCTAGCGATGACAATTGGTATCATCATGTCTTTTGCCATCGGGATTCAATTCATTCCTCTTACCAGCGACCCTAGCGACCTTAGCGACACTACACCTTCCTCATCACCTGATACCATCAAGGATTTATCTCTTGTCCAAGAAAGTTTCGGTTCTGAAAGACGCATGGCTACACATGAACTGGTATGGTCTCATGAGGCACAAACACCGGCTCAAGAGAGCGACGACATGAATGAATAAGATGACTCTTGGAAGATCAGGCATGACGTAAGGCTCGAAAAAGCCAGACAAACTTTCAGTCTGTTGTACAGTAGGGTCCGCTGAAAGTCCCCGCTGCCTTGCTGCGCGAAATACAAATCAGCCTTCATGCGGCACTGTCTCCGCTCGTTTTAACTGGCAGCAAAGGTGGCCGTCGCGGTATCTCCTATCAATGCCGCCCGTTCTTTTCCTCCTCTCAATTTTATACCCTCGGCCTCTCGGTGGTTCATGTCGAAGACCATCATTATATGTCTCGCTGGAAGCACAGGAGACACCCTCCCATTCCTTGCAATAGGAGAAGCTCTTAAGAATAAGGGTTACAGAGTCATCATTGGGTCGCAAGCGGAACATGACGACCTGGTTTCGATATGTTCGAGCTCGGAGTCTCCGTTGTCGATGCTATAGCCCACTCAGAGGAAGGCAAGGCTCTCAAGACAGTCCCAAGACTGCAAATCTTCAAACAACTGAGAACTGTCTTCAAGCCGCTTATGATTGCTTGGTGAGTATTGGCTTGTACCTGAGACTGATTCAATTTTAGGCTCATGTTTCGGTTAGGCAATTAGCATTGAAAAATGCACTAGGGACCTACAAGCCCGATCTGGCTATCCTCGCTACGTTTCCGGCATTCTTTGGCCCATACATATTGAAGAATGCCAATGTTCCCTATATTGTCGTCCACACGGTGCCGGCATGGCCGACCAGGGATTTTCTTCCACCCAACTTAGGAGTATGTAAACAAATTTGACATGTAGCACTTCTAACGACAGTTCATTGTGCATTGCAGAGTTTTACATCGCCATTGGGACTTCTGAACCTGTGTGCATGGATGCTTGGGAATGTCGTCAACGACAGCTACATGCTGTCACCCCTTGATGATGAAGTTCGCATCGCAGAAGGTTTACCTCCGCACACTTCCGGGGAAAAGAAAGAAATGAAGGAATCACGTGCAAAGACGCTCACTTTGCATATTGTATCCCCTGCGTTGGTTCCGACACCTGCTGACTGGCCACCCTCGCAGCAAATGGCTGGGCAATGCATTTTGCAAAAAGATCGACGCATATGGGATGAAGAGACGCAAACCTTGTTGGCGCCTTCGACATTGGTAAACTACAGACCTGACCCATTGCTTGAAGCATTTATTGCCAAAGCTACATCGTCCGAAACTCCTGTTCTCTACTTTGGATTTGGCTCTATGCTAGGCACACTTGTGGACTCCAAACAATCACTAAAAGTCATCGATGCAGTCCTTGCCGGTACTGCAGCTCACGAGCGACCAGTGGCAATGATCGTGCACGTCACGGGATTGTCGTCGCAAGACACTGACGCGATCCAAACCCCCGATTCGCTCAAGGAGCGGGTACACTTTCATCGCGGGTTTGTCCCACATAGTTGGTTGTTTCCTCGATGTGATATGATCATCCATCACGGTGGCATTGGTACAACGCAAGCAGCTATATTATACGGTCTCCGTAGAGACGAAAAAGCAGGCGATAATCAGTATTACGGTCCAGTACAATGGATCGTAGCTGCAACTACGCTCTCGGATCAGCCATACTGGGGCGATTGCATAAGCAGGAGAAAGCTAGGTCCAGCTTCTATCTTGTCTGACAAGCTCACTTCAGCGCACGTTTTGGCCGCGGTGGGTCAAGCTCTATTCGGTGATATCAGGCAACGGCAATTGTGGAAGCAGAACGTTGGGGATCTGGGCCTACGAATGTGGAAAGGTAAAGATGGTAGCGATTTCGCTGCAGAGGAAATAGACTGAATTCTCTCAGAAGCTTAGATACATGATGTTAGATAAAGAGTAATCGTATGCATATATAAATAATAAACATCGCCGTTATCTATTACCGTGCTCCAAGACTTAACGAGCACGGAGCCACCAATTGCTCGCAAATGTCGTACAACTGTTGGCTAATGAATCCATCCTTATCCTGAGCCTGCTCATGTTGCGGGCCGTACTATTCTGAGGTTGCCAATAGGCAAACGTCATTTTTATTGCTGTTAACCTTCCAAGTAAGCAGCAGACGCGGCGTTGTACCTGCCCCCTTTAACCTCAAAAGCATCTAATATTGACTTGATCTCGGCCAGGTCCTGTGCAGATAGACTCACTCTACCAGACCCTGCGTTTTCTTCGATACGGTTGATCTTGGTCGCGCCAGGGATGATAATAACACCTTCGTGAGACAAGACCCAAGCGAGCGACAACTGAGCCACAGTGCAGTGCTTCGCCTTCGCGATAGGTTCGAGTTTCTGTACGAGCTGAACGTTGTGACGAAGGTTCTCTTCTTGGAAGCGATCAAACTGACGTCGAATATCGCCTTCTGGAAATGCATCGACCGTTTGGATTTGACCTGTGAGAACACCTCTGCCGAGAGGGCTGTAGGCAACAACAGGGATGCCTAGTTCACGACATGTGTCGTAGACCCCGTTGGATAGAATGTCCCGAGTGAACATTGAGAACTCAACCTCAATTGCCGCAATGGGGTGAACAGCGTTTGCTCTGCGAATGCTGTTTGCATTGACTTTGCTAAGGCCAATATGATCGATGAGTCCTTCTTGTACACATTTCGCGAGCTCGCCAATGCTCTCTTCTATCGGAACTTTGGGGTCGACTCTAGCGCACTCGAATAGATCCACCTTCTTCCCCGAGCCCTTCAGATGATCCAAATAGTGTTGATGCTTTTCCTGATATTTTCTGGTGAAGCGTCAGGTTTGTAGTCGGCGCCAAAGGCACCTTTAATAGAGATGAAAATCTCATCCTTTGTTTCGGGATATTCCTTGAAGAAGGCATCGATCAAATCAAGGTTTGCGGTTCTGTTAGATGGAACGCCGTAATGTGCACTGCCATTGGAAAATGTCGCTCCTTGATCGAAGGCATGCCGCATGACTTTAATGGATTCTTCCTGTGGGGAAGAATCAAGCCTTGCCGTTAATCCTATCAAGTGTCAACCACTGCCTTCATGAAGGTGCTCTGAAACTTACCCATAAGTCCAAAGCCAATGGATGATACTTGCCTTTTCGAGTTGCCAATGTTAACTTGCATTTTTACTACTTGACATCCAGACGACTCAGAAGACTTGGTATATATACCGGTGCATGTAGGGTAAGTCTGCTCTGCTTTGCTATTAACTCCCTTATCTCCCCGCCGGGGGATATTATTGTTAAGCCCGTATCACCTGCCAATTGGAGGCTGTGCGTAATGTCCGCGTTGTCCGCGTCCCCATCACTCTGTGCCTTTTCTCCGTAAGAACCGTGCCCTTCCCGAGAAATGCGCGACAGTAATTATTAAAGAGAGATTTTCCTTTTGGGGTAATACCGTCCCGTGGGGAATTCACCTTTGATATAAAAGCACGGGTACACCGAAGTTTCCGCGCTCTTCATACCATGGCGTCAAACAAGATGGAATATGTTCGACTCGGAAACTCTGGCTTGAAGGTTTCCAAGATTTGCGTAGGATGTATGTCCTACGGATCGAAAAAGTGGCAAGACTGGGTCTTGGAAGAGAAGGAGGCCATTGACATGATCAAGAAGTGCTATGATGCCGGACTCAACTTTTTCGACACCGCCAATAAATTGCAAAATTATAAGTCATAACTAAAGTAGGTGGGACTCTAACGGGCATTGACAGATGTCTACTCCAACGGTGTAAGTGAAGTTATCCTCGGCAAGGCGATCAAACAGCACAACATTCCTCGAGAAAACATTGTTGTGGCTACGAAGGCTTTTGGTAAGTTAGCAAGGCTATCGAAAGTTACGGAGCACATCTGATTTCATGAACGCAGGTTTCACTCATAGTCTGACCCTGGCTTCAGGGGCATGAACCAGCCTGAGCCCTTGGAGACGAAACACTACTTTGTGAACCAAAAGGGGTTGAGCCGAAAGAATCTCTTCGAGGCAGTTGACGCTAGCCTTGAGCGTTTGGGATTGGACTACATTGACCTCTACCAAATTCACCGTTTCGATCCTGAGACGCCGGTTGAAGAGACAATGGAAGCCCTCCATGATATTGTGAAGTCCGGCAAGGTGCGATACATTGGGGCGAGTTCAATGTGGGCATGGCAATTCGCAAAGATGAACTTTGTCGCAGAGAAGAATGGATGGACCAAATTCATCTCTATGCAAAACCACTACAGTTTGATGTATCGTGAAGAAGAGCGTGAAATGAACGCATACTGTCTCGATACTGGCATCGGCTTGATCCCCTGGGGTCCCCTTGCGGGTGGCAAGCTCATGGGTAAGAACCGTGAGACAGCTAGAGCCAAGACTCAAGCTCAGGTCTACCCCAATTTCACCGAGGCGGACGAAGCTATCATTGATCGGGCCGCCGAACTTGGCAAAAAGAAGGGCGTACCAGCTTCTCAGGTATAAACAAAGGGGGAGATATGTTGATGAAGGAAAAAGAATGACTGATGAGCCATTGTAGATTGCTCTTGCCTGGATTTTAAGCAAGCCTGCTGTTTCGGCCCCAAATGTCGGTATCGGAAAGGAACAGTATCTAGAAAACGCGATTGCTTCCCTATCCGTGGAATTGAGCGAAGAGGATATCAAATACCTTGAGGAGCCCTATGTACCCAAGAACATTCTTGGCCATCAGTAGACGTAGACTGCTGTAACGCATCTTTGAGATTGATGTCATATAGTTTTCCTTATGCACACCTTGACATCGTTGCCTAACTTTGGTATGATACCTTCGCGCTCTTCTCGGCGGCTGGATTATTCTTGTTCATCCAAGGTATGCCTTCCAGTAAAGATATACAATATGCTCGACTGGGCAAGTCTGGGCTAAAGGTAGTATTGAGGAGATATGTAAGGTGCTGGCCATACTCACAACGTTTTGGACCGTGCTCGTCAGGTGTCCAGGATAGCCGTTGGCTGTGCTGGGTTCGGGTCAAAGAAAAACCTCGATTGGATGATCGAGGAAGAGGACACATTATCCATGACCAAGAAATGCTATGATGCTGGTCTGAACTTCTTCGATACAGCCGGTAAGTGCTCATCGATAACACACGATAATCTCCCGGCCTTACCCACGTTCTCAAGATTCTTATACCAACGGCGTAAGCGGGCAGATTCTCGGAAAGGCTATCAAACAGTACAACCTTCCGCGCGAGAACCTTGTTATTGCCACAAAGTGCTTCGGCGTAAGTCATATAGACTCAGCTCCTCACGCGTTGTTCAGGCGCAAATTGAACAAGAGGAGCCCACCACTTTGTGCTTTTGAAGTCAGTGCAGGAAGATTCAAGATGAATGAAAATAAATGTGATTGAACTTCATGGTTGGTGTTTGGGATTTACGTGATAATTATTGTTGTGCAAGTAGGTCTATTCAATAATGTAGGTAAGATAGCTATCCTGACATCCAATCCATCGTTGTGACGGAGGCGAGATCTTAGATGTAGTAATTGAAAACCATCTGTATGCCCTATTTGACAAAGACGCTTCTGTTATGACACCCAACCAACCTAGATATACTGAAATGGTTCCCTAGGTCAAACAGGATGACAATGTACCAAGTATCGCACATAGCATCTTTAATGTCACGTCAAACAAATAACTCGTACCAAGTAGGCACATAACATCTTTATTACCAACGCAGAACAATATAATGGCCATCTTCACACGTCAACATCTACCAAGGCGCTGAAATAGTTGCTCATATTAGATACCACATCCGCCATGGTAGACAGTCTTGGTCGTATGGGTTGCATTTTCTGCACAGTGTCCTCGGAATCGTTTAGCAAAACGCTGGCAATTCTTTCGGCTCCTAACCTGCCACCAATGATATTTTGTGCCACTGGACCCAAGGTCAATGCGGAGTATCCACTCATGAGAAACAGATCTAGTGAGCTATTCCATTGAAGATCTAGGATTACAGTCAGTTCTTACCGCCCATTTTACATTCTGATATGAATAACTTTGAAATAAATACCATTCGTCAACACTGGAAGACCAGAGATTGTCTTGATAGGGTGCTTTCTTAAAATTGGCTCCAGAATCTTCTCTTTTTCAATATCCAAAATGCTAGACAAGTGTGCCCTTAAATATATGGCAGCTCAAGTGTGCAGCTTCAAAGACCCCTTTCACCTACCTGCCGGTACATAGCCAAATTTGATCTACTTCCAATACTTCGCCATTGTCCAGCTCAACGTTCCAAAGACGACCATAATTGCTCCATCGTGCTTTTTCTACCTTTGTTTTTAAAAAGGTGCGCAATTTTTCACACTCCTCGAGCCGATCTAGCATAGCCTTTGCTTCCGGTGTTATGCTACCACCACCTCGTACGGTACGTAGCATCTGTTGACGTACTAAAGTGCACTGAACTGTTACTATTGGGTACATATTGTCTCACACGTCTGAGAAGTACCTACCATTGTAATTGGTCTCGGTCCAAAATTTTGCAAAGAGCAAGGTATTGAATCTACCCATCCACTCGAGAGGAACGTCAAATTGCCTGAGTTTGAGATACGATCTTGATACAAGTGTGACCTAGGGTGCTCATTCAGTGTCATATCCTTGGCTTCTAAGACCTCCCGGAATGCAAGCTTACCTGGTCAAATCCCATCTTTACCCCAACATTGACTGCTTGGGCAGATGTTAAACCACCTCCTACCACGAGTAGCCTTGTTTTCTTTGATTTTGTCATAATGGCATGAGATAGCTCCTTGGGTAAAATCTTGGTATTTGGAGGGTCCGCTTCAAGTCCATTTGCCACGGAACCGGTCACAACAAAGTCGAGAGAATGCGAGATCCGATCTTCAGGATATGACTTTAACGGGATTTCTTGAACCCAGTCTGGAATATTTGGTATGTTGCTGCTTCCTGTTGCCATCACCACTCTCTTTGCATAAATTCGGCTTCCACAATCGTATGTGATACAAAAACCCTTTGACGATGTTGATGGGATAATACAATCATTGATACTCTTGACATCAGCATTGTGAACAACGTCATGCAATGCATACCTATCAATCAGTGACAGGCAAAAGTCTTCAAAGAGATGTGCACTAGGCGTGAAAAGCTGTTCTCGATCATTCTCATTAAAGTTAGCTGGCCTTGCCCCAGAGAATCTGTTTTTGGATCTTTGAATAGCAGGTTCAGACGGCTGCAACTAATCTTTGGATAATGCAAGTGCTACCATACCTGTTTTCTTTACACTTTTTGCAGTCTTTATCCAGCACATTGGTGATGTCGTGAAGCTCAGAAGCTCGTCCATGCTCTGTTGCGAATGAGCGAAGAGCATCTGGATGGAATCTGAAGTTGGTAGAGGGATACATCATTAGAGCACAGTTTTTTCCACTCAATATAAAGGAGATACTCACGGATCCGGATGAAAATAAAGCGGTGACCTCAAGTAATCGATCTTAAAGGCCTTGAATTGCTGGTGCCACTTGTTCAGCCACTCCCCATACTTGTCTAAAACTATAACCTTTTCTGAAAGTCGCTCTTGGTTGAAGATTTGGTGCTCGTATAGCCCACATTTATCGCATGACTTTTTGGAAAGGTGGACTCGTCGTTGGTGCTCATGATCATTAAACAAGGACGCTGGTTGCGTCTCGAGTAGTCTTGTAACCAGAGCTAAAGCATGTGGACCTGCCCCTATGACAGCCAGCTCAAATACTTGGTTGGTCTTTTCCATTTGAAGAAGTGGAAGGATATGGTTAACGTGGTGAGGGTCTTTGGAAAAGGAGGTTCAAGACTGACCTTTAAAATGAGGATGCAATGCAGGGAGATGAGAGTACCTCACACGTTACATGACTGGCTTTTTCCCAAAAACTCCATTTTGAATCGCGCTATTACTATACCATCAATATCTTAATAAAGCTGGTGTTAGTGGCTATCAGAGGGTGCCATGAAATCGAACGTTTGCTGCGTTTGTCAGTTTAGACATGTAATGACATGCGAGCTGGGCTTTGGTGTCCGGATTTCCTTTTATGGCCATCGGCGAAGCTTAGTATGTCTTCGGCGAACTTTACGAGTATGCTTCTCGGCGAGCAAGCCTTTATATAGCTCCGCAAGCATAGCTTCGGACTACACGCCTCTCGGGTAATCCTATGAAACCAAGAACGGTCTCATTCTCGGGTCTCGACCACACTCATTCGCTACTCAATACTCATTGCCGTGGTTCCCGACATGCACCATCACCACCGCGAGATCAAGCAAAGTCAAAATACCAAGCAGTTCTCTTGCCGCCACAAGTTCTTGGAACTCTGCAATGGGTTTTAGCGTACTTACTAGTGTTACTCCGACATTAGATCTAGAATACAGCTTAGAAACATATAGGAATAGAATCCCGTCTTTAAAGGTACTACTTTGCGTTATAGTGATTAGTCTTGTCAGCACTGAGGTATGGTGTGGGGTTGACAGCACCTCGAACAAGGTTGTAACTGCTTATGCTTTGACATGACCCAGGTCGACTTCGCAATGACTGTCATGAGGTGACCACACACTGTGTAGGCAACATAGCTATAAAGGTGAGCATGATTGCAGGAATGAGCACAATGAATGAAAAGCGATTGCGGAGCAAATAAAGAAGTCTAAGTCCAGAAAGGCTTCAGGGTAAACTAAGAAGACTTTAGCGGGAAAACCAAAAAGGGAATTTGGTACCTTTGATTACCAATTAGAGCCTGTCGAATATCTAAACTTTCTTCCTACTTGTCAGAACCAACCTCGGCTATGGCTGACGCTTCGGAGCCGCCGATATTGCCCACGTTTCTTGTGTTTCTATCGCATGCTAGAGTTCTGCTTTGCCTCGAGCATGGCGCGTGTTACCATAGGGGGAATATTGCCCGGCACCTTCGCGATTCCCACTCGATACAACGAAAGCAAAACAAACGGCTTGTATCCCAACTCAGCAATCTAGAGGTAAAGAGTTGGACTTGCTGTGCAAGACAGAAATTTCTCAGCCAAAAAGTTGTTGAGGACCGGTTTTGGGAAAAATTGGAGGAAGCAAAGAAGCATTATCAGAATCTTAGAGGCCCCAGAACTCCCTTTTGGTTGAGCTACAGGTAGAGAAATTGATATGCAAGAGTGAAGACGTAAGCAGAAATATTACTAAGTGGCAAAATTGGAAAGTCATAGGCCCATTGTCGGCATAGAGTCAACTCGTCTTTTTCAGCACTCGGCTGAACCTACTCTATCTTGATTTCCTCTTTGGGTGTTCTGTTCCAAAAATGGAAATCATCAACCGTACCTTGGAGCCCGCCCGAGAGGCCCGACTTTAACATGCGTCTAATGTGCGCATAAAGTTATCTTTATACTTGAATAAGTCAACTTATGCCTACACTTAGTTATGGCCGAGACACCCACACTACCTACCTTTCTCGTTGATTTGGCAAATGTTAAAGTTATTCTAGAACTATTAAACTTGAAACGGGGGCGTAAAAAAGTGATTTAAGCCGTATAAATTTTGTTGAGGGTGGGTAACTTTCCCAAAGTCGGGGAAAAAAGTAAAATTAGATCTCCTAGAATTCAACATGAAGGCATGCTGCCACTAAATCTATCACAAATCATTACTTCCTCCAATTATTGTTATGATAGTTATAATGTGTAATAGCAGCTGAACAAGCTGTGTGAAAACCCAGTATCTTGCTGAGAGTGGTACTCTGTGCGACCAACCAAGGCTTGCCCTACTTTGACTGGAAAGTTAGCATTTGGATTCGGAATAGAGGGCGGCAGTCGACAAGAATGTTTCTAACTTGGTCCGGCGCGTATGACAATATTCTGGGCAGCATCTTTCGGTTGTTCCATTAATTTGAGTAAACAACTATGTAATGAGCTTTGATAGCTTGGTTCACTCTCCATGAAAAGCAATATAGTCTAACCCTCAAAGAATAACTACTTATTTTTACAGATCTCTTTCCTCATTTTTACACCTAGGAAAGAAAGACGTCGCATGTCTAATCCAGGCTTCGCAGTCTGATCTAGTCACTTTATTCACAGACTCGCAGATACGATCACTCAATCGATCCTCTGCTCTCAGTGCATTTCGTCTTATGCCAGCTTTTACCTTTGCCCAAAATTCCTCAACCGGATTCAGGAATGGAGAGTAGGGTGGTAAATACAAGCACTTGTAACCTCTGCTCTCAATCAAAGCTCGCACTGTAGCTGGAGTATGTATTGGGGCATTGTCCATCACAAGGTAATGCCCTTTCATATTGTTTCTATCCAATACATCCATGACGTTGGACAAGTATGCTAGATAGTGTTCCGTTCGCGTTCCTATTCGACCATTTACCACAGCCACAGCCCTTCCATTTCCTTTCCTCTTCTTAGACATGGCAGCAGCCTGCGGCTTCTTCAATGATATATCAATGACTCCAGCATCGGATATGGCACCCAGGATACTGACTGTAACACCTCTTCCTGTTGGTATTGTGCCCTTGGCTGGTGTACCTTTCAGAGAGCGGCCAAAGTTTCTTTGGGTATGCAAGTTAAAGCCTGCTTCATCAATGAAAACGCAATTCTTTGTAAATTCCAAGTCTTGTATCATTTCCCATTCTTCCACCCTCTCCTTTCGCAGCTTTATAACCCGATCTGTATTCCTTGCTGCAGGTAACTTTTCCAGCTTTTTCAACGTAACCATGCACTTCTGGACCAAGTGTCTATGTAACGCTGAAACCGAAATAGACAATCCTTGAAATGTCTCGCAGAGCTTCTGTCTGATGTCTGCGAGTACAGACGTTGGGTACTTATCAATGTACTATAACTTATGTGAGACATGCGGCATCCTTCCTGCATATGCAATCGTTTTAAGACGAATGGACTATCATGTTGTCTTTTTGTAATCCTTTTCGGATCGTCTGGGCCAACGCGCGCCATATTAGAGTAGAAGTTGCTAGTTGATTCAGAGATGTAATATTGCATCACTATAGTTTTTTTCTTTCGTTCAAGGTTTTAGCGAAAATTAGATAGGACACCTGGCAACTTTTCATAGAGAGCGTACGAATGAGATGAGCTACATAAGAATCTGTCTTTCCCCACATCTCATATCTCAATTTATCGATTGTAATCCCGAAAACGCTTTCGCCTACTTTATCTAAATCACAGGTTTCTTTCCTCATTCTTGCAACGCGTAAAGAAGGATGCTGCATGCCGAATCCAGGCCTGACAGTCAGATCTGGTCAATATGTATAACCTCTACTCTCTATTAAAGCACGAACTGTAGCCGCAGTATGGATTGGAGCATTGTCCATCATCTGATAGTGGCCCTTCATGTTGTTTTTATCCAGTACATGCATCACGTTGGACAAATACGCTAGATAGTGCTCTGTTCGCGTTCCAATTCGACCGTTCAC
>MVBO01000124.1:0-44615 GCA_002261195.1 Bifiguratus adelaidae
CCGCGTGCGCGGGGGGGGGGGGGTAGCCGTTGAGATAACCCTGCACTGTGAACAATGTCGATGATATATCCGTACTTTCTTGTCCAAGGTGACCGAGCCGCAGGATGTGTCTTCTCTCGGGATCTTGACTTTTGACAGTAGATGTTCCCACTTCTACTGTCATCGTCGTTTTCCGACTCCGGTTGTTCTTCTGGGGTGTTTTCTTCAATGTGATTGAGGCGCGGCATCGCAGGCAGAGACATTCTCGGATACAGCGTTGGCGCTCCTAGGGACTAAGCGAGTCAACACCTTGATATTGTCAACGATCATGCGGTCTTCGCCACCGACAGAGTCGCTAATTGTATCGAAAGGTGGGCACGAATGGCTACGCCCCATATGGTCTCGGGCTTCGTGGGCCTTGGTTGAGATTGGCAGAACGGATTTCATTAAATCTAGTGGTCACACAGCTTGCCTCGTCGAATGTCTCCACATCCGCCTCCTCGACCTTGATGCCGGTCGCCGTCTTAAGCCCATCTAGATAGCGATGGTACGCATCTTGTTGCGACACGGTGTTACCGAGCAGAAGCAGGAGATCTCGGAATTCGTTCGTATAGTCGATGACAATACGGGTCTGTTGCAGTCGCATATATCAGTTGCGGATAGCTCGTTCGCTATTAACCGGCGCAGAGGTTGCCCCAGGTACAAATACGTTGACTAGCAGGCGTGTTTCGCAAATGGTTCCTCCACCAGGTTTGCGTTTCATCCCTCAGAAGTGTCATTGCAAGTTTGACGGTGAACCCGTCGCCTAAGGCATAAAGATCCGCGTATGTCTCCACTTGCCACAATCAGTTTTCAACGGTAGCTGCCGTTCTTTCCGCTGTGTAAGTCGGTGGCTTATCCAGCTTTAGGCCATTCATTGAGGCAGAGAATTTTTGTTTTTCTCCCTTGGGTGTTGCTCTACGGTGTCTTGGGGTTCGTCTCTTTGATTGTGTTCTCCAGAGAAGTGATCCTTGCATTCATTCTCTCTAATTGCTCCGAAATGGCATGAAGTACGTTTTGCAAGTTTGATGGGCCGATGTCTTGAGGTCTCTCCGTGGGCAAATCTTCGAAAGGTTTCTGATGTGTCTCCGAGTCCGTATCGTCTGTGGCGGCTAGCGATACGAAGTAAACATGCACGCACACGCAAGGGTTTACAAATGGTCTAAGGTTCAAGGGTACAAGTAAAAGTCAAGGCCGCGGTTACCGTATGCCCGACGCTACCACTGTAGGAGGCGGCGTTGAAGGATAAGAGAAAAAGGATCTCTTTGATTAATCAGAGGTGAAGTTAATTAACTAGAACGGTCCTAGGCTTGATGAAGGACTCGGGTCTGCGTGCTGCAGTTAAGGTCGAATAGAAGTGGAACTCAACCGTATTGCTAACTCTGCTCTGCAGTATGTACATATAAAGCGATGTCCGCTGATAGAGTTTCTATTATATGCATTTTAATTCATGTCTAGCCATGATAACCGGGAGTCCTTATGCACTCTTACTGAAAAATTTTACTTTTTGTTGCTGAGCATATTGTTAGCGTTCCTGCTCGTTGTGCTCATTGCCTAGCGCCTTATTCCCTCCATACGTACTGTAGCTTTCTTGCATTCCATAACCACAACAGAAGCGTCAGCATAATACTGTACAGTCTGGTTTAGCACACTGCATCTCTGAATTCACTGTAAGTATGCGTGCTCTTTTCAGATCTCAGTCCTCCGTCACTATCCAACACAGACATGTTCTCACACGGTAGCCAGGCTAAAGTACAGTATGTGGGCAGCGCCTGCCACTTGCAGTATGCCTTATAGTAGAGATCAGCAGCCCTTAAACCCTTGGACCTCAGGTGAAGTGGCCAAGGACAAGGGTCCCCCACGTTCAGATGAACACCGATCCTTTCTTTTCGTATGGTTGTCTACTGCATGATACTGTAGACTATGCGCATAGAGCATTTGTTGTACAGAATCATTTAGATCTCATACAGTAGTATCACGTACTGTACTGTACTGTACATTATCAGTCATATTGTAACATTATTCTGCCAGATGCAACTGTAGCATAGTTCAACAACGGTCGTGATATACAGTACAGTACGATACTGTAGTGTGCGATAGTCGTTAATATACTGTACGCGATTTACGTATCTTCTCCGGCCATTGGTCCAACTACAGTACCTTCACGCGGCATCCTCAATTATAGTTACCTATCTGTACTGGTTATTCGGGTCCTACTGTACAAGCGCAGTAAAGGTGTCAGCTTCCACGCAAAAATATATGTGAGCCATACAGTATGCATTCTTTATAAATTTCCACGACAGTAGGAAAACATATTGTACAGTAAAATTAACTAAACATGGACTAACGCTGATGCGAAAAATTAAGGGGAAATGATTGTTGTGCTCCATTGGGAAGAACCCTACTGTACAGTACTGCATGTTGTGTACATTAAATAATAATCTGATATTTACAGTATACTGTAAAAGTACAGTAGGTAAGTGTACAGTAGCAAAAGCCAGCTCGTAATGCAGAAAAGTGAAACAAGGGACACACATTCTGTATCTGTACAGTATTCTGATCGCACTTCCGATACATAAAGTCGTATGACTAAAGCTTGATTTACGCGAAGTAAGATAGATACACTACAGTACTGTATCAGCGATTGCTTGTTGCTCCATTGCCAAAAAAAATGCACTGTGCTATACAGTACAGGAGAGACTGTACAGTATAAGACAGAGATATACTGGCCAATTTTGGTAATTCCGAACAGAACGATGGGCACAGAGAAGCACATGAGGAGTCATAACATGTTGGCTCGTCCGCGGGGCTACAGTTCTGGGCTTGCGCATATTTTTCGGGAAGTGTTTGTCACTGTAATTACGGTATACAGTACTGTATCCAAAGTTGACCCAAATTTTTGTATTGCGGTTACTACGGCTGCGCTCACTACTCTACTGTAAGGACACTGATACCCCACCATGTGCATTGTTGCTCTGGCTCCTAGGCCTTTGGAAATGTTCTGTATGCGTTTCGACCTGTACTGTAAATCACAGTACTATACTGTAAGTGCCAAATGTGATAAGACGGCTACAGTACAGCACTGTATATTTCTTTCTTTGATAGTGCTCTCAGCTTTACTCTATTGTACAGTATATACTGTAAGGTACTATATAGAATCAGCGTCAGGAGCAGCCTCAGGAAAATGAGACACGCACACAGTAGTGACAGTACTGTAAGCACTTGAAGTTTTGTCAAAGTCATTAAATTCATATAACGAAAAGCTGCTGTACAGTAACAGAAGAAGATGATGCATATAGTGAAACCTTGACTTTGCTAACAGCATACAGCATACAAATTTTACTGTAATAATAGACAAATTTTGCAATTTCAAAGAGAAAGCATACAGTAGTATGAGAATATTCGGTACTGTACAGTATGCTTGATACTGTAAATATACAGTCCCATCGCCGCTTCGTTTTTGCCTACCTGCACATGCTTCTTGTCGTATTACTGTACAGAACAAATGATAATTCAGGTACTGTAGTATATGCATAATGCGGTTCAGATCGATCATAAATTAATTGTGATCCTACTGTAATATTGTAGCACGCAGACCCGATTCCCTCTTAATCAATCCTAGCCCGATTTACTCAATTAGCTTCACCTCTGATAATAAAGAAAAACCTTTTTTTCTTACCCTTCAGCCCCGCCTTCTACAATTATACAGTACAGTACTGTACAAGGGTGAACTGAAGAAATTGCTTGTTGCTCAAATTCCAACGGTCTGTAGCTGTCAGATCTAAGGGCCCTACTGTAAGAGGAAGAAGTACTATAAGGTGGTGAATAGTACAATATTGGATCATTTACAGTACTACTGTATATGTACTCGTACAGTATACTGTGATCCGCAAAATCTATATACAGTATTTAGACTCAATAACTGTCCTAACAATTGCCAATTTGTACATTCTGACACCACAATCCGCTCTTCTCTACTGTACAGTACAGGACAGTAACCCCAAGTTTGAGGATATCGCAGTATGACTCGGAGTCAATGAGAGAGAAACGACAGTTGATTTAGTTTTCAGTTACAGAGGTAGGTACTGTATACATAATACTGTACATGGATTGTGTGATGTCAGGAATTCGTGACCTACAATACAGTAGCACGCCAGAGTGCTACTGTATATACTGTACCCTCCTTCCAACAGACGGTTTCCCGGCGCCGCAGCGGTTAGTGAGTCTAACAAACTTGTGATGTTGGTCAACTGAACGAGATGCATCGATTATCTGATGATCGCAGTGATGATCAGTGGTGATGAGTGATGGTCTGATTGATCACCAGTGATGATCCGATAAAACGGCACAACACTGCGATAATGCGAGCGGTACTCCAAGGAGAGAGGCTCCTCCGAAAGATTGAGAGATGCTCATATAAACGTGAGGTGCAATCTGGTAAAGCGTAAAGTAGTCTTGATAACCACAGGTAACATTTTTATTAAAACGGTGATGGTGATGGTCAACAGATTAAGTAGTTGAACACCTTTGATCTCAATTTTAACGATGAACTGACTGATGGTCCAACTGATACGATGGACGGGGCAAACAAAGGAGTATCATTATGGGATAAGTCATATTTTGCATACATTTTAATTATAAAAATAATAGCAAGCATTGGTAGTAGTCGCAATTAGGCAAAAGTAAACTCTAATGGACAGCGCAGTCGTCAATGCATGCTGATAAATTGATGTGACTTGGCTGGCGTACATGTTGACACGCTGTCCTAAGCGGGCAAGATTATGCGGCGCGCGAAAAGCGCAGCTTGGTCTTCTCTTTCTGATGACTGCAGAGTGGTTTTCTGTTTCTCTGAGGTAGACCTCTAAAAACCTGTTGCCCGTGTCTCATCTCCTCTTCGTTCACCCAGGTATTGTCTTCCGGCGGATATCCCAACCATTTGACTAAGTACTGCTTCTTTTGATCTCTTCCCCGGCCTCGCCAGCGCTCGTCCAGTACCTTTTCGATTTTGTGTTCCATTGAGTCGGAGTTTCGACATAGAATGGTGGCGGTTGCTGTACTTCCGCTTGGAGCTCGCTGGTTTGATGTCTCTTCAACAGAAACACATGGAAGTCTGGGTGGATTGCAAGTGATCTGCTAAGTCCAATTCGTAGGCCACGTCGGATACCTTGTTCTTTAGGGTGTAGGGTCTGATGTATTTTGGTTATAGTGACCTTGCCATGCTACTTGGCACATTTGTCAGATGCATGTTGGTAATCGACAATAGGACTTGGTTTCCTACTCCGAACTCCTCTTCCTTTCTCTTGAGGTCTACGTTTCGCTTTTGTCGTCCTTGCGCCTTGATGAGAGCTGTCGTTGCTTCCTCGATGTTGCGATTGAGGGCGTTAAGCTTTGGACTTTTGGTCAAGATTCGAGACTGTGGCCGTTCTTGGTAGCTTCCGTTAGGGCGGAAGCTGAGAATTGCAACGGTACGCAAGAAGAGTTGTAACGAGTGTGTGATCGTAGAGGAAATCGCTTGTAAAGTTCCGGAAACCAACTCTGCGAAATCGACGTCGTCGCCCGGAAAGGAAATTTAGTTGCTGTACGAAAGCTTCATGTCATTACAGATGGTCTCCAGTATGTCTTTGGCTGCAGGTACCTCTTGCACATCTTGCAGTCCCACTGTGCTCGGAACTAATGGTCCGTGTCCAGTCACCATCTCATATGGGGTCTTCTGCGTTGAAGCCTGCTAGGCAGCGTCGTATGTGAATTCCACCAGCGGTAAGTATTCGTCCCAGTCTCGTTGGTTTGTTGGCACAAACGCCCGAAACATTTATTCCATAGTTCGGTCCATTCGCTCTGTCTGTCCATCCGGTTGTCGGTGGAATGCCCTACTCATGTTCAACCTTGTGCTCAGTGCCGCTATAAGCGTCAGAAGATACTGGTGAATCTTGGGTCTCGATCGCTGACAATACCTTGAGGCATTCCATGTAATCGAAACATGTTGTCGATGAAAAGTTTGGCGGTGTCCTTTGCTGATACGTTGTCGATGTCGGTATGAAGGGAGCCATCTTGCTAAGCCGATCGACTACTATTAAAACCGCATCATAGCCACGCTTCGTCTTTGATAACGAAACCACACAGTCCTTGGACATGTCCGACCAATTTCTCGTGGGTATTGGCAATGGTTGCAGAATCCCGCAGGATGGGCGTTGGAGAACTTGCTCCTTTGACATATTGAACATCCGTTTACAAAGTCTCGGGCCAGGCAAACGTCCTTCGTGTTGATGTTAATGTTTTGTCTTGCCCAAGGTGACCCGTAATCGGCGTCCCATGTGGTTCGAGGAGACTGTGTTGTCGTAATACCTTGGTCACCGGATCTCTTCCTTGATGTATAGGTAGGCCTTCGAACTTGTGTACTCCTTCTGCTGACTCTTCTCCCTCCTAAAGCATGTGGCATTAGTCTCCGTATTGCTGAATCGTCGCGAATTGCTTGTCGGATCATTTCTTTGCAATCGAAACTGGTCACAGGATAGTTGTTGAGGTGAGTGGCTTAACTTCTTTGGAAGTCGGAACGACGCGATATCGCGTCGGCTACTACATTTTGCTTTCCAGAGCTATATATGATCTCGATGTCATACTGCCATGAGTTCTTGCCAGCGCGCTTGACGGCCGCTTAGCGTGGGTTGAGTCGGAAAGTGAATGATGGAATGTGGCCGGTGTAGGCAGTTGTTTTTGATTCGTGTAAGTATGCCCACCGTTAGCGTAGTGTCAACACGATAGCTAACAGTTAATTTCATGCAGGGAATAACGGTCTCTGCATCATTCATCTGGCCGGCCTGTGACTGTTGGGTTCTCCTTGCATGAGTGCGGCGCCTGTTGCAAAACCAGAGGAATCGGTAATCACTATGAACGGCTTGTTCATGCCCCGGACGGCGAGGCACAACGCTTTGACGTCATGGCTTGCTTGACATTGTCGAATGCCTGCTGACGCCTTCGAGTCCATTCAAAGGGTACCTCTTGCTCCGTTAAATTGGTCAATGGAGCGGTGATCTTTGTGTATGTTCGGTAAAGGTCGCCAGTCCCAAGAACACTCGAACTTCGTGTACTTCTCGTGGAGCTCGCCAGTTCACAATCGTGTCCACCTTTGAATTATCGACTTAGACTCCGACCTTTGACACGACATGCCCGAAACAATGTACCGATTGTTCTAGAAAATGACATTTGCTTTTCTTGCAGAAACGCTTTTCTCGTCGGAGTACTTCGAATACAGTTCGCAAATGCTGCATATGGCTCATTTGTTCTTGCGAAAATACCAATATATCATCGATATATACTACGATGAAGTCGTCAAGATATGGTTGGAATACTCTGTTCAGCAATGCTTGGAACGTTGAGGGTGCAATAGTAAGCCCAAATGGCATCACTAAGCACTCGTAGAGATCGTAGCGTGTGGTGAAGGCTGACTTCGCGATGCTGTCCTCCTTTAGACGTACTTGATTGTATCCAGAGAACAAACCAAGATAGATAGAATGGTGGCGCCAGCTAGTTGGTCCAGCCGCGTGTGAATATGGGGGGTAGCTGTTATGCACCGTGGCTTTGTTTAACATTCGATAATCGTGACATAGTCGAAGTGGGCCGTCCTTCTTCTTGACAAAGAGCACCAGCGCCGCCTAAGGTACTTGGTGTGATTCAGCCTTTGTTGATTCGTACCTTCAGCTCCTGCTTTAGAGCCTCCAGTTCCTTCTGTGAGCATCGATACGCAGCCGTTGCCTGCGACTCGCCCGTTTCCAATACAATTTCGTGATCCCAACTCCCAGCGTGGAGGTGGTAAGCAATCAGGTATGTCGTTCGGAAATAGATCGCTATGCTCTTGTAGAGTTTCTCCAATTCTTGCGGCTTCGGTGTATCCTGAATCGCGATTGATGGGGCGGCCCATAGTGCTGAGAGTTGGTGAGATATGGTCATAGTCAACAAGATGCGCGGTTTGGCTGGTATTCAACCGTAGGTTGTTAAACCTGATGCTAAGACGCCAAGCAGCGAAAGCTCACCGCTGATGACGACGACTAATGGTGTGATTTTCACAAAGAGGACATGATTCGGTTCAATAGTAGCAGACTGATAGGTCGCTTTGTTGTTGGACAAAAAACTGAAACATACGCCGAAAGGTCACTTGATATGAGCGGTCAAAGTCGAGTGAGAATTTGAGAGAGGAGCTCACCTGTTGCCCTGAACAAGAAAATATATTTCGACTTCGGGACGCCTCGACAAATGTTATGGATGGAAAGGCGGTAAAGTGGGTATAGATCGAAAACAATGTAAAAATTGCGGCGAACAATGCCCACCAAAATCTGTTAGAACAATTAGGCTTGTCGTCTGTTCAAGCGAATTCGAGCGTTTGTGTCAACATTAAAGTGAGGCAACTTTAGGGGGTACATGAGTTGAGGGAAATCAAATAGTAGACATTAGGTCGTAGACCTGTTGAAGTAGGCATGTACTTGCCTGCAAATTCCAGTGCGTATATGTGCATGCTAAATGAATGTCCATCACTTGCTGTGTTCCCACTCTGCTCTATTCTACAGCATCAGCCTATATCTATACGACAAATACTGTAATGTCGAGTCAACATTCTACATGCAGAAACGTTCCTTGGAGGCGAAACCTCAATTCTATTCGCCAGCGGGTCGCATGATTGTGGTTCCCTAAGAACATTGCCGAATACATATAGTATGCCTACCGCCGATAGCGACTACCAGACTTGATATCCGAGGAATTCTGTGGGGTACTTGCCGCCTCCTTGATTTCATATTCGACGTCGGCAGCTATTTGCAGAGCTTCCATTTGTCGCAACATTGGCTCACATGCTTGATAATGAGCTTCCGCCAAGGCAAAGCCTGTCCGTCTAATGAGCTTGCCAGTGGATTTGACTACGCTCTCTTGCTGCTCACTGGCAGCATTATAATCAAGAGCCTTTTGGGCCCAATATGCAGCTGTAGCGGCAGAGATATAAGTAATTCAAGGCTTGGGCTATCGCAACGCCGCAACTTACTGGTACGAGCGTAGAAGTCGCGCAAGGACTCTCCAACCATAGGTGAAATGCCATCGTCACCACTTCCTTGCTATTTGTCGCATCACCGGATCAATCCTTTGTTCATTAGCAGATTCGCAAAGACTTACTGGCATGGAAGCATCATCCATTACGACGTCGGCACTCGTCGTTGGTGAAACGGCTTCACCTGCTTCATCTACCAGTGATGCAGACGGCTCACGTATTTGAACTTCATTGATCTCGTCCGTGCCGTCACTAGACGCATCGCTGTCGATATCTTCCTCGTCTTCGTCGTCGCTCTCTGCAATCCATCCGGTCTCGCCGCCGCTGCCAGCAGTGACGCATTCGCATTCCCCATTCTTGTCCAGATGGACGACCCAGAAATCGTCTAAGGTGAACTCTTTGTCGCCGGACTCTATGATACCGCCGTACAAGTATAAATTCGATTTCTGAACTGCCAGCATTGCGTTGTAGCGTGCTCGGGGTAAATGCGCCGCGTTCTTTGAGAGCGTCAGATCATTACATAATGTATGCGAATCAAAAACTCACTGGATCGGCATTTTTCGGTGTTCGAAGTGGCAACGCAAACCACTTGCCTGTATCCACAATATATGTGTGCCTGCATCCCAACATGAATATGTTGCACGATAATTGGATTGATGCGACAAGCAGACTCACATCTCCTCAAAGAAGGTACTCTCCATGCTTTCCTCATTGACGTCTTCATCATAAACGCCACCAAACATGACGGCTCGGTTCTTGTGTATCGCCATTGCTGCTCCACTACGTGGGCTATTTATTCTTAATATCGACTGCTGTGAAAGTCCACATGCTCATACCTGGGGCAATTGCTGCTCTTTTTGCGCTTATCCCACCGGATGGCAGCCAAGTCAACGTTCATTTTCAATAACCATGTGTCTATACTGGGTTAAATTTTGCAAGACAAGAGAACATGGATGCAATTGACTTACCCGCTAATGTGACCCCCTTGGAACGTTCTCCTTTGATTTGCTGCTTGCAGTATCCACCGTGTAGAAGTGCGCCATTCTCCGTAGCCACAAAACAAAACCCTGAACGTGCGCTGGAATGACACAAGCTTTTCTCAGCTTGCTAGCCTTAGTCTCGAATCTGTCGTGCTTACCTAGGCCGCTGCGCTGTGGACGGCAACTCAACCTTGCTCCACTACCAAGAGAAGTGTTCAAACGTTCTTAGAGCAGATAGCCTCGGTTTGAACCGAATTGAATGTTTACTTACCTTGTACTCTGTGGTATCGAATACCCAAAGATCATCGAAATAGTTGGTTTGATTATTGTTGTCATGAAATCCCCCAAAGAGTACTATCAAATGCTTCCAAAGCTGGGCATTCATAGGTGAGCTTTACGATTCACCGATGTCCACCCAAAGCACTTACAATCATTCGATGTCCTGACCTAGGAGTGGGCCGTGCTTTTGTTTCCAACTTTTCCCATTGGTTTGTTTTCAGATCAAGACTCCAAAAATCCTTGTAGCTAATTGGATGCGAATAAGCATGTGCTGACTATAACATATCAGAACCTCGTACTGGAAGAATTGCGTCTCATTCGGAGAAACAAATTCGCCTAAGCATTGTTGGCATCAATAGGCGTTGATATTTGGGAAGCTTTGGCCTTACCTCCAAACAAAAACAGCGTCCCGGATGGTGTCACTACCATCTGTTGTGACGATCGCGGGCCAGGCGAGTTTGGACTTGTTATTCGCTTCCATTCATCCTTGTCTATATTATATCTTGGAAATGCGGACCATCAGTCAAATCAGATTGAATTAGGGTACGCAAACTTGTACGAACCGATAAAAGTCATTGTACATGTGCACTACAAGCCATCAGTAAGTCATAGCTTTATGTAACTCACATTAGGCATGCCTCACCTCTCTGTCCATCAAAGAATTCTCCTCCAAACAATAACAGCTCGCTCGTATTGATCGGATTAGCAATAAAGGAAGCGTTCGCTCGACGACTAAGTGGAGAAAGAACAACGTTACATGGACAGTCCTTCAAGCACCCTTACCGTCCCCGTGCCGATCAGCACCGAGTGCAAAATCATACCTCGGAGGACCACCGACAACTTCTTCAGTAATCTTGTAGAGTGTCTCTTGCTAGTATCCATATTGCTTAGACCAATCACTCTAGATCAAACTCACAAAACTTTCCTACCTCCTCCTTGAACCGAGCTAGTATTGCATCGATATCTTCATCATCTTCATCAGCATTCTGTTGCTCCTTCTTGGCCTTCTTGCCCGCCTTTTTTGCAGCCTATCTATGAATCAGCCCTAGCTCCTCTTTCAGCAGATCTCACCTTAACTTCCACCCGAACCTTGTGTGCTGCCTTATCTTTCTTCTTAGCCTTGGGCATGACTCACGTGAAGGTCTGTGCGCCCCCGTGTCATTTTGCATTGGAGCAAAAAGCTTATCTCTTTCTTGCGCTCTCTTGCTTTGACTCGTTGGCTCTCCATGCTCCTTTAAGGTTGCTTTGCCGACTCTAGAGCTCATACGATCGTCCTAGCTGATTCTTGTTTTGCATCTTGCACCACGTACATCATGCCTCTTTCGACCTCGGCTTCGACATTGCTCGAAATGTTCAGTCACCACTCGGAACGAATACCTATCGTAGGTCCTACCCTTAAACGCCGAGCATCGTACTTTAGATTTGTTCTCCAAGAGGACTTGACGAACAGCAGCCCAACATTTGGGAATGAAGCGGAGAATGCCTTTCAGGCCAGACAAGAAGCTTACTTGGACCAGCTCCTTTTCGATACAACTCAGCTCTTGACATCACCCGACAATCAGGTGCCTAGTGGGCATGCTCAAACCATGACTTTACAAGACAAGGTGACTCTTTCGGCGACATCTCGGCCGCAGCTTTCTCGCCTATCTCAAAGTCCTCCTCCGCCCTACAGTCCAAAGACGTCAACATCCTCTCCCAGCAGATCTTCACCCGTATCTCATGCTCAAAAGGTCCGCAAATCGAAGAGCACTCCCTTGCTCGCCAAACTCGCCAACGATACGGCGACACCTAGGCCTTGGCCTGTCAGTATGGATTTCTCTGAATCCAAACAACCATCGTCGATTGGCCTGTCCCAAGGCTTCACTCCGACGAGACTTTCCAAGCTTGGATATGCTCGTCTTGTTGCCTCCTGGCAATCCATTCAAGACGTTTTCAAAGACACTCCGTCAGAGAAGAAGGACATCTCACCGGCCGACGAAAAAGAGAGAGAGCTGGAGCATATATGGTCGCTTGCAGTGATAGCGACGAATGCGGCTGACATGGGCTTGGATGAAGTCTCTGCCGACCTTTGGTGGCGACTCATTGAGCATTCTCTGGAGCGCATCCCCGGAGTCGCCGATAACCGCATCGAACAGGAACGCATGAAGCAACAGCTTTCCAACATGCTTGCCGCTCGTGGCATGACGTTGCCGCCTCCCAATAATCCGAACGCTACTCCTTGGCCTTCACTATCCTCGTTTTTACTCCCCGTAAAGTCATTGTTTGAGCTGCTGCAAGTCGCTGCAGGTGTGCCGGTTGCAAATTATGCGATAGCCAAGGTGCAAAATAAATTGTGGAGTGCCTCGGAGTCGTCTCAGGACAGCCAACTGATTGAACAGCGTCATGTCGCCTGGGCTCAAAAGCGAAAGGTATGGGGTGACGCTTGTGTGAATGCGGCTGTTCAAGGTGCCGTATGGATCAAGCAATCCAATGTACCAGGTAAGTGACGTTGCATTCCAATTTCTGTACGGTTAATGTGTGGCCGTCATTCACAGAGGGCGTATCTCAAGTCCTTAGTCACGCGCATGATGTCTCCAAACAATATCATCTGCCCCAGCTTTTTGCCATGATGCTATCCCAATGTCTTGCTCTGCTGCTGTGGTTCGAGGACCAATTTGAGGTGTCTCGTTGGTTTGTTTGGATCTCCGGCGTAAGCCTGCGGTGTTTGATTGGTGTCGGCCGCGTTTTGTTGTCTTGAACACCTTGCATTAGACTCATGAGCTAGATTTTCATACCTGTACACATTCTACCATATAGGCACATCCCCATTGTATATCGACATGCATAGACTACAATTTTCCAAGTCTTGAACCACCATCTAGACGGATAATCTCGCCATTGAGCATACCGTTACCGATAATCTCTTCAACGAGCTTGGCGAATTCATCAGGTCGGCCCATACGGCGGGGAAAGAGAGCATCTTTCAACAGGTTCTCTTTCAGATGTTCGGGTACCGCTGATGTCATGTTTGTCTCAAAAGCCCCAGGTGCAATTGTCACGACTCTGATACCCAAGGGAGCCAAGTCTCTGGCCATAGGCAAGGTCATGGAAGCTACTCCACCCTTGCTGGCCGAATAAGCCGTTTGTCCAGTCTGTCCGTCTTGGTAGGCAATGGAAGCCGTATTGATAATCACACCATGCTCTCCGTTCTCGTCTGGCTCATTTCGATCAGCCATGAGACGAGCGACCTGGCGACATACATTGAATGTTCCGACAAGGTTGACCGAAACGATCCATTGGAAAAAATCCAATGACATGGTGCCCTTGTCTGTTCCCTTTCTTGCAATCTAATGATATAGTGTGTTAGCATAGAGGTGGTGAAGTCTCTCGGTGACGTACTCTAGCCGCTCCAGCCACGCCTCCGCAATTGATCACACCATGAATGTTGCGAAACCGATCTGTGACCTTTCGCAAGGCTTCCTGGACGGCCGACTGATATCAAAACAAATATACCGTTAGAGACCAAAGAAGTGCGGTGCCTAAAGCAACAACCCCACGTACCTCCGAAGTCACATCCACTGGACCGGGAACAATGACTTGATCACCCAATTCCTTGGCGATATCATTACTGCAAGATCCCAAAAGTGAGTCCATTAGTTTATTGCTAGAATATGCGCAAGACTTACGCTCTGTCGGTGTTCAAGTCAAAGAGCTACAGTAGATATCCATGGTGAGTGCCTATAGCTTCTACTTGGCAAAAGTCACACTAAGCATGTACACTTACCCCGACATTGGCACCGCGCGACACAAGACGTCTCACACAGGCTTCGCCAAGTCCACTTGCCCTAAAAGCTGTCAGTGATCTGTCTGCAGGGCCAATGACCTTACCCTCCGGTCACAATAAACGTCTTGCCCTGCATCCCAGAGAGAAAGCTGCTGACACGTGGAAATTTGACTGAGCTTAAATTGAGAGGTGTTCCAAAAGAGCCATTGTAAGCCATTGTGTGAGGGATCGAAAGTGGATGGGAGTGATAGAAGAGGCTATCAGCTCGTCTAATAGGTTAGGATATGTGCCTACGAGCGTGGAGACGGCGATCGTATGTACGCTCCGTTGTGGTGATCCATTGAATGGATAGGCTTTAATGGAGGCATGCGTTCGATATCTCCTGGACATGAACGTCTTTATCAGCAAAGAGGACATGGCGAACAGACGTTTATTGCATCCCAACCAAAAGAACTTTGGACACAACCCATCTTTAAAGGCGAACGCCGCCGCCGAGACGGATCATCTCTCCATTGAGAAAGCCATTGCCAAAGATTTCTACCACGAGGCTGGCATACTCATCTGGACCGCCAATGCGAGGTGGAAAGAGCCTAAAATCCGAGGTAGGCATCAAATGAGGCGGGACGTTGGTCATAATGGTCGCAAAAGGGCCAGGTGCAAAGGATACCGAGCGGAGCCAAGTCTCACGCCATAGGCAAGGTCATGGAAGCGACACCGCCTTTGCTTGCACGTAGGCTGTATAACCTGTCTGACCATCTTGATATGCAATGGAAGATGTGTTGATAATGACGCCGCGTTCTCCGGCCTCGTCGGGATCGTTGTGCGTGGCCATCCATTTGGCGAATTGACTGCACATGTTGAAGGCTGACTGACAGCACTCGGTGGAAGAGCTCAAAGGACATGGTTTCCTCATCGGATCCCTTGACGGCGGTCTATATCCAAAGATGTCTCTGAGCTTGAGATAGCCCATAATCAATCCCTTCTTGCACTTACGCGAGCCATGCCCAAGATACCTCCACAATTGACGAGTCCCGAGATTAGGGGAAACTCGGCTGTGACCTTTTCCAATCCTTCCTTGACGGCAGCCTAGATACCGCACAAACATTCGACCACACGTACGTCTATCATGACGACGACGGCATGTACCTCGGAGCTCACATCGACCGGTCCGGGAAAGAAGACATAATCTCCCAGTTCCTTGGCAATATCGGACCTTGTCTTCAAATTGAGCACCATAATTGACGGAAACTCATCCTGCCATAATACTTACGCTCTCTCGGCATTGACATCAAAGAGCTATGAGGGGCAAAGCGCCGATTGTAACAGTTCACGACGTGCCTGACAATTTGAATTTCATGCTTACGGCCAGGCGTCTCACGGTTGCTTCACCGAGACCACTAGCCCTACGCAATAAATCATGTTCTCGTTCTGTTCTTCTCATCCACTCACCCTCCAGTCACTACAAAACGTCTTGTCCTTGACCTGAACCATGGATACCTAGAAGTGGGGAAATACCAGGGTTTTTATACCTGCTGCATTTCGGCCCACCAACCGGCGTAGGCTTATTTGTGCAACACATCCATGTGATGGGAGCAAAACGTCGACGCGTGGATGTCGGTGTCCACAGACCCTTCAAGTCACCTACTACTACCGCGACAAGGGAAGCAGCCACATCGGAGGGCCACAAGGACGACGCAGCCACCGAGGCTTCCAACGTCGTCACCTCGGTGAATCACAAAACCACAACTCCCTCTCCCACACCCAAGGTCAAGCGAGCCTTCAAGAGCCCTCTACAACTTTACGAAGACTATCCAGAGATCAAGGCATTGAATACACGTAAACAAGCGCTTCTCAGAGACGTTGAGCGTAAAAAGGATCAGATTCGAAAGTGCAAGCAGCTTGCAAAGCAGCAACGACAGGTATACACGTGCATGCGCGCATCAACAAACGCTATTGCTTATTCACTCATCCTGATATCTAGAATACCAATGTCTCTACTGAAGATTTGATTCTACAATGGAAGCGCGTGGCTCAGGTACCGGACCACATAGCATTGCATCCGAGCATCTCGATATTGAATCTCTTTTCCATCCACACACACACAGGAAGCCGCACAACGCCTCTTTGATCGATGCAAGGATCATCCTGAACATTTTCAAGCACCCCAGCCATTCACTGATGAGTTGCAGCAAGAAGTGCCCTCGGTCACCATGGCCACCTTGTTAACCTCTCTCGGTGTGCCAATGTCCTTGATTGGATACAGTGAAGATCGAGGCTTTGAATAGGGTGCAACGATGCTCAATTTATTTTTCTTAGCATTGCATTGAATGAGGATGACGATCAGCAGAGATAGAGGGAGAAAGAATAGCCAAAGCTTTGCATCTAGCGCATGTTTGCCATCCAATCTAGCTTATGAAAGACTCTCTTCCCCACATACAGAAAGCAGTCACACTAAAATTGGTCAGCGTTAATTGGAACTTTCCCACATTGACAAGCATCGCTTTCTCTCAGTGGTCACTCTCTCCGAGATATATATATATATACTCTCACGCGCGCGCTCTCTCTCGCTCTTACTCTTTACTCTCTTTGCATTCTCTCCGTCATGAGCTCAAACGTGTTGGTGGATCATAGTACCTTGTCTCCGAAATTTAGGGAATTGTATGCAAAGCTGGTGGATTTTGTGGATGTAAGTAGATGTCGCGCGCCGCTCGATACTTGCTGACCCGCGATAGAATGACTGTATTCCGGCCGAAAAGCTATTTGCCGAACAGATGGGCAAGGGAGATCAACGGTGGAAGGTAAGGTTGTCGTGACCCGCGTTCGGCGAGAGCCCGACTAAGCGCCGACTGACCTCTTGGATCAGGTGATTCCCTCGGTGCTTGAGGAGCTCAAGGAAAAGGCCAAGTCGTTGGGTCTCTGGAACATGTGGCTTCATGCTCACTACAAGGAAGGTCCCGGATTTACCAATCTTGAATATGCCCTGATGGCCGAGCAACTCGGACGTGGTTTGCATCTTGCTTCTGAGGCTTGCAATTGCTCGGCTCCCGATACCGGCAACATGGAGGTGTTTGCAAAGTACGGCAATGAAGCCCAAAAGGAGAAATGGCTCAAGCCGTTGATGGAGGGCAAGATTCGGTCTGCCTTTGCCATGACAGAAAAGAATGTGGCTTCTAGCGATGCGACCAACATTGAGACCTCTATCGTCCGAGCTGGAAACGAATACATCGTCAATGGACACAAATGGTGGATCTCGGGTGCGGGTGATCCACGATGTGCCGTGTACCTTGTGATGGGCAAGACGGATCCCAAAAACTCGGACACGCACAGACAACAGAGCATCATCATCGTGCCTGCAGGTACACCCGGATGCACGGTCGTCCGCCCAATGCAGGTCTTTGGTTACGATGATGCCCCCGAGGGACACATGGAGCTCATCTTCAAGGATTGTCGGGTTCCGGCTGAGAATATCGTGCTCGGTGAAGGACGTGGTTTCGAAATCATCCAAGGGCGTCTCGGACCTGGCAGAATTCATCACTGCATGCGATCCATTGGTGTGGCCGAACGTGCTTTGGAACACATGATTGCCAGAGTGACCGATCCTTCCCGCCGAACGTTTGGCAAGCTTCTGGCCCAACATGGTTCGATTGTCGAAGGCATTGCCAAATCTCGCAACGAAATTGATCAGGCTCGCTTCCTGGTGCTTAATGCTGCTGCCAAGATTGACAAGGTCGGTGCCAAGGGCGCCCTCAAGGAGATCGGTATGGCCAAGTCGGTCGTCCCTATCATGACGCTACAGGTGCTTGACCGTGCCATTCAAGCTCATGGAGCCGGTGGTGTAAGTCAAGATTTCCCCTTGGCCAAGCTCTGGGCTGGCACCCGTACACTTCGCTTGGCCGATGGACCTGACGAGGTGCATTGGGCTCAAGTTGGCAAGGTTGAACTTCGGAGGGCAGAGGAAATCCGTGAAAAGTTCAAGAAGCAGTCTCAGAAGGCGCAGCAAATGTTGAACCGACAGTCGAGCAAGCTGTAGATGTCTTTACCCAGTCCGTGTCCTGTATTTTGCGACTAATACATGTATTTTCTGCATCTGTCTATCTTATGCATCCATGGCATTCCGTGCATGCACATGCATATTTCTACTCTAAAGCTTAGCACGAAATAGAGCGCCATGGGTTGTGCTCACAATCATTCTCATGGCATCGCAAACACATCCGAACCAGCACAGATCCAAACTCCGTAACATCTCTTTACTGCACATCCTCGCCCCCTTTTTTCAGGATCCCTAAAAATGGTCAATCCTTGTTCTCTGAGAGTCCAGAGCTCTGTGTGCTTCAAAAATGACCAGACAGTGAAGCATAACCATCACCGCGTCTTATCTCCTATTCACTTCTCCTGTAAGTGTGGTCCTTGTCAAGCTCCACCACCTTGTACAACCTTCCATTGTTTCCCTCAAAATCACCTCAGGAGTCAAACATAAGGAGGTGTGTGCCCAAAATTCAGGTCAAAAGCATGTTGTTCCGGGCATGTATTGCAATTGCGTCCGTGTTTGTTCCGAAAGAGTGTCAATAAACTTCCTTTTTCTCTTTTGCTTGGTTTATCTTGCCCATTCACCATTGCTGGACGGAAGAAATCCACCTCTAGGCCATTTCTCCCCCTCACCTTTTCGTCGTGCTGTTTTCTCCTGTGTCTCTGTGTACGTGTGTGTGTGTTTGATCATCGCAAGCCTTGTTGGCACCCATATCGTTGACGACCTCAACCATGTCGTTTGCCAATTGGAATGCAATCTGTCACCTAGCTTGGGTGCCATCCTGTCACCTCTTTCCGGTCATGGACGCCAAAAGCATGTTGTTGGATGAACAGACGGGGATGCCGGTGACAAATATAGGTAGGCGGATTGGACGGAGACATCCAATGGGGTTAACTGAAGGGCATTTAGGCGATATCGTGATGTGCGTAGTTGCGTTGGTGGTTAGTGGCACCCTATTTCGCTTGACACGACGGAAAATACGATCTGTGGGTGAGTACCATCAAGATCAACTAGACTGCGTGTTGAGGCGGTTGCTCAGGCTTTATGGAGATGCGCGCTCTCCTCGTCTTTTATGGCACCATGGTCTTTGTTCAAATCTTTGCCAACGGCAACTTCTTGCCAGACCTATCAGTGGTTCGGGTAAGTTGGCAAAATACCAAGGATGGCGTCTCTTTGCTCAACATGGCCTGTTAGGGGTTCGCGGCCGTTTATAATGCTGTACAAGCATGTACGGCTTGGGTCCTCTTTTACAATGGCGTCATTGGTGAGCGTGAGGTGATAGTGCCTGATATTTGACTTACAAGCCTGGCGTGCGTTCTATAGCCTTTCAAACCATTCCAGATGGTTCCCTCCTTTCCCTTCTCGTAGGTTTCATGACCCAAGTTGACGCGCAGCTCTTGCTCACCCTTCGACTTAGATGCTTACGGCCACCGTTTTGATTGGCTTCCTCATCAATCTCATCCTTTCCATTGATACCTTCAAGAACTTTTCCGGTCAATTCCCTCCATCACCCAACGGGATCGACGTGATCAATGTTGCTCTCTTTGTCTTCAACCTGCTCTTGCCAGCTCTCTGTGTGATGGGATATTGGATCATGCAGATGGTAGTTGTGTTGAAGGAGCTGTCAGATTGGAGTCCATTGCGTAAGTGTACCCCAGAGCCAATACCTATCCATTGACGTGTCGTCTAGTCTATCTAGCCGTCTCTGTCATTGCATTTGCCTTGTCAGAGGTCTTTATCTTCATTGTGAGCCCCTATGTGGCGGCCGGTGCCCACCATCGCGCGGATGGAAGCTTCTTGGGTACGTTGTTTATGCTCATCGCCATGATCTTTGTCTTTCAATATTGGTGGCATGTTACGGATGGTAAGTGCATTGGATGAGGCCCTTGACGATACATATCCTTATGCTTGACAGATGAAGAGGACGATTTCCAATTGGAACCCACAATGGAAGAGAGTGGCCATCAAGAAAAACGACAAGACAACTACGGCTCTCAAGAACGACTTCACGATATCCAGATATAAACCCGATCGACCCATTGCCTTCACCCTCCTTGTTCCAATGCAGTCCTTGTGCCTCCTCCATCCGCTTGACCCATCCATATTCCTTGTCCCAACTAGTCCACATGTCTTGTCCTTTTATGTTGTGAAAAATACAGTCTAGTATGCTATTCCAAAGTCGTTGGCCACGGGTATATATACAAGAGATGATGGCGATATTAGACAAATCTAGAAACCATGAGTCTCAACGTCTATCGCTAGGAAACGGCACCTACCTAAAGTTGTCGCTTATCACAAAGAAATTGCCATTCTTCTCCATGTCAGGTGCTAATATAAAGGATTGTGCGAACGCGCGCGCTTCAGAGTCTCCATCATATCGAACCAGACCGTTGACATTCACCAGGATACTAAAGGAGCCTTGTGGATTGAGGGTTTCTAGAGGATGGCAAAGTCCGTAAGCAAGACGGTATAATAGTGATTTGATCACTTACGTAGCAGGGGATGACAGTCAAAGACTTGTACTTCATGAGTGCTCTTTGGCAGTGTATTGTAGAAGTCTTCAAAGGGCCCGACACCTGAATACGGATTGCCTAGACACGCTGAATGTGAGCCTTTGTGGGCGTGGTCGATCTGTCGACATGTCAACTGTACGCACCATTCCAGCAAATTGCTGACGTTGGACGATAGAAACGGTTCAACAACTAGATGGCAAGGTCAAAGGTGTGCGGATCTCGAGATAGCACTTACACCGCGCGACGTGTCATAGAGTTTGTAAAAGAGTTCGACAAACTGTTCTGCGCCACGCGTTGACACATCGACCGCTGTTTTAAGGTCCTCCGGCTAGCGACATACCATGTAAACTCAGTGAACGTATGTCGATCTCACTCCACTTACCGTGGCCATATGGATCGTGTGACGATGCCAACAACTTCGTTAGCGCAGTGAACCACAGCAAAGCAGATCACGTGACTCTATAAGTGTCCTTTCTAGTAAGATACAATCGACCCTAATTCAACTTGATGCCATTGGATGCAGGACAGTAGAAGCGAATGGAAAGAGTATAGGAACAGGGAAAGAGAAAGAACAAGAAAGCAAAAGAAAACAAGAAGGAACCATCAAGAGGAGGTGTGATGAAGTTTCTCAAGAGCCAGAGAGAAGAGACTTTTGGGTACTGGCCAAAGACGGAGTAGCGCAGCATGTCGACAAGATCGAGCATCCACACGTCGTTATATAAACAGAGTTGGCCGATGAAGAAGTTCGGAAAAGTATCAGATGCTTATACCCGTTTGCATTCCATATGTGTTTTCTTGGGATCGATCGGCAAGGCGCAAAAGAAGCCGAATTCCTGCATTTGAGCAAACATCTCGGTAACTAGAGTACGAAAGGGAAGAATGAGCGATAGAGTCCAACGACGACAGGGAGGAAGACCATTGGATCGCTGGAGGGCAAGATCGATATGTGGTCTATGATAGCACCGATCTTGCGCAATACCCGATCCGCCAAGGACGCATACCCAAGCGTCCCTGTTCGATCAGCAAAAGGCTAATGACGCTGGCCATGGTCACCGCGTACAATCACCCGACCTCCACTTACATTCCATTTGTAGCGTCACACAAGTCTCACCTCCTCGGCCATTTGACCGACAAACCCGAGAGTTGTGCTGATCTATGGTATATTCAGCTCCCGGAGCTTGCTTGACGAATTGCGCGAGCGTCTGTTCTTCTTGCTTTCCAGTGGTAGAATCTGACATGTTGTTCTAAGAGTCGTCAGTCACTCATTCAAGACTACTCTTATGCCTACTTGTTTGTGTGATTGCTATGAATGCGTCGTTGTAAGCCTAATCAATGGGACCAAGAAGGCAAGCAATTGAACAGGGTCTGATGACGTCGTTGTACGGACAGGGTTCATGAACCCTAACCCTGCCGACGGAGATGAAAACCTCTCGCAAGTTTGGAACGCACCTGTCACCTTCTCGGTCCCTATGGCTGTGTATGGCCTTGTAGGAGGGTCGCTAAGACGATCGGTGAGCGCTCTAGGAACAAGGGTGCGACGAGAGTTTGCGAGAGGCATCAGTCACTCGGCTATTGTGCAAAGCCCGGTGCGTCTGGCGGTGATAGGGAGTGGTCCGGCCGGCTTCTACACCGCCAGTCGCGTTCTCAAAGACGTTGAGGATGTGCAAGTAGACATGTATGAGGCGCTTCCGGTTCCGCATGGACTTGTTCGCTTTGGTGTCGCTCCAGATCATCCGGAAGTCAAGGTAAGATAGAGACATGCTGGCTCGGGATATCAGTAACGCAAGCGTTTGGTAGAATGTACAGCACAAGTTTGATGAAGTCGCCACGGATCCTCGGTTTGGATTCATTGGTAATGCTACCATTGGCAAGGACTTTACGCTAGAGGACCTCAAATCTCACTATGATGGCATCGTATTGGCCTACGGAGCCAGTGAGGATAGACGACTCGGCATCGAGAATGAGGACACTCCTGGTGTATTTTCAGCACGCGCATTCGTGGGATGGTACAATGGCTTGCCGATCCACCGAGATTTGGAACCAGATCTGACGCGCACCGATACGGCAGTCATTATCGGTCAGGGCAATGTTGCGCTCGACATTGGACGAATACTCCTGAGTCCGGTGGATATGCTTCGCAAGACAGACATTACGGAATATGCGCTTGAGGCGTTGAGTAAGAGTCGTATCAAGCGTGTCCACATTGTGGGCCGTCGCGGACCATTGCAGGTACGTGTCCGACGTACCGAAACCTGTTTAAGTAACTGAACAAGACCTTAGGTAGCTTTCACAGCAAAAGAGTTGCGAGAGATGATGACGTTGCCTGACGTGGGATTTGACACCGATTACGAGCTTCTATCTTCGCAACTCGCAGCGGGCAGCGACCTGATGTCCAGGAATCGAGCCCTGAAGCGGTTGATGGGCATTCTCGAAAAGGGATCTAAGACTCCCTTCGACACTGCGAGCAAATCCTGGTCCCTCCAATTCCTACGCAGCCCCACCAAAATACACAGCGGACCGGACGGTCGCGTCAGTGGCATCACTTACGAGCTCAACCAGCTTCAAGGCCCTCCCGAGAAAGCCAAGGCGGTGGGAACAGGTCAATTTGAAGATCAAGCATGCGGACTCGTGTTTAGAAGTATTGGTTACAAGAGTATTGCATTAGAAGGCCTGCCATTCAATCAACAGTCGGGCACTGTACCCAACGAATACGGCAAAGTTGGGGATGGTGACCACGTGGTAAGTCCTGCCCGCCTGCCCACCTCACTTTTCCCGCCAAATGCCCCTATCCTGACAGCGTACTCAGATACCTGGATTATACACCTCGGGTTGGCTCAAGCGAGGACCCAGCGGTGTCATTGCGAATACAATGACTGATGGCCACGAAACAGCCAATTCTATCGTAGATGATATCAAACACGGTCGCCCCATGCTTCACACTGACCTTGGTTCAGAGTCAAGGCATGGAGGAAGGGCCATGGTGGATCTGTTGCGTAGTAGAGGCGCTCGACCCATCACTTATCTAGACTGGAAAGTGATTGAAAAGGCAGAAGTTGAAGCTGGAAAGACGCGCGGCGCTCCAAGAGAGAAGGTTGCACGCGTCGCGCGCATGTTGGAATTGGTCGATAAAGCTTAGCCTGGTCATGTGTACTTGTTTTCGGGTTGCGCGAGTGGCTTCTCGCGCTTGTGTTGCTTGCCCTCGAGCACCGATGCTGGTTCGCTCGCCACGGACATGCATGCAAAGCGTGGCAAGGATCCGATTGGGCGATTCGGGTGAAGGCAGGATCTACCTCAACAGTGTTCTATCTTTCAGCAGTGTTCATACCAGCTCTACAGTAACAGCCAGCGCAGTAGAAACTGTAGCGAAGGAGTCAGAAGCACCTACTGTACCCGTTCCTTCGAAAGCCTTTGGAAACAAGGACGTAGAAGTCTTGGAATACCTTCTCGGGCACGACCAATATCCTTTGCCGACAGGGAACCCGCACGAGGTGCTGGCCTCATGTCCCGACTGCGAAAGCACAAAGAAACATACCAACCGAATGACGGCTCATATTGATACACAGAAAGGCACCTATCATTGCAGTAATTGCAGTAATAAGGGCTCTTGGCAAGACTACGTCAAGAAACTCAAGCAGAAGCAGAAGCAAAGACATCAGATGCACATCCAAGATTCGTCTGACCTCGTCAAGAAAAACAGTGGATCATTTGCCAAGTCGCTTGAAGAGATCAATGCCATGCCGCAACAGCTTTTTCACCATCCGCATCTGGTGGACTGGTGCGTGCGCGACATGAAGATTGATGCAGATGTCTTGAAGCGTTACAAGGTCGGTGTGGGGTCCTATCCGACGCATTCATCACGGATTGCGGCTATTCAGGACAAGCGGGAGCCGCATGAGGTGCCTTGCTTGACGTTTCCGCAAACGGCGCTCGATTACTTTTCCTCAATAGATCAACAAGGCCAACAAGATACTGGTGTCGGTCATCGCATCGTCCGTCTCAAAGCCTATTCTCCTGATTTGCACGAAACGGTCACATACGACCCACCGAATCAAGCGACGGCGGGACTGTTTGGATACCATACCGCTCCCTTTGATGCAGATACGGTGATATTGACGCGAAAGGAACTCGATGCCATGTCGGCGTATCAAATGACAGGCATACCCAGCATATCTCTTCCCACACCTAATTACACTTTTCCCGAGAAGCTCACCCCTTTACTGGATCGCTTTTCCAAAATCTACGTTTGGATGGACGACGATGTGGAAGGACAGACGGCAGCCGATCGAATCGCGCGCAAACTTGGTGAATCTCGATGCCTTATTGTGCATACTCGCTCAGGTGACCTGGAAGGACCATTGAATGCACACCATGTCCTCATGCAAGGCAAATCCATTCCGGAGTTGCTTGCGTCTGCCCAACCTGTCCGACACGACAAGATTGTGGAGTTTGCCGATCTGCGAGACGAGGTATACCGAGAGATTATGAACCCCGAACAAGCACGAGGCGTGCAATCCAAAGATTTACCTGGCTTGAACCAGGTACTCAAAGGACATCGACCAGGAGAACTCACCATCCTCACGGGTCCAACCGGCATTGGCAAGACGACCATCATCAGTCAACTCAGCCTCGACTATTGCAAGAGCGGTGTCTCGACCTTGTGGGGATCATTTGAGATTTGGAATACGCGATTGGCACGACGCATGCTCAGCCAATATGCCGGAACGGATTTCTCAAAGTCGAGAGAGGAGTTTGATGTGTGGGCGGATGAATTCCAACAAGTAGGTTCATGATCTCTCTGTTCCTAGAATGCTTTCCGGCTAATCCGCGCTTTCCAGCTGCCACTGTACTTTTTAAAGTTTTTCGGAAGCACTGGCGTGAGAGACGTGCTTCAAGCGTGCAACCATGCTGTCTGGGCGTACGATGTGCGCCATATCGTGTTGGACAACCTCCAATTCATGCTCTCGCAACAAGGTCGCAGCTCCCTTGAACGCTGGGAATTACAAGACGATGCCATCGCTGAAATCCGGAGATTCGCTACCCAAAAAGACGTCCACATCACATTGGTCGTGCATCCCCGTAAAGAGAGCGGTCAAGGACTGGACATCAATTCAGTGTTTGGAAGTGCCAAAGTGACGCAGGAAGCTGACAATGTCATTATCATTCAAGATGCTGATGGCGATCGCTTCATTGATGTCCGCAAGAACAGGTATGGGCCTTTGCGTGGATGGAATGCACAACACTGAACCTCAATCCTAGATTTGATGGAACACTGGGGCAGATTCCTTTCAAATTCGACAGAACCACCTTCAAGGTAAGGTGTTTCATCCTGTATACAAGGCATTGATAGTGATATAGATCCTACCATTGGATGACGAAGAGATGGCTGCCCTCAGAAAGAAGTATAGCCAGCAAGCAAAGCAATATGCCCATCGCGCCTACGAGAAACCTTACACGCCGCGCAACATTAGCTGATGTCCATATTGAGCCATGCATCCCTTGGTCGACCTTTTAATATGCGCGCATGGTTGGATAGACAACTCTTCACAGTATTAAACACCTTGCTGTTGAGAGTGGCATGACGCAGACCATGAGACACCGAACAGCTCAAGCAGTTGACGCCGATTCGGCCATGGATGCCGTGGACTTCGACATGAAGTGGGTGGTGGCTCCACCCATGAACGCAAAGGAGGACAAGGGTATTCCACTGGAACGCTATGGCTTTGTTGGCGGACCGTACAATGTAGGTCTTACGTGGTGTGCCCATGCTGTCGTGCATCTCACACTTGCTCAGGGTTCGAAGGTCATCCTGCTTCTGGTCACGGCATTGTCGTTTTGGACAAGATACAGACTCATTGATCGCGCAGCCTATGTCGTCTGGGATGAGGTAAGGTCACTTGAGCATGCTCACTTTCGACCTCTTATTGACTGGCTATCTAGGCACACTTTGGCAAGGTAACCAACGCATGGAACGCTTGTGCCCGTTGAGCTGGACCTGATGCTTTTGCGCAGTTTGCTTCCCACTATTTGAAGAGAGAATTCTACTTTGACGTGCATCCCCCCCTGGGAAAGATCCTGGTGGCTTTCTCTGGGTTGCTTGCAGGCTACGATGGTAGCTTTAGCTTCGATTCCGGCGAAGACTATCCTGCAGGTCTCAACTTTGGTTTCATGCGATTGTTCTCTGCTACCTTTGGCGCACTCATTGTGCCGCTCGCCTACGAAAGTGCCTGTCAAATGGGATATTCTGGACATGCTGCTTTGCTCTCCAGTATCATGATTCTCTTAGGTACGAGCACCATGCAGCGACATAGGGATTAACGGGTGACTTGCAGACCTTGCATTACTGACCATTTCGCGATTCATTCTTTTGGATTCGATGCTCCTCTTCTTTACATGCATAAGTCTTTACTGCATGTTGAGGTTTAACAATCTAAAGACCAAGTGAGTAGTGAGCTACTTGATCTTGGTTGAATCACGTCGACGAGAGATGCAGGCTAACCATAGAGTTTATAGGCCATTCTCCATGGAGTGGAAGGCATGGCTTCTGCTTACTGGTGTGTCCCTTGGATGTGTGCTTAGGTGAGCTATTCAATCGGCAACTGGTGTCGCGTGTTCTGATGCTGTACAGCGTCAAATGGGTGGGGCTCTTTGCGGTTGCTTTGGTTGGCCTGCAAACGATAGAAGATTTATGGGTCATGTTTGGCGATCTATCGATACCAAAGGTATGCAGACTGGTACAGCGGGTTGCCAATACTGACTCTTGGCTTTTAGATCACCTACGCCAAGCACTGGGTCGCCCGCATCATTGGATTGATCATTGTACCTTTCGCCGTTTACATGTTCAGCTTTTATTTGCACTTTGCCATTTTGTCAAGCAGTGGTCCCGGAGACTCTCAAATGAGCTCGTTGTTTCAAGCTCATTTGAAAGGCAACACCCTGTACCAAAATCCTGTCGGTAAGTCAGATCGATCAAGGGAATTATTTTCAAACATCTCATTCACCTTCCCCAGATTTGGCCTATGGTTCTGTCTTTACGCTCAAAAACTACGGCATGTAACGCGCAGCTCTGTGACACATCATACTAACCTTCGCCAATAGGATACGGTGGCGGACTCCTTCATTCACACGTTCAGAAATATCCGGGAGGATCCAACCAGCAACAAGTTACATGCTACCACCACAAGGACGCCAACAACTACTGGCAATTCAGACCAACCAGAGTCAGCTATATTGATGACTACGATCGCAACCTGTACTTTATCACAGATGGTGCCATTCTTCGGCTCACGCACAATCAGACGGGTACCAATTTGCACAGCCATGATGTGAAAGCTCCCATCACCACATCCGAAAACGAAGTCAGTTGTTACGGCAATGATACGCTTGGAGATGCCAACGACTACTGGCAAATCGAAGTTGTGGACGACGTGTCGCATCAAGATCATACGATTGTGCGTGCCCTGACGACCAGATTGCGACTCCTTCATACCGTGCAAAACTGCTACTTGGCCGCGCGCAGCGTGTCGCTTCCCCAATGGGGTTTCAAACAGATTGAAGTCACCTGTGAGAAGGAAAGCAAGCCCAACGACGCGCATCAATGGTGGAATATTGAAGAACACATTAACGACCGCTTGCCCGCGGCTTCACCTCAACACTTCAAGCAATCCTTCCTCAGAGATTTTTGGCATCTCAATGTGGCCATGTGGACCTCCAATAATGCCCTCGTGCCGGACGCGGACAAATTCGATGCCCTCGCCTCATCACCCACCGACTGGCCCTTCTTGCGCCTTGGTCTTCGCATGTGTGCTTGGGATGACAATGCGGTCAAATACTTTTTGTTGGGTAACCCCATTGTCTGGTGGTCTGCTGCCCTAGGCATCGTGGCCTTTGGTATCCTCCTGCTGACCTATCTCATTCGACGCAAGCGCCACTTGAGCTCTCTACCGCCCCGTAAGTCATTTTCCTTGCCTAAGCAATCATCTGACCAATAGGACACAGGACAATGGGATCAATTTTGCTTTGTGGGCAAGACGCTGATTGCTGGTTGGGCACTTCACTACCTACCCTTTGGCATCATGGGCCGCGTGACCTACTTGCACCATTACTTTCCCGCCGTCTACTTTGCAGCCCTCCTGGTTCCCTTTCTCCTCGATCACGCTACCCAACACACCTCCATCTGGGTCAAAAATATAGTCTTCGGCCTCGCTGGTTTGTTGGTGACGGGCATGTTTGTATGGATGTCTGATTTCAGTTTTGGCATGGATTATCCAGCGTCGGAAATGGCTTCTCGAAAACTACGTTCTTCTTGGAACATTTACGGATAGATTTGATATGGGTATAGAAAAAAGCGTTTAATACACGTAGAATATGGGTATCCACCACACTAAAACTGTACAAAGGGTGAAAAAGACAAAGACGAGTGCTGGTGCCGTCTAGTACGTCTAGATGGACAAGGCACCAGATTCTGTAAAGTTGGTTAGGGATTCCTTGCGTCCATCAAGGATATCAATGGATCTACGGGTAGAATCTAGGGAATCCAGACGGTTGATGGGGATGGAACGACTCTTCTTGTCGTCTTGTCGAACATTAGAGAGTAAATGTTTGGCTTGCTTTCGCACGCCTGGCGGGTTAGGATGAGATGTTGCGCTCGCAATCTGCGCGTGTGTGTGGAGACTTACCACTTGTGGAAGGTAGACGTGCCGCGACGTTCAGAAGATGGGTGGAGGTGGAGGTGACGTTCATCCTGACCTTGGAGCTCAAACTTGGCTGAGGTTTCTGTTCGATCGATTTGGCTGTAAAACCATTCAGTACTGGAAGTATGTCGATGCAACCGATGACTTACCGTCGTCGAAACCTCGTATTTCGACCTTGGCTTTACTCGCCAAGGACGTCAGTCTCGCTTTGGAGTCACTGTCCTTGCGGCCGTGACTAGGCCGATCAGGATCCTTGGACCAAGGACGGGAAGGGAACCCATGCTTTTCCGTGGGCGTGGAGTTGGCACTTGAGGCACTGAGCGATTCACCGTCAGAGGTATCAGTTTTGGCACTCTTTGTGCTCTTCACACTCTTCTCTGAAGACGTGGAGGATGACTTTGAGCGTCGTAGCGGTTGTTGGATGGTATGTGGGTATACTGCCATTCCGTTGGCCTTGTCGACGATGGTAGTGAATATGCCCTCTCGTGCTCGAGCATTCGGAATGGCGAATTTGGGGGAACGCAAGGCGGCGTTTTCCCCATTGACCACTGAAGCAAAGGGATCAGCATAGGAGCGAAGGGTAACAAAGGTGCTTACTTTTGGCCAACATAAAGGCTCTAAACTCCTCCTGGTCAAAGAAGATGGGTGGATCTGGCAGAGGTGGTCCAAACGCAGGCACATTCTCGTTGGCGACAACCTCGACTCTGTAAAAATGGTCGTCTGTGTGAGAGGCGCGCCAAACTAAGCTTTCGCATGTTTACATTACCTATAAGCTAAACGTCCATCAATCTCCTGCTCGTGAACAACGATAAACACATGCAGGAATTGTGACTTGATCGCTCCAGGATTGAAAGGCTGATCCTTCTCGACAAACGCAATACAAACTATATCTAAACGATGTTCAGGCCCCTTTGCTCAAGAAACCTGCGCTCTTCTTCATCCACTTACCGTTGCCAATATGTCTTTTGCGTTGAATCTGCTGCCGATCTCCTGGTCGTACGGGTATCAGCGTCGACACGTGGAAAGCGATTGGTGATCCACGCCATTCTGTAAAATAAGTGTATTCACCAGAGTCACCACTTTTGGTGTCCAATCCGGCTGCCCAGCCAGTGTATCCAGCCAAATCTACTCGTTGACCAAGGGTCCGCAACAGGGCATCGAATTGATGGGAATCATGGGAATTTGAAAACCACTCTTCTTCCCTGGTCTGACCTTCCTTCACATACAACACGCCAAACTTGTAGCGCTTATGGAGCTGTAAAAGCAAAAGCTAAAAATTAGCCCCGCAGTTTGACACATGTAAAAAGATTACTTGCCGATGCCTCATCCAGCTGTTGTATATCCTTTTCCAGACCAGAGGATATCACCTGGTCCAAAGGCACCATCTTCATCTTGGCGGCAACTATCTTAGGATCGGCCATCTGAAGGATGGCTTTCCAAGCGATCGATTGGTTTTGTTGAGTATTGCTAGGATGTCTACGGCCAACCGCAGAGAAAGGCGGCGAAGAAGGCGGCGCTCGAAACAGAAAGGAGTCTGGGAAAATATGTCGCACATCCGGAAGCTAGTGAGGGATCAATCAGCGAGTAAGGTTGGCAAGACATTGAGAGAAACTCACCGCCTTTTTCCGAACAATGACACGATACTGCATGTCTGACTCATCGCCAGGATTCATCTCAGCACTGAGTGCATCGTAATCGGCCGACTTTCTACGCTCAGCTTTCTTCTTGTCCGTTTCTTCCGTTTCTTCCCGAACGTAGGTAATCAGATAGGCCTCATCGTCGACTGTACCACAGAAGGTAAAGTAATCATTTGACACAAAGTATCTGGAGAACCAGATGGCACCTTCGTCAGCATGTTCCGTTGCCCAATTGAGATACTTCAGCTTGATGGGTGAAGTTGGCGCCGGTCCGCTGAGCAAGTCTACCGAGAGCTCGGGAGCGGCCTTGAAAGAGTCACCCACACCGGTGTGGTTGCGTCCTTCGATCCTGAATCCCTTAGTGGGAATCACCATGGCATGCTCATACTCTCGGTAATAATGCGTCAAGCATTCATTCCCACGCGTTCGAATCTCGTTGGCCACAGATTTGATGGAGGCCATCATTTCAATGTTGCGAGCCGCCATAGAGAGACCAATTTCACCAGGAGTTTGGCCGTACCGAATATGGGCCGCAGAGATGGTCGTTTGAAGGTTGCTCATGAAGGCGCTCAGCTTGACCGGTGCCCCATTTATAATCTCGTGATCCCATTCCACAATATTGACCATTTGTTGTAAGACATCCAATAGTCCCGCGAGCTCCTCGGTGGGATATGCCGTGTACTCGGGCTCAATGACCTGCTTTTGCTTGGAGACAATGATCTTGTCCGCTAGACTGATCAAGGCACTGTGTAGGGTGGTGAGCGTGTTGGTGATGATTTTGGTTCGAGGTGCATTCATGCTTTTACGAAACGCTGGGGACGATAAGGATGACTGTCGAACTGTGGTTGGCATTGTCTGCGGACTTTTGCCCGTAGGCGTCTTGATGCCGGTGCCTGGTAGCGGAGGCGCAGGACGATCCCGTTTCGGTGAAGCGGCTTCCTTGTTCAGGGCTTCCGCACTAGGCTGACGGCGCGGAGACAGAATGCCAGACTTGGACTGATGAGGAGAAGGAGGAGGTGTGTGAAAGGGGATCTTTAAGGACTTGGGCGTCGTTGTTGGCCAGAGTGGCGACTGTAACTCCTGCAAGCTTTTGGACCGATGTTGGTGTTTTACGGCATCTGGCGTGTCCGTTTCGGCTATTTGTCCACCATGAGCGTCTTGTGCGAACGACCGACCTGTGGGCATCACGTTCGTTGGTTCGATTTCGCTGTGCGTCGAGCTTCTCTCCAAGGCAAGCTGCATCAGAGTGCCTTCACTACCTTTTCTTTTTGGTTGAACATCCGATGGCATCGCTTCATTGAGTGGCGCAAATGGCATGGGACGGGACGATGATGATGCCTTGCTTGGTCTGTCCAATTTTGGCGTCAGCGGTGGATTTGCACTTGCGGTCGATCTGGGACTCGCATTGCCAGACATTCCTGCTCCAGAAACCGATCCCGATCTTGAGCTATTCGATCCGCGTCGCGCAAACCAATGGCCCGATACACGATTGCCCTCGTGACGACGCGGTGCTGGTGACAATGGATTGAACGTTCGCGAGCTCTTGACTGGAGATGGACTAGGGACTTCGCCACCGGTACGACCGGTGAACCTTGAAAGTAGACTCTTGGACAAGCTAGGTTCAGGCTGGACAATGGGCGCGGATTGATCTTCAAGGGATCTATTGGCAAACAATTCAGTAGCATTCGACGCCTTGCGCGAAAAAACCGAATGCAGCGATGTTGCTGTGAGAGATAGTTTTCTGGATCGAACGGACGCTGTCTCACTTGTTGCATCATCATCTTGAGCTTGCCTTGTTGTCCGTCCATCACCGTCGACATGTACAGGCTGATCATCCGCGGTCAATGTGAATCGCCGAAGCAATCCTGACGGTTGGCCTTTTCCCCCGCTACCAAATGCGGCCGCCTTGGAGGATACCATGGCCTTTACCGACGTCAGCGATGTCTTGAAGGACCGCTTGGCTCTGCTGGTGACCGTAGATGCGGTCGAAAGGACAGATCGATCGGATGCGTGAGAATCACGTCTTGGACGGGTCTCTGACGACGTTAGCGCCGTCGGTGGCGTAGGCATGGTGGGACTGACTGGCTGAAAGGGCATGACAGGTGTACGTGCGAGTGCGGTCAAGGCAGAGCCATCAAACGTAAGAGTAGACGGCGTAGGAGGCAAATCCGCAGAGAGCGTCGAGGCGGGCCGCTTCTGAGGCCTGGCAGCCGACAAAGAAATCACTTGGGCTACCTGCAGTTCCTCACTGGACGTTGATGAGTCAGATGAGGACCGTTGACGCACCTGCCCCTCGGGCTGTTTGGAGGCCATCACCCATTACTCTGGCCCAAGGAACACCCAGGATGTGGCAGATGAGACCAGAGGCTGACACGGTCGCTCTCGAAAAGGTCTCGTCAAACAATGAGCAAGTGCAACCCCAAGAGGTGTAAGGGATGACGTGTGGAAGGTAGCCGTAGAGAAGCGCAAGTGGAAGAGAGACAGACAGAGAAAAGACGGAGCGTTTACCCAGCAAATTAGGGGGTTTTGGATCAATCACGCTTTAAAAGTGCATACATGCAGTGGATTTGAAGCGAGGGAAGGCGGTAGAGAAGTCGGTAGGAGTGAGACCAGACTGTGTGTTGAAGCGAAGAAAGGAAGGAAGAAAGAGATAGAGAGAAAAAGAGCATAGACCGGGCAGGCATGTATGGTGTGAACATTCAATGCATATATTCATCATGGATATCCAATGGACATGTCTGTACAGAGATGCTCTCCTATCTTTGTGTCTCTCTATCTCTCTCTCTTTCTCTCGTTTACTCTATCGTTCGTGTATGCCTGCCACGGAGTCAATGCTTATAGCCGACCTGTTTCGCTGTCTTTTTGTGTCCCATCAATGCACGTGACTTGTACGGTCGATTATTCTCTCTCTCTCTCTGTCTCTTACTCTGTCTGTTCCTCTCGCCATGCCATGATATCCACGGTTGAGGATGACGCTGAGCCTATACCGCCTACGCAGTCCTCAACACGTAGGACATGGCTAGTGTTTATATGCATCACTTGCATCATTGCGTTCTACGGCATGATTGATTCCTACTTGTTTCATCAACGGGATGCCAAAGGATGCAATCAGACCTATATGCGGCCGTCCTTTATTCGACTTGACGACTTTGACTCTGAAAAGACGCGGTTTGCTGGCAAGTATGCTCTGCACCTGTATAGGGAAAAGACGTATGAAACGACGGACTATCCGGTGGGCGTGCCGGTATTGTTTATTCCTGGTCACGCTGGCAGTTACAAGCAGACACGGTCGTTTGCCGCAGAGGCATCCTATTATTATCACGATGTGCTGCTGAATGATCCTCGATTTGCGGAACTGCACGTACGAGAGTTGGATTTCTTTACAGGTAGGCTCACCTGCATTCGCTCTCTGGGTTCTTGGATGGCATGATGACTGATTGGGCATGCTTTGCGCCCTCGGTACAGTGGACTTTAATGAAGAGTTTTCGGCATTGCATGGGCAATCCTTGTTAGAACAGGCGGAATATTTAAACGATGCGATCGCATACATTCTGTCACTCTATCGTTCGCAATCGTTTCGCGTCTCCGATCCGAGTTCCGTCATCATCATTGGTCATTCCATGGGCGGTATTGTGGCACGCGCCATGTTTACAATGAAGAATTATCAGCCAGGCACCATCACGACCATCATTACCATGTCTACACCTCACATTTTGCCTCCCGCTGCTTTTGACGGCAAGATCTCCAGGATTTATGCCACCATTGACGACTTTTGGAAACGTGGTTTCAGGTCTCCGCACGGCGACTTACTGGATGTCACCATGATTTCCATTGCCGGAGGCAATCTCGACAGCATCGTCTCGTCCGACTCGGCTGATGTTCGATCCATTATTCCCAGTACCCATGGCTTTACCGTCTACACCACGTCGATACCCCACGTTTGGGTTGGGAATGATCATCCGTCGATTCTCTGGTGCAATCAACTGGTCAAGGTCGTGGTGCGGAGTCTGTTGGACATTGTCGATGTCCGTCGGAAAAGTCAGGTGATGGATGTCGAAGCAAGGATGAGGATCTTTCGACGATCGTTTCTCAACCAGCTTGATGTCGTGAACCTGACGCGACGCATTGATGCTGGTCAGTGGGCTCGTGACGTGTTGTGACATGACGTGTTGACTTAGTATCTAGCTCCTGTTATCCTCCACCTAAACGATATCACGCATCATTTCTTCCCTCAGGGTCGTACAATGATTTATTCGCTCATGAGTACGCATCTGGTTCAGTTACAAATCATGCCCATCCCGGTGGTGTCGAATGATGTTGAGTTTCATCTAGTGACCGATCAGGATAGCTCCCGTAGAGGCCGTCTCGATTTTTTGCTGTGTTCCAGACATAGCGACGACGCCATCGCTTGCAAAAGCGCCTCTGAGTTCGTAGACGTCGTGCCTTCATCAGCCTCTGAACGATACCCCTTCTCGGGCAAGTATTTCAGCTTTTTGCGTCTGTCCGTCGGAGAAATGAAAGGCCGTGATTACATGGTCATTGTCGACAAAGGCGGCAATCAGCAAGGCTTCGTGGTGGCCGAGTTTTCCGCGCATGAGCGTAGCAACTTTGCGTTGGACCAATCCGCCCTCAGTGTCCATCGACACGGTCTGTCCTTCAGTACCGCTTCGTCTGCTCCAATTTTCCTCAATATCCGAATCCCGCACCTATCCAACCAATTGTTTGCCTATCGCTTACAGGTCCAGCGACCAGGTTGCCAACTCCGCGACTCTCTCTTCACCACCCTTGTGCGTCAATCGGTACCGCATATTCACGAATCCAAATTCTTTGTGGGAGATCGCGAGATCGAGATTTCCTTCCATGGTGAGCCTGGTTTCTTTAGCGTGCTGCCTCCGCATCCGACCAACGTGAAGAAACAAAATGATGGGCTCGTCTTACAGTTTTGGAGCGATCCGAAATGTACTGCTCCTTTGCAATTCAAGCTTAGCCTTGACTTGTATGGCAGCTTTGGTCGCATCGTGACACGCTATGCAACCGTCATCGCCTGCTTCCCGCTTGTCATTGTTCTCTTGACCATGGGTCATCAAATTGGTCAATTTTATGATACAGGTGTATATCCAGAGTTTTCCGATAGTCTCGTCCGTATCTGCCAAAAGAGCTTGCCACTGTTTTGCGTCTTTGTATCGGTGTGTTCCATTTATCAATCTTGGGTTTACGCACCGCGCTACACCGCCTACAGCCACGAGCATTCGGGGAGCCAGCAGTTGGCTTTGGGAAGCAGTAGATATAGTTGGTCGAATGCCTTGCTAGGGAACGGTGACTGGATGATGTGGTGGCTATCCCTCTTGTTCATCTATCTTAGCCTGGGAGTCGTTATCCTCATCTGGGCCGTTCTGTCGCTGTTGATTCATACGGCGGCCATCATAGTTCGCTTCACTGGCAGAGCCGTTCGACAAGGCGAATCGACCGAACGGGAAGATGTTCGAAAGTTCACTCGTCGTGTCATCACCACCCTCATCCTCTTTATCCTCGTCGCCACTGCCATTCCCTACCAATTCGCTTTTATTGTCGCCTTCCTCGTCCATACCATCACTTGCACATGCATGAGATGCCGAGCCCTGTATTCGGTAAGTAGCAAGGACGTTGATTCCCAGTGGACTCCCAGTCATTGATGATTGGCTTTTTTCTTCCTTGCAGAAAACTGTATCCGATGTCCGACGCCACCAAAGTCGATTCAATTACATGCAATCCATCCACATGCTCCTCTTCTTCCTCCTACCCTTCACCGTACCCGTTTTGATGGTATGGATCCGTAACCTCTCCGTCCACTGGTTTGCGCCCTTCTCTTCCGATCACAACATCCTGGCCATTGGTCCCTTCATGATGTTTGTCGAATTGTTGACTGTCGGCAAAACCTTGCCTCGAGAATCAGGGTAAGTCGCGCGCATGAATCTGCCATTGGCTTGTTGCTCATTGGATCATGGTTAGGATTATGCGCCATGCCACCGTTGCGCTCATGTACCTTGCATCCGCTTACGGCATCCTGTTTGGCGTTCGTTTTACATACTCGTTGTACACCTTTGCTAATCTCCTCGTCTGTTGGTTTCTTTTCCTGCATACCAGAAATACGTCTGTGGGTAAGGCGATCCGACTGACTCTCATGCGCCCATTTCAAGAACAAAAAGGGCACAGGCATTAAAACAAGGCGCATCACTCTATAGAATGCGTCTCTTGTTCCTGGCCATATAGATACACTCATGCAACAACTCCTTTTCCAATCCATGTACAGGAATAAACGTGGCCTTTCTAGACCGTTGCTATGCCTCCGGCTGCGGACCGCTCGGCTCCCCGGTCTCTGGAGCTTCCTCCATATCCTGCAGTTCATCCACATCATCCTCCCGCTCCAGACCATAGGAGGCATACTCGTCTTCAAATAGTTGACTGTCCATCTCGGAACCTGTCTCGTCCTCCCGTTCTTGAGATGGAGGAGCCATACTGGCCGCCAAATGACCGTTTTCCTTCTTGACGTCCGCATACGACTTGAGTGCCTTTTTGTAATCATCTTGCTCCTTTTGATACAAGTCATAGTATTTCTAAAGACCGACCTTGTTAGAGGATCCTATACCTGAATCATAACCAGCCTCCACCTGCCTGTTTCTCTTCCTTGCTCAACGCCTTCCACTTTTGCCCCAATAGTTTTGTCACGTCCAAATGCTGCTCCGTCGGATGCTTATCCTTGATCTTGTCGCGTTCTAACCGACAATAGAGAAAAAAGACATTACCCGGTCGTTTAGGTGCATTCGGATCCCGTTTCTTGCGTTGTGTTTTCTTGCGTCTTGATGTCTCTCTATCCGACTAAGAAGTGTGAGGTCCAGGTAAGGGTTTGTGATGTACGTACCAGTTCAGAATCGGGGTGATCTAGGTCATCGGAAGATAAGGAGGATACGTCGCTCTTGTCCCCTCGCTCTTGTTCCAATCGTTCAAAAAGAAAGCTATACCCATGCAAGGTCAGCAAGCCCGTTTCTTCATCGGTTGATCCATCGGCGGCTTAAGATATACATACTGTCGTTCCACTTTCAGACGCTGTAGGGATCGTCTTGCCTTGTGTAATTTGAGATTCAACGCATCGTTCTCCTACACCCATTCTCATCAACAAACGTTCTGCAACGGTGATGCAGGTCACCTAACCTCTTCAATGTCGCGTATACGTCGTTTGAGTTCTTTATACTTTTTTCTGTATCGTGCGTCGACTGGAAAGTTGTGAGCCTGTGAATCGCTAGAGTCAACTTACCGTCTGGTGTTGTCATGGTGCGGTAGGGTGTACTAGGTGTCAATGACAGGAGATTAGAGGCGTAGAGAGGACTGTGCTGAAAGGGTGTGCAAGTGAGAGGCAAGCTGATTGTTTAATTTAATTCATAAAGATGGAATCGGACGTGACACTTGGTGGGAGATCCAAGTGGAGAAGGGGGAAATGCGACGAGCAAAAGAGGAATACGAGCATGTGGAGGAATGTATACATACAAACGAGTCTACAGTTACAACTTGAGGGCTTGCCTTAACAATTGCATGGAGCCTAGATGGGATAGAGATGGCTCGTCGACAGCAGGCCACTCTGGAGGCTGGAAGCAATTAAGGGTCAGTGGGTCAGCGTCGACAGGAGACTCGTAGGGACTTACCCAGCTGGCCACCAATGCATTGTCAAATACGGAGGATGCAGGTGCTGTGGATAACGGCCGTTCTTGCAGAAGAGGATGCATCTGTGGGCAAGATAGATTAGGTATTCGCGAGTGTTGTGCGTATCTCATCTCTGGCTTACCTCTTTGCCTGTCTCTGGTGAGCTCTGATTATCTGCCTGTCGTTCCAATTCCTCTAACACCAATTGCTCCTCTTCCAAAGCCCTTGGCCGCGTGAGCAAGATCTCAGGAATTACAAGGATCGACCCACCTTTGCTTCGTTTCAATAGCCGCTTCTATTCGAGTAATGTGTTCTAGTTCAGGCAGCAGGGCACTCTCCAAAGTCCTCTGTGTGTGCACCATGGTCAGTGACCACATCCTCATCCTCATCCTAATCTACCTACATTGGCCTGTTGCAAATACTCCACATTGAAGCTCTTGTCCAGCGTCCGCGACGGCACCGTTACGGTATTCAACGATTCTTTGATACTAGTGCATGCATAAGTCACTGGATCTTCAGACCATGGGTAAAAATGCCTTACTTGGCCAGTATCGCAGAAAGCTCCTGTTGAAGCACCCGCTTGAGCTTATCCTTGTGCACCTTGGACAAGGTAGATCTATACCCGTTATTAGCCACTCAGCTCTATAAAAGCAAATAAAACCGCTTGAAACCCTACATGAGCGCTGTTTCGAGGGTAGCGCTCAAGTGACGCTTGGATGCATCACTCAGTGGTTTCCATCCTTTCCGTAATCGCGCCGTCTTTCTTCGCGTGACTAAAGTCATTTGTTATAAGCGACCATCAACGCTCGAGTATGCCATAACCATGCTTTACCGTGGGTCTTTTTCGTCGTGTTCTTGTTGGCCGAAGCCTTTCTGCTCCCCGTGCGAGCCATCTAAAAGACGCGCGCAAAGAGAGTCATAGCCATAAAAGGAAATTTTATCACGCTGCGAGATATTTGCCAGATTTGAGCACGCGTTTGACATGGAACTCGGCTCTTTCAGCCTCGAGAGATATCTGAGATATACTGCAATTAGATAAGGTAAAGCTAGATCGAAGCGTGGAGGTCGCAGCTTCGGCACTTGTGGCTAGTTTGGCCATCAAGCGTTGTTCACCGTGGGGAACCTCGGTCAAGGTCCATGTGAGGGTTTCTTGGGTGCTGTCCCATTGGGCTTCAGGTTGACTTTGCACATCCGTCACGTATTGAAGAGGTACGGAGACGGAAAGGGCGTCCAAGGTAAAATTGCCGTCAATGTACAAGACCGTGGGATCGAGTGCATACTTGACCAGCAATAACGTTTGGGACTCGGAGGTTTTGAAATAGGGCTTTACCATCAAGGGTAAAAAGGTTTCGGGTTGTTCCAAGGAGACCTTGGGTTGATATTTGATGACGACAACCGATTGATCTGCGAGGCCGCGGAAGGCTGCAAGGTTGAGACGGTACAGGTCGGGTTGATCGTCTGTTGGCTTGAGGAAGGCCGGGTTGGCCACCACCCGTTCGAGACTATCGTTGTTGACGAGGCGAATGAGCGTCTCGGTGGCTGTTGCCGGAACGTGTGGAATGGCAAGACTGATTTCCCCTGCAATCAAGGTTTTGGTCACCTCGCCGTTCGTGACGAGAACATTGACGGTTTCTGTCATGTCGGCCTCCACCGTAAAGGTGGCAATCTCTTGGGAATCGGATCCAAATGGATTCTCCGAGGCGGTCGGCGGACTATCTACCGTGGGCCTGACAGACTGATTCGACACAGCGGACGTGAAGGAGGACGGCGTCATGCCGCCTGGCGATGCTGGTTGCGCTATCGGCTGCACCTCCTCCTCCGGTTCCTCATGCTCTTCCTTGACGGGACTCTGCGGCTTGGCTTCCCCTTCGTCTTCCGTGACTGGAAGTGCTACACCCGAAGCAAAGAATTGGGTCGCTCTACTGGTCTGGCGGCGTCCACGTCGATCCATAGTGGCTTTAAAGGCGGGCTTGGATTGCAGAATGGTCGAGACGCGCGACAGCGCCTTCCGATCTGCTTCACCTCCTGTGCTTTCTACGGCTTTATCCTTGATCTCGACGCGCATCTTGTTGGCCGCATAAAGACTGCCTCCGTCCACGCTGCCGTCCCCATCATCTGAGAGCGCTTGCTCGGCGGTGACCAATTCGGATCGATCTGGTGGCGGAATGGTGTAACCTTCGCTGTCCACCGCAGGTGTGCTCGGCTCGGGAGGATGCGCTGGATTAGATGATGATGGCGGTACACTAATAGACGGACTCTTGGGGGTATCGTCACTTTTGGTGTCAAAGGACTGGATGGAGGATTGTCGGAAATCGGGTCGCGAAGGCGATGGTTGCGATGGGTGCGACGGTTGGCTTGTTGCTGTGAATGTGGAGCCATTGAGACCGTAAAAGGAGTTGCTGTCAAACTGGTTCATTTGCTCATTGAAGGTCGCCTTCTTGCCCTTGGCCGGCACGGTCGTATCCGGACGGGATTTTCTTCGCATGGTGGAAGGTCTAAATGAGTTGAAGGCCGATTTGAGACCGCCACCGCTGGAAGAATTTTCCCGCACGGGAGCAGGCGAAGCATCTGGTCCGGTTAGGATGCGACTCAAGGCAGCTTGATCGACGCTACCCATGCGGTCCATTTCTGACTGAACATCATATGCTATGGCTAGTGATAGCGTGGCATCCGCCATCTCGATACGCTTGAGCAGCTGTTCTGATTGGGCATTCTCGAAGTTTTGGACACTCTGCTTCAGGCTTTCGAGTCGATTTCGTTCCACATGTTGATACGTCTCCAGGATCCGTGGCCCTTCACGTTGCCAAGCGGAACGCACGTCGTTCAACGACTTTTGCGCCTCTGCCAGCTTGTCCGTCGCGTCTTTTTTCGTGGACTTTTTATGCTGTGATGGCGAATGACTGATTAGCGTGTGCGTCATAGGAGTAGTGACCGTGCGTTCCCGTTACCTTGGTGACTTTGGCCATCCGATCATCATAATCCTTGATCAAACGTTGCATGGTGGGTTCCAACTAAGGATGTATAAGTCCATGATCCCCAAGTGCCTCAACAACACCTACGCGACGAAGTTGCTCCGCCTCAGGATCGCTATTAGCACCGTTTCTGAGCGGTTGCTCGACCTCTTGCTGAACGCGCTGTCCAAACATGCCATGGGCGGTCGCGATCTCGTTCAATTCATTCAACAAGGCCTGCCAGACGGACGCAAAGTGCCTAACAGCTCACCGTGAGCCAGCGCCAACACCACCGTCGTCCTCCGAACCAAGCCGAAGCATCCCGACTTACCCTAGGCTACTTGGGTCGGCCACAAACACCTTCTTGGACAGTTTGACCAAGCTCTTGGCATACTGGTCCTCAATAAGCGCTCTGGAGAGCTCCTGTCAGCGTCTCGTTCCGTCGCTTGTGCCCAGTCCAGCGCTCAACCTCCTCACCTTTCCCTATAGTACTCTGCAAGGTCATGCGTCAATGTCTGCGCGCTTCGCAAGTGACCTTGCACCAAGTCCAGGCCATCCTTGGGTCGCTCCGTCTATGCGCATCATCAGCCATCACTCCCTAGTCTTCTACCACTCACCAGAAACACCTTGGCATAACCTTCCATCGCAGACTAATGGACAAGGAACAGAAGCTTTTAGCAGCGAAGCGAAAGGTAAGTAAGGCAGTGACACGCGTCGTACTGGTGGTCGTCGAGGGTGTAGGGACACGCGCTGACGACGAATAGCTCAAAAAGTTTCAAAACAAGCGCGAGGGTGACTCTACGCCAACGTCTCCGCGAGCATCGGTGGACATAGACAGGAAGCGAGCAAGGTAAGGGGAAGGGAAAGGTTCAAGGCGCGCGTTGAGGAACAAGTCGAGATGCTCATGGTGTTCCAGTCACGACGGCCTGCTCACGGATGCCGTACCATTACCTCAAACGCCGGGGGTGGACGACGGAGAGCCAAAAGGTCACGACTCGCCTCTTCCCCCCACGTCCATGCTCTTCAAGACAGATATCGCCCATTCAGAGACACTAGACCACTTTGGCGCCTTGCCGGCACAGACGGAGGCGATGCAGGAGCCGGGTCATGACACCAGCGCTTTGGAAACAACGATACAAGATCTGCGAGACAAGTTACGGCTCAGCGAAGAGAATGATCGTTCTGCTGTCTTGCAGAGCGAGTTGGAGGCGCTACGAAGCGACAAGGAGCAAGTGGTAGGTTTTGCAGTCTTTCCATGTCGACAGCTAACGCTCTTCCTTGTCAGGAACATGATCTTGCCGACACTCGTGATCAACTGGAGTGGCTCACATCTCAGCTCTCTGAACAAGAAACCCGTTTGGCGACGCTTCAAGAAACATCTGAAGCACTGGAAGCGGCCAAACAGGAACTCGAGACAGCCGATAAAAAGTACAATAGCCTGGCGTCCGATGTAGATACCCTAAGATCGGCCTTGGCGCAGAAAGATAATGAAATTAGCGAATCCAGAGGTGCACTGCACGACATGGAAAGTCAAAACAAGGAACTACAACAAGAGTTGGCGCAAATGAGTGACAAGGCGGAAATGCTCATGCGGCAGGCTGACACGGATGCGTCCACGATCCAAGATTTGCAACGGCAGCTCGATCAACTCGCCGAGGAAAGAGACGCACTCGCCGAGCAAGCGGGTGAAGTCACACGGCTGGAAAAGCAAGCCAAAAGCGCCGTAGAGAAGTGGGAAAGGCTCAGCAAGGAAAATCGAGCCCTGTTGGATCAATTGGAGCAACACAAGGACAAGGTCGCGAGTGTGGATCAATTACAAGCCCAGCACGAGGAGCTACGGAAAGCATTGGAGGATCGGATACAGGAGCTTACAAGTCAGGCAACCCAATTGGAGGCATTGACACAAGAACATGCGCAAGAGCGAGAGCGATGGGAAACGGAGCGTCAAAAACATTTGGATGCTGTCGCCAGCAAGGACAAGGAATTACAAGATCTCCAGCAACAAGTCCTATCTCTGCAAGCACTCTCGAACCATGCCACACCGTCAACTGATACCTCTCGCCTTACGCACCTTGAACAGGAGAACGAGCGACTACAGCGCCAGCTCGTCCAGCTCCAACAGGGTTTCAAAGAACTCAATGAACGGTACATGATTATCCTCCAAGAAAACAAGGACCTGACCTACTCCGCAACCAACCACTCCACTCCTAGACATTCCTCTGTAGACAAACGACCCGCTCCCCAATATCAAGCCTTCTATGATGTCCCCAGATGCAGTGGATGTCTCGGCAGAGCCATTCATTTATAACCGACCCTCAACATAAAATATGCTCTGACGAAAAAGGTCGCACTTTAACCTTTCAACGCGAACATGAAGCTCTGAGGAGTAGCTGCAGCTGTGCTGGCTGTATGTCAGGCGCAGCTGGTACCTATGATTCCCTTTGACTCCTCAAAGAGCACAACAGGTACCATGATTCAAGAGGGAAGAACCGGTGTCGCTGCCATGCACGCCATCCAACTCTCAGAGTCCAAGATAATGATCATTGACAAGGCAGAGTGGAACGAAGCGCAATTTGATACAGGACAATCGGCGTTTAGTGTTGAGTATGATCTCAAGACGAATACCTATCGCATGTTGCACTTGGATACCAACACGTTTTGTTCAGGCGGTGGGTTCTTGGGTAACGGCACATTGATCAGTACGGGTGGTGGAGAGCAAAAGGGACGACAGTGGGCTGCTATGCAAGGATGGCGATCGATTCGCCACTTTGATCCCTGTACGGATGGAACGTGTGAGTGGCATGAATGGAGATTACCAGAGAGAGGTCAAGAGCTCGGGCCGATGAAGTACAATCGTTGGTATCCTACGGTGCAGCAATTGCCTGGGGTGAGTTGTGGATTGCTTGGACAAGAAGCGATGCTGATGTAGATCCCATAGGGTGATCTTTTGATTATGGGTGGGAGTATCAAGGGGGCAAAGACCAACACAGATGCAATCAACGTGCCGTCCTTTGAGTAAGGATTGCGTGTAGGCGATAAGGTTGTACGGTGCTGA
>MVBO01000125.1:0-44515 GCA_002261195.1 Bifiguratus adelaidae
TATGGCGGTGTTGCTGAGCTGGTCTCTGGCGCTATCTCCATGGGTTTGGGTGGGTTTTTGGCGGCAAAGTCTGAGGCCGAACATTTTGACGCCGAAAAGCGCAGAGAAGGTATGTGGTTGCTTCGGCCGAGCATGATGATGCTCATGCTTTATCTCTAGAGCGTGAAGTAGAATTATATCCAGAAGAGGAGGAGGATGAAATCGTTGAAATCTTTGGAGAATACGGATTGACTCGGGAAGCTATCGAGCCCATGTTCAAGGTATTCCGGCAAAATCCAGACAAGTTTGTAGACTTTATGATGAAATTTGAGCTCAACCTCGAGCGGCCCGATCCTAATCGTAGCTGGGTAAGTCGTAGAAGTAAGACTGTGCTCATTTACATGTGTTCATCTTTCGACAGATATCAGCCGTTACCATCGGTACCTCCTACTTTCTCGGTGGCTTGATACCTCTTCTTCCGTATTTCTTTGTCGACAACACGACTCTGGCACTCTATTTATCAGTCATTTTGACCTCGATTACGCTGCTTATTTTCGGTTTCGTCAAGAGTCTCTACCTGAACCCACTCAAAGCCTTGTACAGTGCTTTGCAGACATTGACGATCGGAGGTGCAGCTGCGGCAAGCAGTTATCTCGTTGTATATATGTTCCAAGCGCCCGATAACTCTTGATTGATTCCCAGCGATGCTCAAGCGCATGTAAAATCACCCATGTAACAAAAAATAGACCAGTAGATCCCTTATATGCAATTGAAAATGCTCTTGTCTATTATTCTCCTTTTGTAGGTTTCAGATGCACGAAAACGTATCCCTCATTCTCCATGGCAATTCTAAGACCTGCCAAGTCTTTAGTCCGTTGGCCCTCTTCGCCATCCCAGAGACCAATGACGGCTCCACCGCTTCCAGAGAATTTGGCCGCACAATTGTAAGCATTGCCGATCTCGACCATACGCAAATTATCCTTGCCCAATGCTGCATCACCGAATATGGCTCTCCGCAATGAGAAATTGGCGCGCATGAGGGATGCAAGTTTGCGGGTATTGCCTTCCAATAGAGTCGCCTTGGCTTGCTCTGCATAAGATCCAAACGTTTGCATTGCTTCTACTACCTCAGGTTCACCAGCCAACCACCTCTGCTTGACAGAGTTGTGCATCTTGCCGGAATCTTTGGGGTTAGGCACATACGACATCCAGAGGTCGGGTACATGAGCAATATCGATACTCTCGTATTGACCGTATCCGTTTCTCTCCATGAACCACTTTTCAAAGTCCATAAAGACACATCCACCAAAGGCTTGAATGACTCTGTCTTGTAGACCAGCTGAGATGCCGAGTTCGTCCCGTTCTACCGACAGGACTAGTGAAGCTTGCAAAGACGGTGAGATGTCTTGTTCTGTCAAGCCATAGAACCTCATAAGAGCTTTCCAGAAAGCATTTACAATTGCTGAGGAACCAGCGAGACCAACTTGCCGTGGAATATTTGTTTCGAAAAGCACTTTGAAACCCCTTTGCGTGCTGATATTCAAACCAGCATTCTCGCAATGTTCGTAAAAGACCTTGCAGCAGGCCTGTAACAGTCTGTCACCATTATCGTATCCATCGGTTCTTGAAATTATGGCCATAGAGCGAAGATTTGAAAAGTGATGTGGATCCGCCACAGGATTTGGTAGGATAGAGATGGCACCGTAGTCGACCTGCGACTGCTCACGGGGTATCAATGTGATCTCGGCCCAGAAGTTGGAAATCAAGACGGAAATTGTCTTGCCGTGGTAACCATCGCTAGGGTTACCGACCAAGCCAACACGGGCATATGATCGCGCAATGATTGGATCGTCTAGACTCAACCGCCCTGTGAGTTGATGTCGCTCGGTTATCAGGTGATCCAACGCTTTCTTCCACAAGCAATTGTAGTCACCCAGGGTCACTGAGTCATCGGCGTAGCGCATGCAGGATTTCGGCTTGATCTCCGCACGCTTCACGTCTTTGGGCAGAAATCCGTAGAGATCGCGAAAGATGGTTGAGTTGTTGACCGTTGGATGATTGCCGTGGCTGACTGTTTCCGTGTCTTCGCCATTAGCTACCTGCGTTTGCAATGACTGCAAAGATGACACAGCTGCTTGCGATAACTTCAACGCGACTATACTCTCGATAGCGGAGCTATCTGTAGCGACAGCCTCGAAAGGCTCAGCAGTTTCTTCACCCAATACTTGGAGAAAGTCCTCATTTTCGTCTGACGGATCAAACAAAAGCTCGGAAGATGTAGTGACTATTGGGGAAGTGATGTTCTTCACTCTCGTTACCAATGCCAAATCAGCAACGGCATTTTGACTTCGGAATCATGTCAGTTTCAGTATCAGATCCGGAAATCCTGATATTATTAGCCTACCTGAAGCCGCAGTTCACTATTTGCTGACGCGGTAAGCCTTCGCCGCTTGCCCAACGCTCGAAGTGTTTATAACTTAGCAAGACCGGTTAACAATGGCTGTAAAAGAGGCTGTCGAGCGAAGCCGTAGGCGCCAATATGCTTACTTGTGTGCATTGGTGACCAAATAGATCGAGCCGAATAACTTTTGAGCAGTGTCATACCACCAAGAAAGAGCAGGTCGGCCTGAGATGGGCAACAGCGCTTTGGGAACACCGCGTACTTTGAGGTATTCTGACGTGTAGAGATCCTGATGAAAGGCACTGATGAATGCGTCGCCGAGAGACGAACCGCTCCACCTACCTTGATTTCACGTTCCAACGGTGACGACCCCGTATGTGTCGCAATAACCACGAGTGTAGCGTCTATAGGCCGTGGTACCATGCTCCCTTAAATTAAACGTAGTTCCAGAATCATTATAAAGTCACCCTTTGTCACAATTTAAGGTCAACGTTCTGGATGGGCCATGTTATATGGCGATTGAATCGTTGATCTTCCAAGCCCTGTTGAGCCATATCGACGAAAGATGGACATTCTAGGTTGGGTCAGCCTAAGAATGCGATGCTTGAATCGGCGATCACGGTTGCATTGTCATATGCTGAAGATGTACAGATGAACCCGTGTTGACCAGGTCCTCGATAGCGCGAAAAATGTAAAGATGCCATTCCGACAGGCAGATGTAACATCTCGTAGTGTCAAATTCTCGTTGCGTACACGAGAAAAGAGATGGGAATGTTGGAAGCGGACGTGAAGTCCGAAATAATCGTTGAGGCAGTGCCGGGAAGATGTGGTTTGCCACAGTACTCCTTTCGGTAGCCCCCTGAAAATCGGAGCTAGAAAGAATTCCAGCATGCTGAAGTATCCACCATTACAGTGGTCCGGTCTTTGTACAACCTGTGCTCGGGCCATCGCCGCTTCTGGTTGTTCCACAAGCTGACCAACTCACCGTTTTGACATGACAAACAACCACAGGTCACGGGTAATGCAGCGGGGAGTGCACCAGGTAGTTGGGTGTCTACTAGTCTTCTACATCTGCTCTAATGTTTCAAGGGAACCATTGGCAGCGATCTGCAACCTGCACCGTTAGCATCATCCTGGCGCCGGCAAACGCTATATCTGGCCTGATAGCGGCCAACTTTGATTGAATCCGCTGAGCTTGCACCTGTGAAACATCCAAGACAGCCTGTACAGATCTTGGTATCTCTGACGACGAATAGCCGGTTATCTTGCAAATTATTGATCCCGTCGTAAGCGCGATCTGTACTCTACATTAAGAGATGTTGGGATCCGTACAAGCCATTCCCGAAATTAAGGGGCATAAGTAAGGCTTTGCGGAAAAGGCAAGCTTATAGCTTCATGATTTTCCGTTCAAAGGCGGCTTAATCCTCAAAAGGGCATGTCGTTACTTTGTATACCCAACACGTGGAAGGCTTTTTGCGAGGCCGAAAATCAACAAAAAGTGATCCTGATGTACGTCTTAGTTAGGACACACATTAAGGTTTCCTGGGTCATCGCAGTTTCAACCTCCAATAGCTAGAAAACGAGATATTGAACTCCTGGACGACCAAAAATCGCGCCTTTTGTGGAAGGTACTAAATGCTAAACCCCTTAACGTTTTGGACGGGATCGACACGTCCAATCTGGAAACAGTCGGCGATATTTTTGGGTCTGCCTGTTCGTTGGACAGCTTCCACCAATAAGCAACGCCTTTGGATACGTAAACCGGTTATCCTATGCATACAGTATTTACGTTAATTCATTAGATAGACACGCTTTTTGTCTTTTGTAGCAAATTTTGGTTGACAGATCGCGTTTGATGCCCGCAATGGTAAATCCGTTCTTGGAAACTTGGGTTTCCATCGAGGCCATTAAGATACTTTATAAGCGAACTAACTAAACGACATCACCAATCGTTCCTTCAATCGTATTTACTCATATCTCAAGTTGATTTGGACCTCCGTTCTCTTTCAAGATGCCAACGTCACCAGTCGCCTTTCAAGCCAGATCAATGATGCACAGAGTTCATATGCTTAACGGAGTGAACAAAGAGCGGACATTTTCGATCATGTCGTCGGATTTCTTGCCTACATATGCACCACATGCCTTTGGTCCGGATGAATTTTCGAGTTCAACCTTGTTCGCGGACGAGGCTATGCAGTTGAGCTGCAGCAATCGCCACAGTGACCTTCCGGACAACCATAGCTACCTAGCGAACTTCACTACTTGTCTCCTTCCGACAGATTACTACAAGCTCGGCCTTTCTGGACATTATACTCCTCAATTTTCACCACCTTCACCTAGAAGCATGACCTCTGAGACCACAAATGCCTCCTACTTGCCCGATGGAAACGATGACAGTCTACTGCACCACTTTGGATCAGCGTCTCCTTTACATGAGATGCCAATGGTTTATCCTGATCTATTGCACCCTATGTCCTGGAACCAAGGCGGCGTATGCGATCCAGTCACCATCTCCCCATCACCATTTTCGCTTTCGCCACCTGCTACTTTCGCTACGGAGATCCTAAATGCATCATCCAATTCATTTTCTCAGTCTACATTGGATACTATGGAATTCAATCACAGCCTCAATAGCCCCACAGCACCATTTACCGCCAATATCAGTTACCCAACGGGTGATGTCGCACATGTCCTTACCACACTGGCCCATCGCGCATCTATCGCGTCAAGCATTGGACTCGATGATGCATCCTCTGACTGTTCTTCACTGACTTCTGGGCCGTCATCTCCCGCACAAGTCTCACCCAAGCTTTACGAAACTCGTGCTGCCTCCGACCGCAAGCGGTTGATGATGTCCGATAATGAGGAGCGGAAACGACGCAAGTCCTCCTCCTTGGCAGATGATGATGATTTCGAGTATGCTCCTGCTCGAACAGCTACTCGAAAGGGTCGCAATCAGAATCAAGCTCGTGGCCGCCGTGGTTCCGCCGCCATCACTGATTGCAACAATCAAAGGCTCTTTGTTTGCAGCTATCCTGACTGCGGTCGGGTATTCAAGCGATCCGAACACCTCAAGCGTCACAATCGTAGTATTCACACGGATGACAAACGTATGTGACAAACAAAAGCCTCCGCGAGCATGCGTTGATCATTTCTTTATAGCCTATTCATGCCCCTACAACAGCTGCCGAAAGCGTTTCTCACGCTCAGACAACCTCAACCAGCACATTCGCATTCATGGACACAGACATGATTGCGATAACCACAGGAATGTGCGCCAAAGTGTAAAGCAATCATTCACCAGCTCAGAGTTGCATAACTTCTTGCCACTGGAATGTTGATCTATCTTCGTGTGGTAGTGGATGTAATCAACCGGTTTTACATCCTATTGTACAAAGAGTCATGTAGTATACAGGGCACAACATCGCTCTATGAAATTCTTTAGGGCGTAGCGATTATGATGCGTCGCATCGATGTACATACAACACAGTTCAAAAAGGTCATAGAACGTGAACCATTCTCCCCTTTGCTCAACGAAATTTTCTATATTAGGCAGCCGACAAACGCGTTCGCGCTGGCGATACTTTACACGCTTTAAGAATCTCTTGACCCACACAATGCTCTCAACAAAGCCGCGTTATCCCCTAACACCGCACCGGAGATCTATGCGACGGTCCACTATGGGACCGTTTCCGAGATGCGACGAGCCACCGGTCACTCCATTCCAGCTCAAGAACACCGTCAACACAGAACAGTATACCTTGGACAACTTGGCCGAGCCTTTGCAGGAGATGGCGACGGTGTTTGAGACTTTGACCGATAACTTCAACGCGATACAGGATGTTAACGACTCACTCATCAGAATGAACAAAAGTTTTGGTGCATTTCTATTCGGAATGAGCGTTAACGGTGGTTGTGTTGACTGGCCAGACGTAAGCTACAGCCTTGTCTTCATATCTTAGCTCTAACAATTCGACTTACAGGCTCCAATACCGGAGTCCTTTAACCGGTTTCCCCTCCTGGCACCTTCCCCCCTTGACGGCACGTGTAAGTTCGATGCACGATTGCATCGGTCAAAGTCATTGACTGTGTCAGCAGCCGCAAGTCATCAAAAGCCTACCGAGAGTCGAAGTAGTAAACAAACAAACCAATTATCACAAGATGTTAGTAAAGCGTCGCTTGCGCAAGACTCAAATGCAAACGAAGAGTCGGAAATTGCAACTCCGGCGTTCACGCCAGTAAAGATGCGACGATACACCTCGAAGGTACGTTAACCAGGTAAACCATCAATTCACTCGCTTAAACCTGTCAAAGATGAATATTGAGCGGATAATCGACGGTCTACCCATCAATTATCGAGAAAACGCGGTGAGCTTCTCAGTTGAGTTTAATCCCCGGCTCTCGTCTGATCACCATTTCCTAGTCTAACCGCGATAGTATGGAACGAATATTGAAAGTGTTGCGGGGGCATGTTGATGGGGTGTGCGTATTCTTCGCAATAGTTTCCGGACATTTGACTCAATTAAGTCTTAGCGATATGAACGACTTGGCTTCTGCAGCGCAGTTGCCAAAGTATAAATGTACGGCTTGTATCAACACTTTGGTGCATTCAAAGGATGTTGTGAAGCTCTACAATAAGGTAAGAAAATGACAGCGAACGTCTTGTCCATGGTATCTTTATGCCTGACTGCATGCAGGGCGCATTGTGCTTGTACAAGCTTGATCCTACTAAATACCCTACAATCACGGTGCGGGCTTGACTTGAAGCAAATTGATTCTTCATTGTACATTACTTTACAGGAAGAATGTTGTATACCTTCGATTGTCTCACATGTGCTCCAAGTTCCGTTCACGTAGACATCACACGTTTTGGTGCAGAGAATAACAGCTCCAAACTTTCCATTTCGGGAACCAAGGTTAACCTCCGTGGATCTCATGGCGACACCGCCATTTGAGTATGTAGCACCCTTAGAAGAGACAAGAGAGCTAGAAACAGGTATGTAAATACTTGAGCTAAGCAAGTCTTTTCAGTTCACGTTGTCTGACACCCTCCGCAAGTTCCGTGTTATGTTGTGGATGTTGATCCACGTAACCTTTCGGCCCTCATAAGGTAAGTCAACTTTCACACTTATGAAAGCTTACGGAAGGCGCTGCTAACGCCGAAAAAGGTTTTTCCGGAAACTTCATGGTGAATCAGATACCTATGCCCATGTGAAGCGCGTCCGCAAATATCGCCGAGAAGATGGTGGTCTGTGAACATCAAGCTCAAATTTTCACTGATGCTCAATGAATTCTTCTTCTGCCATTAGGTCAAATCACCACCTTGTTCATTGGATCCTGCGATCAGCTTGATGCAAGCAATCTAGCTGAGATACTTGAATCTGTGAAGGACGCTTGCAGTTCACCGGTCCCAGATACCACAAGTGAATCAACAGAACTTCGGCCGTACATTGTTCCTGTGCCAAAGTATCCTCCTCTCACTCGCCATCAGTTTGAGAATTGGAATCCAGTATGGCCTGTCCATTTCCGAGAGGATGTTAGAAGGTGAGTGAATTGTATAATTTGTGAACAGATAGATGTTGACCCCGCTTTACGCAGGCGTATCCACTTCTCCGAAAAGGAGTTGCTTCGCATCCAAGAGCTCATGGACAAGGTCTTGGAACTCACAACTAACGAGGGTATAGACGAGGTGAGCCCACATACAACAGTTGCAATTAGCCGAGACTCAGCAAATTGCCATAGCTTCCGATTGCATGTCTTGTTCACGAACCGAAGAAGGATAAGATTATTACCATTGCTTGTGACACAAGGAAAAGGGACCAGCACCCTCTCAGGCATGCTGTTATGAATGCAATCGAGCAAGTTGCAACAATAGAACGTCGGGTCAAACAGATCTCCAAAGACTCTCCTCGGTTACCAGGGAGCTCATATAATGGACCAGAGTTGACGAGTATTACATCAGAAGCACCAAGGGAATCACTTGAAGTACAAAATGTCCATCAGGAAGACAAGCAAATGTCCAATTCCGACCTAATTGCACCTATAGACAATCAGCAAATGCCAATTTCGGATTCAAGCAAAACTGCCGAAATATCGCGTACCAGTACGCCGATTATACCCGAGCTCTCCAAGGATAGCAGCTACCTTTGCACGGGATATAACATATACATCTCACATGAACCATGCGTAATGTAAGCTTGCAAAAATTTTAACTTCAACTCACATTGTCTCTTTAGGTGTAGTATGGCCTTGGTGCATTCACGGGTCAACAGAGTCTATTATCATAGACCTACACCAAAATCAGGAGGACTAGGGAGTCAATATCACATACACAATCAAAGCAGCCTAAACCATCATTTCAAGGTTTTTAGGCATGTACAAGGGGCATCTGAACACCCGGATTCTGAGCTTCCGTGTGACCTGGAAGTGTAGTCCAATTGGAAGTTCATCACGTGCACATATCACGCGAATTTCAACGTCACATTTTATGCCACTGAGTACTTCGTTCTCGTTGAGCTATGCTCTTGCGATCAGTATGCCCAACGTAAAACGGACAGTAAAGAGAATATCTAAAATCCTAAAACACGGTCATAAGGACGAATGCGATTCCACGGTTCCTTCGGAAAAGAGTGGACTTTTCCAGCAAAACAGCCAATCAATAACGATCAGCGATAGCCCCGGTTCGGCTTTACAGCCTTCAAAGAAGGACGAGGAGTTTGAAAAGGAGGGCTTGGAGTCACACGATATTGATGGTAACCTAGCATTAAACACGCCAGAGTTCAATTCTACGGCTGCCGAATCATCGAGAGTGCTGCTACAAAACAATTCTAATTTACCACCATCCTCTCTCAAGTCCACCCCTGCGATAGTCAATCTGTTAATGGATCCACATATTGACAACCAAGACTACACACCTCCACCTTCTACTCTTAATTCTTTAGCGCCTCCTACACGCACCTTCGAACCTTCGATTGGCTCAAGAGGCAAATCTAGGAGCTTGAATTCGGACGTCTGGTCAACTGTATCCTCTGTGGCGACTGGTCACGGCGTCGAACCAATGGCTGATCACTCCTCAGAGACACCTTACAAATCAAACTCCGAGCTGCTAGCGCAACCCACTTCTGCGTCGGACGTGAATATGAAACGTGCGTCCGCGTCATTGAAAAGCGAACCCGGCAGCAGCCTTAGCGAGGAGACGATAGATAGTACCAGTGTTGGCGTACGCATACGTGCAATGAAAGACAAGAGCGCGCACGGTTTGAACAACGACACCAGGACCCTTGAGCGCAACTCAGGTCCTCCGAAAACAGATATCGACATTCCATCTGATACCGTCGGTACGCATGACAAGGTACAGCCTACAGGTGTGTCCGACATCAATCAAAATGAAGGCATGATGTTCAGCGATGCCCCTGAGACTGCAGCTCCGAGAAATAATCTAAAGGGTGAGCGTGCTACATAATACGCTTAATTCTGCCAAAGAATACGTGATAGAGAATAGCTCTTTGTAGGTGACGCTTCAAATCACTCACCTTCTGAGCGCACGCCAACAAAGCGATCCTCTACGCACTCCAGCGGAAAATCAGCCACCATTGGCCGGTTCGGTGAGCACTTGCACAACAGCCCGCCCGTTCTAGAAACGTCCGCGCAAGACGCTCCGATTGATTCAGCTAATACACTCCAAAGGCATGTCGACACGACGCAAAATAACGCCGATAACACCACAATCAAGGATGGCGCCGCTACAAGCTCATTATTTTTCGGCGCCCAGAATGATGGAGAAGTGGCGCCAGCAAAAGCGTCTTCGTCTCCACTTTCGATCCTTGCATGCTCTTCGCCAGAGGGTACAACAACTTCCGATACCGCAAACCGGCATATATCCATACTCTCAGCGAAGAAACCCGATCAGCTTCATTTTCCGCAAAGTCCAGTCCAAATTCAAGAATCCAAACGAGTCGAAGATTTGAGCGGAGCGTTTGGACCCATCCCCAATGTAAAAGACCCCATACAATCTATACGTCCCATCATTCACACTAGTCCAGCCTCATCTGGCCATTCGTCTCCGCTCTCCACTCCTGCCCGCGGCGGGTCCCGTACATCATCACCCAAATCTGAAAATCCCACAGAGCCGAAACCTTCCTTGGACGATGACAAGATTCCAATATGGCCGAGAGGCAATGATGAATCACCATTATATCCCACGGCTTTCAACTTGGCTCGAGGAGAGCGGTGGCCTAGCAATCTGGCGCAGCGAATACTGGCTCGCATCCGTAAGTCCTGAGTTCATCCCACCTACTTTTACTGACGATGAAATAGCTCGAGGTGATGAAGCAGATGAGGAAACGGATCTAAATGCGGACCCAAAGGATAAAATCATCAACAACCTCGCGACTCAAATCTTTGAGAAGCAACGTGAAATGGAGTCTCTACATCTGCGCATCGTACAGCAGGAGACTCTCAGAAGAGGCAATACCAAGGATGAAACTATTCAAACCTTCGAACCGTCCGACCTGGTACCGACAACCGACGCTCAAGCAGCCCAGAGCGAAGAATCTACCGGAGACGAAAATGATTCCGACAATGACAATCCTTCGCGCACGTATCCTCTTCCAGCACAGCGTCAAGTTGTCTCTGCTCTAGAGGCTGGCAAGTCTACAGACATGGCCCGAGCCGACTATGAGGACATTATCCGCTCACAAGCTGAGAGAATCTCGATGCTAGAATTGCAACTTATGTCCATTGAAGAGAAATTGGATGCACAGCCATCAGACTCGTCTTTAATTCAGCAGGCGGCGACTGAGCATTTCACAGATGCATCTAATGCGCGGATTTAAGGCAATCTTCAGTGTCCTCCACCATCTCATCGAGTCTGTCACGCATGAGCTCTCCTTCCATCGTTGCCAAGATTATGGCTATGGATCCCGGGGGAAAGGCAAGAGCGCCTTGGACAATCCATGCCACAATTAGATGCGGGTGCCCGACGGTCATCCGACTTCCATTCCTTCGTCGGTCCATCTCATGGACCACCACGATCTGAAAGAAGTAGGAGCGGGGCAAGCGCAGCGTCCACAACGAGCGAGCGGCAAGCCATTTCAAGTCTTAAGGATCGCAACACATCTCTCAGCTTGGATTACAAGGCACTTCAGAAAGAGCACGCGCGGCTAATGGAGAAATACAATCATGCCACCAAGGCCCTAAATAATGCCACACTCGAATATGCCGCAAGCTTAAACCGCCGTGCCAAAGCTGATCGTGAGACACAAAAGGAGCTCGAGTCATTAAAGGCGCGTGTGAAGGAATTGGAGATTATTAACCAAGGATTGGGCGATAAGGTGGTTGGTCTTGTAGAGAAGCTAGCCGAACAATGAAGTATCTTACATCATCGGTCGCACAAGCCATGTCAAATGCAAGCAACGTCACGTAATGCGGGTTAGGGTTACTGAGACAATAAACATCTAAAACTTTTGAACACTTTTTTGTATCTCGTTCTCTCAGCATTCTTCTCTGCTTACCTTAACAATTTTAATCTGCGGTTAGGCTACGCAAGCCCTTTCTTCCATCCCCTTATCAATTGACCTTTCCAATTTTTCGGAAAATCTCCTCTCCGCGTTTCTACACGGTCTATTCGAATCCCGATCATCATGTCAGCCGAAGTTCAATCCGCCAACGGTCAAGCGCAGGCGCAAGCACCACAGAACACTTCGGCGATATCCAGTGGCTATCATCGCTATTTCAAACCATCGATGCCTTCCTTCTCAAAGCCAAAGTTCGGATTTCGGTGGAACAATGCCTCCGCACCTGCATTAATGACGCCTATCAACGAGGGATTGGACGAACTGTCTGACCCCAAGTTGGCGAATGATAGCAAGCCCGTTCAGAAACCAGTACCTCCGCAGCATACATCTTCGGAATCATCCTTCCGATCTTTGCCTCCTTTTCGCTTGTCCTCGAGCAGTTTAAGCGCCAAGGCTAAACATGGTGCCGGCAACTTGACGATATCGTGCAAGAATTCGTCTGTCGACTCGACACGAGAGTCTTCTATTAACGATATCTATAAGTTATCGACCATAAACGACTCTGGCATATATTTGCCCCCCTCTCCGTCTGAGCCCGGCAAGGAACACTGGAAGCCTGAAACACCTGGGTCGGGCGGCAAGTTTGGTCTCGGTATCGACGCAGAGACTGGCGGCATACAGTTCCCAGACGAAGATAGACTTATTGGCCGTAAAGGGTTGGGTTCTGCAATGCGAAAATGGAGTATCACAGGTCGGCCACGGGGAGACTCCAACTCCGGTAGAGGTTATTTTGATTTCTTTACGCCGAGTCAAGTAGCTGCAGCAGCTAGTCAACCACCTAAAACACCCGTGGTTGCCCCTTCTCAACCATCAGCGATTCGAAATACATCTGTACATACGCAAGGCAATCGAGCTTCATGGGCTGGCTTCGCTCCAGAAGCGGACGTCGCGCAACCGCAAGAAATAACGAAAAAAAGCACTGAGCAAGCTGTTCTACCTGTACAGCAAGACAACGAGGATCAAGGTACTTCAAGCCAGGATTCTAACGATCCCTTGGCCTCCACATTTGACATGGATGAAGGCAACAAGGAACGACGCGGTTTCCGTACAATGTTTGGCAAGAAACAATCTCAGGACAAGGACTCGCAAGAGAACGCCAAATATTTTGTGCCAAAATTCAAACGAGACCCTTCTATAGTCTATGCTTAGGGATCCTGGCATTGAAATTCATCATCTGTCGTGCGTTTGCGCACAGCACACCATATCTATCTCTGTGAATAAACACTAATGTAAGATAATCACCGCTCACATATCTACCCTACTTTTATTGCGGCACGATACATCTAGTAAGACTTGGTATGCACAACAGAGGGCCCATGCTCGTTATAATCCGCCTTTGTGATGTAATTGTTGGCAGCAAAGACCAACTTGGCAACGATCTCACCTCCAAGCCACGTCGCCCACCGTACGCTTTGAGCACGCGTCTCCTTCAACACAGAAAAGTAATCTGGAATCTTTAGGTACCGCATCTGATCGTGTACTTGAGTCTCTGATGCCGAATCGGAGATGGTCAGATACGGCTTGAGCGCATACTCCATGCGTGCAGATAATCCAGCAATGCACGCGCTGCCGCCTGTTAACACGATGGCTTCCCAGAGTTTCGGTCGGATCTCAGGTGGCTCGCAGAACCTTTGAATGTGTGTGAGGAGTTCGGGAAGTGACGGAGTGTTCATGGAAACGAGTTCTGGTTCGAATAAAGGATCGTAGACACGGTGTCTGTATGGCCCAATAGAAAGCTACGTCCTAAAGTCAGCATGGGTCATGGACCATGTGCGTATAGACGTACCTTGACGCCCTTGTACTCAATCTCTGCGCGTTCCGGTAAAAGCTCCTCAACAGGCTTGTTTTCAGAATCTTCAGTGACCGGTACTACATCGGCAAGGCTTGTGATATCCTCATTGGGACGCTTGTGGTGACCGACTGAGACGTCACACAGGTCTGGTTGCTCTTTGATGAATTGCGCAAGCTCCGCATCGCATTCAAGCCCAGCTTCGGCAAGTTGCGAAATTAACGTCGTGTCCGTTTTGAGTAATGACAAGAGATATTGTGTGAAATGACGGCCGGCAATGGGGATGGTCTCACATAGGTGATACTGTACTCCACTGTCTACTATAGGAGTAACATAGGTGAATTCGTGACCAATGTCTATAACGAGACCAGTCACCACACCGCAACCATAGAGCGAGAGAAGGGGTTGTTCCGCGACGTAAAGGCCTGGAGCATTGAAAGACTCGAAAAATATCTGTGTGAGCTTTTCGCGAGCTGTTTTGGACATGGTTGGCGGAACGGAAATCAATACTGGAGATTCGTTGCGCGACTTTTTGATGGGCAGAAGTTTGAATAAAAGGTGGTTGCTAAATCATGGTCAGTCAGAATCTGCTTGACATACGCTTCATATGCGAGCAACTTACTACATGGTTTCAAACTTGTCCCAGTCTTTGACTTCGTCTCCAATCACTGGGGAATCAAACTGCTTTGTCTCCAGAAACTAAATGTTGATCACGGCATTAGATTGGCACTGCTACGCGTACCCGCGCGTTTTTGCACTTACGACACTCGGCGGCTTATTCGTGTCATGAACGCCTAGCCCAGCCTTGATTAGATAGGAGCCACTATCTATAACGATGCAGTTTTCGTCGCGATGTACGAGTGACATGTCTATTGTGAGAAGCCTTCCTCGTCGAATTCAGGAAATTGTTATGTCCAGTTATGGCAGGCGACAGTGTGAAGGCTGACGTTCGTGCTGCTACAGCGCCTATACGCGGTACTGCACTGGTGATCGAAGAAGCTAGGGCGCCTCACGAAGAACTAAATTCTCAGCAAGTTGTAGCCATGTTGGCGGAAGACGAAAGCTTGTCAGAGGACCAGGCTGGCACGTCGAAACACTCTAGAAAGGATCGCAAAGCAAAGGAGGAGCTCATACGCGGTCATCGAAGGAAAAGTGTTTTGTTGACCGATGCAGAACTGCTGGAAGTACGCGGTAAGTAGCAATAGACTGGAATGAACAAAGTGAGCAATCCATGGCAAGGCAGAGGCTCTGGCGCGGGATTTTGCAGCCCTATGATATGAGCTACGGCAGTCGTGTTGATGGATGTTGTACTCTGTCATTGCTTGCTGATACTGCATACATTGCTAGCTCGACAACGAACCTTTGAAGGTGCCTACTGGAGAACCGGCCTCGCATCCTTTTCTACCGGTCTTCTCGTACTCAAACTTTTCACATTGTCATTCTATCGTATCGGCATTACATTCTTTGTTTTTGGCTTCGCAATGCTAGTTATAGCGGTCTTACGCCGCCGAAATTCTGGTGACATCTTTGACTTGGAAGTACCTTTCTGGACAAGCGGTGGTTGGGTTGTCCTCACTGGTGCGGTGACATTGGGCTGCTACATAGCCTTTCTCGTACTCCTTTATCAATTATAGCAAGTTTTGAACGAGCATTGACGGCCGCAAGGTCCCATCTTCCTCGATCCAACAAAAATGATCCGTTAACTTCTCCTCGGATCCTGCATTTGCATGTCAAGTCAAGCTACAAGCCATCTCGAGAGCCCTCATAAGGCCACGACTTACGGTGGAAACGCCGTCTTATGACGCGGCGCATTCCGCATATCGATGACGCTTTCAATTATTGCCGACTCCAGAGCTAAACGTCATATGGCATTGCGGGCCTGACGTCTCTGTAGCACCATCAAAGACTCGTACATATATATCATACGCACAGGACGTGCCTCCATGGCTAATATACCCTGCTTCTTGTAGTGTGAGGTATTCCATTATTCAAAGAGTCCGGTATGATTCCATTGATGCAGTCAATTTGATGACGTAGACTCAAGGCAGGATATAAAGACGAAGTTGCAAAGTAAACTTCTAAAGTTGATTTACGCCCGCTAATTTGACTTCTGGTCGCTTTTTCCATGAGACTGGAGGTTGATACAAGCAAGGCAAGAGATTGCTGGTCCCAAGTACAACTCTGATGAACTTGTTTGGATTTGTCCCGTTGGTCAGCGAAATGTGATCTTGTCATTCTGCAATGCATGTCCCTTGAGATATCTGCTAAAGCAAACTCGTTGTAAGCTATTCAGTAATAAACACAACACATATCATCCAAAGCCAGGCGATCACCCGCGCCAACGTGCACTCATATCTCGCTGTGCCTCTTCGTCTACTGTCCGCGGTTACCATATTTGTTCATCATCGACGCTTTTTGCGTTTGTTTGAGTGGTTGGCATGAAGGGCGTAACGAGGTTATGTCAGCGCACTTTGCGCACATACGGCTTGCTGCCGCATAGAATACCCCTTGGAACATGTGCATGTGCCATAGACTGGGTACTACGTCCCAGGTTCGTGCGTTTATATTCGGCCACGATCAGGGAAGGGCCGAAAACGTCCCTTTCGGAGCGATTCGCGGTGCAGAAGTGTAAGTGTTGTCAGGATAGGGTAGAAGCCTAGGCTCATTAGTGTCCTTACCGAACGCGCAATCAGCCTATCCTAAAAGGACACACAACTGCGGTGAGCTGCGAGCAAGCGACGTCGGCGAAAGAGTTGTCTTGTACGGCTGGGCGCAACCATTGCGGTATGTTAATTCTGTACATGATGTCGCATTGGCGCATTGCTGCTGACCTAATTTTGCGTAGATCTATGTCAAGCGAACTTTCCTTTCTGCCAATTCGCGATGGACACGGAACAACGCAACTTGTACTACACAGTGCGGACGGCAAATCACTGAAGTTACGATCGATAATGCAGACTATTGGACCCGAGAGTGTGGTATGTGCAGTAGGCACGGTGAATAAGAGGCCGGATCGAATGATCAACCCGGCTCTCCCCACTGGCGAAGTCGAGATTGTATTGGAGGACTTGATCTGCCTCAATAAAGCACTCAATGTACCATTCTTGCCGGGACAAAAGGAATTGGTAAGAGGTGATTGCTTTTATGCCAAAGCAACTCATATGTCACTGTAGCCCAATGAAGAAGTGAGAATGCGGTATCGATACGTTGACCTTCGAAGACCGACGGTGCAAGGCAACCTGCGAACGCGCTCAAAAGCAGCCAAAACTATCCGAGACTATCTGTTCAGTCAAAGTAGGTGCTTCCTGGAAGCCTTTTGCGCCAGTCTCTTATCACTCTGGCCAGATTTTGTGGAAGTGGAAACGCCCATGTTGTTCAAGTCGACTCCTGAAGGAGCTCGCGAGTTCCTGGTGCCTACACGATCGCACAACCGATTCTACGCCCTACCACAGAGTCCGCAGCAGGTACATTATACCCGCAGTGACAGGATAACCGGTTCTGACCGCGCATCTTTTAGCACAAACAGCTACTGATGGCTGGAGGAATCGACCGATATTTTCAATTTGCACGATGTTTTCGAGATGAGGATCTTCGTGCGGATCGACAGCCAGAGTTCACACAAGTAAGTCGGATACAACTTGCTTATTTAGACACTGAGGTTCCCACTACTGCAGGTTGATTTAGAGATGTCTTTTGTCCAGCCAAATGATGTGCAGAAGGTCATAGAAGCTATCCTGAAAAGTGTATGGAAAGAGGTATTGGCCATCGAGCTGCCAGCTAATGCATTTAAGCGCATAACCTACAATGACGCGATGCGAAGAGTAAGTGGTGCATCAACATGTTTGTAAAAGCTCGCCGTTTAAGCTCACACGGAATTATGTAGTATGGGTCGGATAAGCCGGATACAAGATATGGCATGGAGGTGAGAAAGACATGATAGTAAAGCATTTGAGGGAAACTGACATTTGGAGCAGATTATCGACATATCTGCATTCGTGCCTGATGCTGCCAAGGACGATGTCATTGAGTGTCTGGTGATAAGGGACGGAGCCAAAATGACAGCCTCTGAGATCAAGGAAATTTTGCAAAGCGCCGCCATACAGGATCTAAAGGTGAGCATCTCCAAGCTTATGATTAGCCCACTCACTGCAATCTGTTGCAGAGTATACCCCATGTAAAAATCAACGAAAGCAACATCGATTCATGGCTCAAAAAGCAAACTTTCACTCATTTCTCATCCCATTGTGAGGTCGCCGGACGGGAGATTGCCAGGCAGAAGGAGGTCAAGATTGGAGACGCCATCTTCCTTCATAAGCGGCCAGCATTTCTATCGGGTGGTAACACCCCTCTTGGACGGATTCGTGTTGCCGCAGCATCGAAGATGGCAACCAAAGGTTTGTTAACCATGATAGTCTTCTCCCTTCGAAACTGATCCTCTCGCAGGCTTGCTGAGCATTGATCCTTCCCAGTACAATTTCATGTGGGTGGATTCATTTCCATTATTCTCCCCCGACGAGGAAGGCAAGAGAACCTTGACGTCGACGCATCACCCGTTCACCGCTCCCGAGCCTGACGATATAGATCTTCTAATTAGCAACCCTGAAAAGGTAGGTTATATGGGTTCCGTTAGACATTAGCTGACATGAAGATAAGGTTCGCGGCCAGCATTACGATATTGTGCTCAACGGCATTGAAGTTGGCGGTGGATCCATCCGTATCCATTCTGCTGAATTGCAAACCTTCATTTTGGAACGCGTTCTGCGGCTTCAAAAAGAAGAATATAATCGATTCTCGCATCTCGTTGATGCACTCGCTTCCGGATGCCCTCCACATGGAGGTATTGCTCTAGGTAAGTCTTATGCTTCTCCACCTCGCAAAGCGTTCCAACACCGGTTGTAGGATTCGATCGTCTCATGTCCATCATATGTCAGACACCTTCCATACGCGACGTCATTGCATTTCCAAAGGCCGCTGGTGGTAGAGATTATCTTGTAGAAAGCCCTTCAGAAGTATCAGACGCACGCTTACAAGAGTACGGCATCCGACTTGCTGTAAAAGAATAGACGACAATAGAACATCACCTAACCGTAGTACCTATCTCAATTCCCTGGCCTCGAAGCTAACAGAGGGGCCAATCGATGTGTGTTCGGTCATCATAAGGCCAACATTCAAAATAGGTTCTTGACCCGTTAGTCTCCGCGAATTCTCCGCAAATTTTGGCAGAGACCGCTCTTGGTTCTATTCGCGTTCTCTGATATATCGACTGATCGGACCGGTCCTGTTCTGCTTTGATATCCTTCCTCTGACACTTTTCCGTTCCTTCTTCAAGCATCCTTATTTGTTCCCCAATCTCCCGAGTCTTCGCTTTGAAACGTCGTGTTTCCTCCCTACAATGCCGTATCTCCCCTTATACTGTGCAGTCCGCTTCTGATCTGGTCTCTTTATCCGATATGGGTCATATTAGCCACGACCAGGATAGTAAGATGCTTCACAGATTGCGATTCAGCTCGAGTGGAGGCTTCCCGGTGTTGTCTTGGAACGAACCTTGTCCACCCCAGCTTCTGGAGCTGTCATGGGCACAACCTGGCTTTGTCAATCACTGGAAACGACGACCTCTACTTCACTTACGAGTCATTTTGACTTGGAATTTCTCGTAGAAACGCCGGATACCGATTGGCCGTTTCTCTTAGCCCTTCCTTCCCAGACAATTCAATCCAAAGGATCCAGCACTCCCATGGATCGTTGCCCATTCGCGGAATTGTGTTTTTTCGATATTCTTTTTTGTCGGACATGACCCCCTCGATAGCGGCGTCTCCTTGTGATCGTCCGCGTGCAGCTAAGCGCTTTGGAAGCGGTTATGTTACACTCTAATCTTGAATACCGGGAGCTGGATCAGATGCCATTGAAGTCTGTGGTTCGGTGGATCTGATGTAAGCAGATAGCAGCTCTTAAGGAGTATCTGCACACACGTGGAGCTGTAGCTCCTGTTCTCCTTCTACTTCGTCGTCTTCTGCCACTGTCTGAAGGTTCCTCTTGGCTAACGTGTCTGCACCTTCACAACTATAATTCCGAAAGGGTGCCAACCGCGCTAGCCCTTGCCTTCTCCCCATATGGCGAGATTTGTACGCTAAAATTGCATTTTCAGCTTACGTGAAACGTTGCTTTTTGAATGCAAAGTTCTTTAACTACTAAGACCGTGTAAACGGCGAGGGAATCGCCGCCTTCTCCGGTATGATCTGGCTCGAACAATTTCAACAGTTGGGGAAGAAGAGTGCCATCAACGGCCCGTACAAATCGTCAAATTAATGACGCGTCGGGAATGGTTGGAGACGCGTTCATAGAGAAAAGTGTGCTCTCAAATCAACTGTATGGTCAGTACAATTTGTGTATGTCATTGAGCGCGATCGTAATGCACAGTACCAGGACGAGCTGCTCAGTGTGATGATACTCCACACGGACCATAGTAAGAACGCCTTCCAATTTTGGAACACGTGAGAAGACTACGACTTGCCGTTCTGTCGAGGCTCTTTGACTGTTCCCTTTGGTCATGGCAACTCAAGTGGCTTCGAAAGTAGTCGTGTACGGTGGAGCAGGTGCTCTCGGAGCCGCTGTCGTCTCATTTTTCAAAAGGAAGGGATGGGTAGGTGCTTCAGGCAGGTTCTTTGTAAGCTTTGAACACTGAGTTGATTCCAGGGTGTTATCAGTATTGACTTGAAAGATAACCATGAAGCCAATCAAAATATTCTAATTGGTGGATCTGATACTCTTGAGGCGCAGGCAGAAAGTGCTGTTAGCGGCGTGAGAGGCTTCCTTGCCGAGCAGAAAGTTGATGCGATCCTTTGCGTTGCTGGGGGTTGGGCTGGCGGCAACGCAAAATCCAAAGGTACGAGCATGCTTGTATTGATGGCTATTGAAGGCGTTAATCCGTTCTCAGACTTTTTGAAAAATACCCAACTCATGATGAACCAATCGGCGAATTCATCCTTGATCGCCTCCCGCCTAGCTGCATTATATCTCAAGGAGTGGGTGGAAAAGGTGTCTCACTGCCATGGACGTCAATCTCACTGACTTTAGGGGCGGAATTTTGACTCTGACAGGAGCGCTCGCTGCTGCTCAAGGCGGGACACCGGGTATGATTGGATACGGATTGGCAAAAGCCGCGGTACATCATTTGGTACAGAGCTTGGGAGCATCTGGTAGTGGCTTGCCTAATGACGCACAGGTGGTAGCAATTTGCCCGTAAGCTCAAATTGATGACCGAATGTGCTCGGACTAACACTTGTCATAGAGTGACATTAGATACGCCCATGAACCGCAAATTCATGGCCGATGCTGATACCAGCAAATGGACACCTCTAGAAGAGGTAGCAAAACAGCTTTATGGATGGTGTAGTGGAGAAATCAAGGTGTCTAACGGTAAACTTGTCGAAGTCCAAACAGACAATGGACAGACGACATTTAGAGAATTGTAATTTGGGTGGCTTAGATTGAATTCTTTTTGTCGCAATGTCATTGAAGACGGACACAACGCCTATAGCCACACGGCTTCGGTCACGGAGTCCAGCTCGGAGCGTGACCCCAGAGACGATGCCAATGCAAAGCAGCACTACACAACGCAAGATTACTCGTCCAACCACAAAGACGTCACCGGCGCCGACCACTCGACGGTCAACGCGATCGCGAATTGCTAAAGACAAGGAAACTGAGGAATCGGTGTCAGTTCCGGTAGCATATGTAGAGATAGACTCTCAAGCCTCAAAAGAAGTCACGTTAGACCTTGCATACAGCTCAGACGTGTCTAGAGACGCAACACCTCAACCTCCGACTTCCGCCGCCATCACTTCCAAAACGTCCAAGCCTTCCTCTTCCGATGGTAGAGACTCTGTAGAGGAGACAACACAAAAGGAACGAAACAATGCTCGAATAACGTCTACCAGAGACTCTGAAACGCCAACGCTCAGTCAGCCAACAACCGATGGGGAAGACGAAGACGAAGCTGACGGAGAAGCCCTTGTACCTGTCGAGCAAGAGAACGATGTTAATACGGAGGACGAGAGCGACGACAGTGAAAACTTAGCGGAGGATTCTTCAAGCGATGACAGCGAAGACGAAGAGGAGGATGAAGACCTAGATTATCTGCTGGAGGCTGCGCGTCAATCACTTTCAATGCAAGAGAATGAAGTGATCAAAGTCCCGGTTGACAAAACACTTATCAAGATACCCAAACTCAACCCTCATATGGATATCAACAAGCATTTACCCATTACCAAAGACTCAAGCACTGGAGGATATAAGTTCCGGGAGGATGTACTCTCCAATGAGAAGACAAGTAAAGGAGAATACAAATCCAACGGGAAAGCCGTAGAGCGTGCGGTCGAAGAGCCAAGGTTGACAGCTAAGCAACGTAAAGAACAACGAGAAGCAACGACCGGCAAAGGATGGTTCGATATGCCAAAAGCAGAAATGACGCCGGAACTGGAGCGCGACCTTCAGATTCTCAAACTTCGAAACGTTCTGGATCCCAAGCGACACTACAAGAAAGAGGGCAAGAAGCAATCCATGCCCGAGTACTTCCAAGTGGGAACCGTTATCGAAGGACCTACCGAGTTCTTTTCCTCAAGACTTACAAACAAGGAGCGCAAGAAGACAATTGTGGATGAGCTTATGGCGGACCATGAACGACGTCAATACTACAAGCGCAAATTCCTGGATATCCAAGATTCGCGCATGTCCGGTGGTCGTGCTTACTATAAGAAAAAGAAGTCTGCGCGCACCAAAGAGTACCTTAAATAATATGTACAGTAGCTTCTAGCATGAATGCAGAGGAATATACACAACGCTCGTGCCCACCTTGCAAACCACCTTGTCGATTCCATAGACGTGATGAATCAAACGATCTGCTTGGTCTGCCACCATTTGGTGCGCTCGTTCCATGGTTGCGCTATCCAAACACCAGGCAAAGCTGGCATGGAACCGAGCTTCCTGAGGTATGGGTGAGTCAATGTCCGTTCATGAATTGCAATCTTCATACCTTATAGAATTTCGGCTGCTTGAAGTCGACCATGATATTGTCCACCGTCTTGACCATGTTGAGCAGCTAAGAGTATGCCATGTTATCTCCCGTTTCATAACCTCAGCCCAAGCCATGAATCTCACCTTTTGGTATCCAAAACCAACTTCCAGACTCAGGAAAGAGCGCGTCTTTTGTTCGTTATCAAAGTGGGTGAGCGATGAAAAAGCGAGGTCAAACCGTTCGCTATGGCCTAATGCCTGCCGTACTCTCTCCACGAAACGATCCAGCCGATGTGTTTGCAAGTAGGCACATTTGGACAGACTGATGTGCAAAATATCATGTTGAGCGTAAAAGGGTCGTGCTCGCAAGCCTCCAAAATGTAGTGTCTTGCCCTTGCGCTCGGCGGCATCCTTTGAAAAAGGGGACGGGTGTGTGAAATCAGAGTAGATTGGAGACGCATCTTTCAAATTTGATTGTAGGCTTTGGATCATGTTCGTCATTGAGGCTTCCACATCTTCCGGCAGATGGACTATGAACGAACGCAACAGCCGTATGAGTCTTTTCCACAATAAGTTGAAACCAAGGAGGATTTACCTTCAATGTAGACGTGAACAGGCCAAATGCCTTCGACAAACGGAACGTTGCGTACGCGCCCTTCATACAACGCGGAATGATCTGTTTGCTCTATCAACTGCATCAGCCCAATGAACAAGATGCAAACATACTACTTACTCTGCCCTTTTGACGTTGGCGGAAGGATACTGCTCGGTAAGGGAGGCAAGTCTACCTTGCTGTTCATAGAGTTACCGTGGTCAGCTTAAACTGTAGTCGTCCATGCGACCCTTACTGAATCTTTTGTCTTTTCGTTTCGTCATGACTGAGATCGGATACCTCGTTGGATCGCTTTACAGGTTCTTCTTCTTCAGACGAAGAATAACTGACCAAGCTCATCAAGCGAGAATTTGGTCTCCTGCCTTTTTCAAGTAATGGAGAGAACCTTTGAGCAAGTGTTGGACAAAATGTAAGATACATTGACACATCTCGCATGGAGAGTCATATCTTGCTAACGATCCACGTCTAGAGCGGCCACTGAGGGAGTCGATGGGGTGGTCATTGCTGATGAGCAGGGACTATGCCTAGGAAGTAAGTGACTGAAGTAATCAATGTGATTTTTGCGCGTTAAACGTCGGCCGTGCAGGTCGTGGTATAGGCAAGGCATCTGTAGCTGGATACATCACCTCTATTGCCCATAGCGCCAAGCAACTGGCACAACAATCAAATGATGGTGCGGATGAAGAGCCAAGTCCAGTGATAACCGTCGAGACGACAATAGGGTGAGTTGCTCACTTATCAAGTTGACCTCACAGCTTACTGAGGGATAATGCCAGAATAATTACAGTCAAGAACGACCGTGGATATACCCTAGGAGTGTTTCGAACCAAGAAATATTGAACTCTCCATCAAAAAGCAAACTTGTATGCAAACAGATTGCTCCCTTTGTCATTAGTCTATTGTACATTATGATACATGATGCGTGGATTATACTTTTGCCCGACTTTCATAGCGGCGCGCAGATCTACAAGACTTGTCAATATGATCACGGACTTCTTGGGGAATAACGCCCGTGCGAAACATGTCCTCGTACGATGACGGACTCTCAACGCCCGCTGCTTTGTCCATTTGCCGCATTTTTGCAATGAGATCGTTTCGTATTTGCCGTAAGCTCGCCTCCTCTGCCAGTCGCATAGACCGTAGTTCTTCCTCTTCCTTCCGCAGAATGGCAATCTCAATTTTGATCTCTTCAGGTTCCTCGATAGGTGCCTGAACGGGTATCTTACTCGTAACTTGCTCATATATGCGCCTCAACTCTTGCAGCTCGCGCTCCTTGGCTATAGAGATCCAGCCTTAGACATCAATCACTCATGGGATGATCTTTCCGGACATACCTGCATGAAACTCCTTCAACTCGGGCGAAAACAAGTCCAATGGATCCAGTGTCCGCATTCCGGATGGCGCTACATGAGCACGTCGAGCGTGAGCATTGTGATCCAATCCCCTCCATCGGGACTTACCCTCGGGATTGCTTCTCAACTTCTTTGCGCGGTGGGATGACGTGCTCGGCATGTCTTTATCATTGATCCAGAGAACCACCTTCTCTCGGCTGTCCGAATGCTTTGGTGGGGGACCAGGTGCCACGATAGCACGCGATGTCGTGTCGTTGGAAAAGGAAACAGTGTAGTGCTGCGATGTCGGTGCGGATGGTTCGGTGCCTGATGTGCTCAAGTCCTGCTCCGAATGTTCATTTGAGCATTCTGAGAAGTCTTCGGTCGTTTCTCCTGACACTGCATGCCGTTAGCGAATGTTTACTGTGGCAATAACTCACTTTCTTCGTCTTCAACGTTCTCGTCAGGAACGAACTCGGTATCGTCCTCTTCCATGTCCTGGTCTTGGAGTAATGCTGCCAAAGGATGCTCTTCATTGTTCTTGAACCTTGTCAGTCTAATCTATGGCGTGTCTAGAGCACTCACCACCGTCCGACGCTTTTTCATAACAACGACGCGCACGAAGGCTTGTTCGTCACTATATTACAAAGCTGCAGCCTAGGCTACAGGTAAATTCTATTCTCTTCTGCCTCAGACAGCTGTCGTTCCATGATCTCATTCTGAATATTGAACGCTTGGTTGATGACCTGATGCGCGATAAGTTGGACCTGCGTTATTAGCGTCATAATACCTACCCGTGCCATGTCAAGTGTTGGTAGACGCATCAACATGGTTCGAATCTCCGATTGCTCCAAATCCTCAAGACCCTCCTTGTTTGTACGTAGGATGGCTGCGACGAGTCAATGCCTGATGAAATCACAAAGAATAGGTATAGCAGCTTACCAAGACAGACGTAGGGATGAAAGTCTAAGAAATTTGGTATTGAAAAGTAGGTGTCTGATAAAAGCATCAGTTACGAGTGCTTGTCAAGGTATGTAAAAGCGCGGACTTACCCCATAGCCGTAATAGATTGTCTAATTGCATCTCCTTTGCCAAAAGGTACTGTATCCACGTTGTCGCCCATTCATTGATATCAACTTCCTCCTCTTCAAAATAACTATACCTAGTCTTGGGATTACGAAGAGGTCAGGGGGCGCGAGGTAACGAAGCACTTACAGATCTGGAATGACTGTTCTGAACAATGTCATGAAATTGGCAATGCGTTCATTAATATTATGGCTGGTATAATATTCGTCTGGGATACGACAGTTAGCCAAGAAAATCTGTTATCGTCTTGTACAATGTACACTTACCCAACAGCCCCATCACTCTCTCAAAGCACCAAAAGACTTCCCATTCTTCCATGCCACTTGCCACAAAAGCACCACAAAAGGGTACCATGGACGCAACGTAATCAGAATCCCTGTTCCAACTCAAATAGGATATAATCACATTCTCCATGATGTCGGATGCTTGCTTGGAAGCAAGTTGCGGTACACGTCGTTGATACCGATTTAGATCACCTCGAATATGCTTGGTCACCATTGAATTCTCTTTGGAAATCTGATTATAGTCATCCAAGCGCATCTTGGCCACCGAAACTTCTCGGGCTGGAAAAAATAACAATGAGAAATTTGTAAGATTCCATCAGATCCCAAAGGACCTACATCGATCTGCCTGTAATACTCCCAAGAGATACTTCCATACTTCCTGTGAGGAGATAGCGCTGAGCATGAACACTAGCCTAAGCGCAAGAGAAAGACCTTACTCCTCGAATCGCCGATGGAACGCCGTGTCTCGCAATGTCTCCGAGCTTGTCAATATCTATGTAAACCTCTGCTTGCAAGACCTCGCGGATCTCGTTTAGTATGGCCAATTCCTCGTCCTCTTGGCTGGGGAGTGTTACAAGCGACTGAGCACTTTTCGGTGTACCTGCGGTGGATGTCTCGGAACGCTGGGGTGTGCGATAATGGTGATTTGTTCGTAGATCATGCGGATGGTTGTGTGCAGTATGAGAAGCGGTGTGTGAGAAGGATGAGTTTGAGGCGACAGAGGCGGCGCTCGATACAGGCGACAGACTCTCTGTATCCACCATCCTCTTGTCGAACGGATGGTTCATACTAGCGCCATACAACACCAGCACAAGACCCAATGTGACAGCACAGTTTCCAAATTTGTGCGTGAACCTTTTATTCATGGATGACATCGTAGCGCTTGCCTCTAATGCCCCAAATCCCCCAGTTCGCAAATGCGCTTTCTCTAAGATCTTGCAAGTTAACATCCCTCTTCTCACTCTTGAAAGGGTTATCAACTGGCTTGAGTATCAAGTCGTATTCCCCCTCAAGGTCCTCCTCCAAAGCTGCAATGTCACGGGTGACATCAGCTCCATCAAACCCAGTGACAAAGATGGCGCATTTCGTGGTGAGCGCCGCTTGTAGCGACGCCTTCCAACCCGCGCGAGTGGCGGGGTGTCCTATTCCTGGTGAGAAAAGGAAGTAAACATCGGTATAGGGATCGAAACTAGTGACTCGTCTGTGATAATCGTGGTAGAGTTGATTAGAGTAGGAGAACGTTATGCGATCGTTTAGTGTCGTGCTGTAAGGCTCCGTGTTGGGTGGTAAAGCATCAGGTCCAATGAAGTGCAGATGAAAAGGAGTGTGCGGGAATAAATAAGCCAACTGTAGCCAGATATGAGGAGGTAGAGTCGCCTCCGCTCTTGCGCCTAACATGTAAATGTTGACTTTTTCGGTTCTCGTCTCTGTAACTCCATCAGATGTCACTTCTTGCTTTGGATACAGTATGGTGCGAAGCGCTGTCATGAAAGCATTGATATCAAGCGCAAGTTTTGTTGCGTCAAGTACAAAATGCACTCACCTGAGAGATTTCTCAGTCCTTCAATGGTCAAATCAGATCCAACCTTGAGCGGGCTACTTTGGTGCAAAACTGAAGCAATTGTAATGGGATATGTCAAGAGTTTCGAAACATGGCGAATTGACCTTGGTGAATCCATCGAAGGAAAACCTCGGGTGTAAAAGAAGGTGTCCCAAGATGCCAGATTGATGGCTTCATCGAACCCTTGAGCGGCTAGAAGGGCACGTGTGAGCCATAAATGTTTTGCGCTTTCGTGAAACCTACATGGAAACTCGAATTCGTGCATACGTCTACCGCTTCGCAGGTCGTGCTCATCCTCATTAGCCTCCCGTAGATATCTGCAGATTTTCTCATGTTCGACAAGATCTTGATCATAATGTTCCCGGCTACAATGCGTTGGATATCCACAATGAGGACATGTGAAAGCGGGCTGTTTCCGTTGCGCTTTACGATCTTCCGGGATTGTCTCGACGCAGACGGGACAGCTGCCGTACTTCTTTATTACAAAGTCGCGATCTCGGACGGCCTTGATGGGTGATTGCTCAAGCGGGTGAAAAAGATCGTCGGGAGCAAGTAGAGGGGCTTCGGATGTCTTGCTTTTACTGCCGCTGCCGCCACCTAGCCACGATTTGAGCGAAACAGTACGTATAACGTCTAGCCGATTCGGATGCACACCGCCTGATCGTGGCCGAGGTACGTTTGCCAGTGCTCCAAACTTGGGGACCAGCTGTCTCTTTTCGCATTTTGCCGTATGTAAGGACCGTGCGAATACCCAGCGAGGTACTGCTTGTGTCCTAGCCCGTCGTAGAACAAGCATGTTTTTGCAGGAGAAACAATAGGTCAAGTGTTCAAAAAGTCTCGAAATTTATCGTCACTGGATTGACACCTAAAAGACGAGCTCCATTCCTCTGCTTGAGTTGCGTGACTCAAGGGTGACCACTTCAGTCTGATCTGATGATGCGCACAAAAACAGGAAACTTGTTCAATTCAGACATCAATTGCTTATTTATTGTATACGGCCAGACCATCGAGTAATGTATGCTAAAAGTGCAAATGGTATTGTAATCAGGTATGCGATACCTGTGCACCATGCTATACCGTAGAGAACTCTAGGTGAGAATACAGTCCAGATGAAAAGATGATTGCGAAGGATTGAAACGGCTATGCAAAGTGTAGCAAGTGTGAGTGAATGATGAGTTAAGACATGAAGCGCTGGTAGGAATGCAAGGCGAGTTGAAGACATCTTTTGGAATGCTTCATATTGCTGAGAATAGATTTCTTGATCTTCTTGATCGTCTATATCAGTTTTTTGGAGTTCAAGGCCGCCTGTTGGCTGTGGAGGATGTTCGGACGTTGTGAGTGTCAAGCCCTCGTTGAGATATGTATCGCTATAGGCGAGCATGCTGGCCCACGTCCACCAAATCGGACCGGACCAATTGCTCGTAAACGTCAGCAAACCTACGATACCAATCTGATAACCTTCTACCCCGGCATAGGCGTTGCTGAGATCGATCGAGGCGATTGAATTGGAGTTGCCGGTAAGGAAAAAGGAGGCTTGCGTCATGCAAAGACAATGTGTTAGCAAAAGAAGACGCCCCAGGATCGGATTCGTCGAGGATTGGATCCGTTGATAGTGCAAGCGTAAACTGTGGAGATGCGCAAAGAATAGACAAAAGAGGAGGGCGTTATGCGGGCGACTGAGCAATAGGAGAACCAAATTAAGAACCGCCAAGAGCATCCCCATCAGATTGGTCACCGCAGCTGACGTGCACGTAGTTAGCAATGATAGCATGTGTCGACTGTGCCATCTTTACCTTGCTTTCGATCTGCGATGGTCATCCTGTCCCTCGCGACGTTCATGATTGCAATGCCAGCAAGCAACAACATGCACGTCGCTATATACTTGTAGATGAGCCGCGCTATCGTAATGTCGTCTAGCTCCTGAAATATTGTCAAACGTGCCGTAGCGTTGCGGAGACTTGATGGAACATTGATGTCGAGTTTCTCAGATCTGATTTTGTATAACAGGATAAGGACGCTGGTCGTCACGACACATAGAATGAATAAAGCGTGGACGGCCATGATCAGCGGACCGCTGATGGTTGAAACGCCTCCAGTCTTAGCAGTAATCTGCCTATAGGAGACATACGCCGTATACACACAAAGAAAGGCTAATGTTCCAGCCAGCAGAAACCAGCTTGCCTGCGGACATTGGTTGACGAGAAAATGCCGTATATCAATGTCAGAAGCGTGCTTTTGGCCTGTTTGGTTCCATGCTCGCATGATGCGAAATGAAACTGTCAACAAGAACGCGTTCATAATGGCCGTATAGTTCCTTCCATCACGCTTCGTGAACAAACTGTAGCGTCTAGCATCAGCACCAAAATTGCAACAAGCCGGAAAATACTTGCCTTGATGTAAATGAAGTCAGCAATAGGGTCTCCACAGCATAGTACCAGTACAGATGCTCCTCCTCCACATAGGAGCTGGCAAATAGAAGTACGCAACCTCCAATTGTGGGTACCATGGTTATGAATCGATGCCACATTGAACTTTGCTGATTCGCGGATGCCGACAAGGATTCAGCATAAACTGAACAAAATCCCATCGCCGCAATAACCAATAAAGCGGTCCCTATGAGCATAAAGGAAACATTATAATCACTGGCGGTTCGAGACAAAATTGCGCTGGCTTCATAGATAAACTTGGATGACAAAGGCCTTAGTCTCGGATTCTCAACAATTATCTACCCACCTCGTCATAGCCATTGTGCGACAGTACAAAATAATCCCTACCCGGTGGAGATTTGCCTTCCAGCGCTAGTTCATGGTGGAACATTGCTGCAGCTAGCAGACAGCAAAGACGCTCGCTTTGATCAGTCAGGTTTGTTCGCTGCGCGCAAGCGGCACCAAGTTGAGCGAAATTGTCTCTACATTGTTTCAAGCTTGGCATGGACGCTTGCAGAATCATCGAAAGCTGATACGCATTCGCGTACATGGAATGCAACTTTCTGGTTGCTATACATGCAAGTGCAGGTAAGTGTGGGTAGTTCAAGTAGTCGGTCTACTTACGAGCGAAACCTTCAATCATAGACGGTATAACTCTACCGAGGCTATTCTTTGGAATGGGAAGGCCGAGCAGAAGCGACAGTGTCGGCACAATATCAGCTTGTTGTACCACCTCTATACCGAAATCGAAGATCGGATCCAGGTTTTGCTTTGACCTCTCGTACGTCGTCTTGGGTAACTTCATCGTATTGACGCTTGGTCTTGACTCAAAGCGAGGACTGAGAAATAACAAAGCCTAGCGTTCAAACGTCACTAAGTCCACGTTGCAGGAAATGCATCAGATGTGCTAACCGTCGACGTCTCTCCACTTGAAGAACCGCCATGATTGCCAATCTTCATGGTAAGGCATTAGGTCCATCCGCAGGGTGCGCGAAGAGTTGTACTGTACCTCATTCATTCCGTGGTCTCCGCACACTACTATCAATGTCCCTTTAGCAGATCCACTTTCCTTCATCCTTATAGCATCATTCTCAGCTATCCCCTGATAAAGCATTTCAATGACCTGATCCATTTCCCTTTGTTTTGGGTTCATCAATGGACTGAAGGCCTAAGTAAGCAGTGTGCGATCAGCCAGTGATGAACGTTACCTTGATGGTCCCCCAGAGTGACCAATATGGTCCAGCCCAAGATAATGCAAGATCAATGCATCCCATGTTGGATCTTTCAGCTCATCTTTCAGGTGTCTGGTAACATTCTGATCTACTTCGACAGTATCCTTTGAGATAAAGCAATTGCTTGGTTATTGCTTGATCCCTCATATAATATATACAGCTATGCAACTCACTGTAACGTAGAAACTGCTCGTGCCATCAGCTTTGGTGAACAAGTCGGGAAATAGTTTGATCCACGTGTCGTCACCATAAAAATGGATGCGTTTTCCTTGTAGATGCAATTGAGTCAACCAGTTGTCTTGAAAGCGCAAAGAAGACGTGGTATCCGACTCTGCGATATTCAGTATTGCGTCCAGAAAGCTCGGAACAGTGCCTGAAGATGGGTCAATCGTTGCCTGTGAAGATTATAACGTACCTGTGGTCAATGCCTTGATGCGAGGTAGAGTTACAGTCGGAGCAGTTGCGATAGCTGTATAAGCTCTTGCGCCGTTTCCAATGATGCTATGTATGTCAGTTTTGGACAGGAACGGTAACTATTTACCTCTTCACAAAGTGAAACCCAGACGAATTGGCATAGACCAGGTCGCTTCAGAACGAAGTTAAGTAATGTCAAGAGAAACCGATAGAAAGTTGCTACTCACTTGCGAAGTGCATCAATGACCACAAACACGAGACGGTCAAAACTTGCCTCGTCCTGGACATGCCCGTTGTCAGTGGACCGAAATCGAGGGTTCAGTTCCTTTCCAGCAAACCCGGAAAGAACGGTCTTGTATGGGAAGAAGCCTTTGGTAAACAATGCTATACCACAGAACTGAAGGATAGCAAGGAGACCAAGGTAGGCCACCCTGCCTTGTCGCATTACACGTCTACAAGCGTTACTGCTTTCGGCAACTCCTTTGTTCAAGTTTGGAAAGACGCGAAACCAATTCTTCATTAGGTGATCGCGTCTATTCTATAAAACAGACAGGCATTTGTGGAAGATCCATCCCAGCCCCTATTTCCAGACGTCGAGATCATGTATCGACAAGTCGGATCTACAACTGTGAAGGCAAAAAACAACGTTAGGATGCGACGCAAACGAAGGCAAGAGCAAAGAACATACGCAATTGAGAAACGTTGCCGCCGGTGTGACCAGGAATGATGGTGAATGGTACGTTCCATGAGCCCTTTTGGGGCTTGGAAACGAATTCATCGGCCCCCTCAGCCGGTATCGTGAAGCTCGTTTCCTGTGACAGATCCCATAACCGCACATTATCATTGGAGGCACTTTCGGACGGTTAGAATTTTCACCTCATTAGCTCGATCACCGACTTACCAGATCAAATGTTTTCTGTTGGGTAGCGCCAGCACTTGACTTACTGCCCCCGAACTAGCTGGCATTCGAAACGACCGCGTATGTTTCTCCTGGCTAAAATCGTATTCATCCACTGCATGCTGTGTCAGTATCGAGGTTTTGTGTCCGTCTGCATGTCGACTCATGACACATACCAGTTCCACTCCTACGTCCCGCGTATATCATGCGCCCATCAGGACTCCAACAGGCCTAAACAAGCGGTCAAATGAACAAATGTAGATAGCGAAGAGCTGAACAATTACCGAAAGACACCAAGGGGGAGTCTTGTATGGTATAGGCATTCTTCGAACGGGCCTTTCTGGCTGCCGTTTATCCCATACAAGGCAAGCACCGTCAACACTCGATGTGAGCATGATATCCGTGCCATTGAATGCATCAGTCGAGGATTCTGTATTGTTCGCTTGGTGATCTACTTCTATAAGACCTGCCTCATCTTTCTCCACACCGTATGCCTTGACTGGCATGGTTGTGCTCGTTGCTGTCTCCGTCTCCTCATCCGAGTCGTAATCCGTTTGGTCATTTGTAAGAGGCTTTTTTGACCCATTTGTGCTGGCAGGTGTTTTGGGGGGTATGATGTGTCGTGGTTGAAAAGATATGGAAGAAAGCTGGGAGCTGTGACCAAGAAATTCTTGTACTTCTGCCCCTGTATTGAGATCCCATTGCTATAGTTCCCTTGTCAGTTCGGCTCAAGAATGAGAATACTTTGACACAAACCAGCAGACGCTTGTCCCAGGAACCGCTGATGAATGACGACTCATCAGGAAATATTTTGAGAATCGAAACTGGTGCTGTATGTTTTCGGAATACGTGATGACATTTGCCTTCATCGTGACGAACTGTGACAAGGTTCACATTGCCACTCTACAGACGATGTAAGCCTGATGAAACGCCAGACGGTAACGCGTCTATACCTCCATGCCACTCAAGGCCCACAAAGCGTCTGATTGTACTGCCAAACTGAAAACTGGAGATAATTTTGTTTCTGGGGAAGATGCACGCTCCTCTATCGGCTTCCCATCCGATTGCGAGCTCGGTGTCGCAGGCACTGATGCTCCTTGGGAATGAATAAAAGCACAAAGATCTGATGTAGAAGCCTACCTTGCTGTTCCTCATTATCCCACCATGAAGATAGTACTCCGGCCTAGCAATTGCATCAGTCGATAGCCTTTTGATTGAAAAGAGAAAAGCAACAAGCCCCTTACTTTTGTAATACTTTCAAGTAGTGCGTGTCGCTGCGCAAGCGTAAGCATTTGCTTCCCATTCATAGTGTCGAAGAAATCCCATTTCCGAACGTATCCGTCTTCGCAGCCTGTAAATATCCATCGAAAACAAGGAGTGGCTGCCAGTGCATATACATGTCCCGGATGTATAGCGTTTGCCTGCTTGTCGTTAGCCTGATTTTCTAATAAACGCGCAATATCGATAAGTGTCTCACTTACTACAGGCACTATCGCGTATGTCCGGCACTCTCTCGCGGCCTGCTGTACGCTGAGGTCAATAATACGTTGTGTAGAGTCTTGTAACGAGTCTGTATAGTTTGAACGATATGTCGAGGCGCGATTTGCTACGTGCGCTGACGCGATAGTCTCTGCACAGTTTCTCAGCGATCAAATGAGCAACGCATGCAGCCAGTTTTTTTTACCTTCAGTCTCTTCTTCCACGTCCGACGTTTGGTCCTGCTGGGACTGGATGTCCTCAACATTATCAAGATCGTCGTCTTCCTCAGCTGAGGACATTTCTCGTTAATGTCGACTTTGCGCTCAGCAAATGTTCGAGTCTCTCGACGTCAGCCGTCACAAATCTTTATGTTTGTTGCTTCCCAGCTAAGGACAGTCTTCAGACAGCAAGAGACGCGCGTGGCGCTCTACTCTGAGTTTGAGCAGTAAGTTCGGATGCCTGAACAAGCGTCGTCGTTAAGCCTCTCTGTTTCTTTAGGGCTTATCAGGATTATGGTGAAGGAAAATGCGATCCGAGTCAATATCAGTCCATATGTGTTATAGTCACTCAAGGTTTCCAAGAAGCATCAGCCAGTATCCAGGAAGCCGAGCAGGGTCTGAGGGATGCTGGTCGGGAAGACATTGCGCGTGATATCAGACATCTGCAGGAACTTGAGAAGCAGAAATTGTTCAAGGTACGTATGACGACTATCGTTGCAGCCCGCAGATCATAGTGGCTGAGTTTGCCAAGTAGACTGTACGCATTCAAATGCTAGAAATCGAGTCCGCCGAGCAGGAAAAAGACTTTACCGAGGAGATTAGAGCACTGAAAGAGAGGTACTGTAGGGCAAAGCCAACCATGCATGTCTAACTGTAGTTTAGCCTGCCATCTCTACGTGATGAGATTAATGAAGCATTGAGAACAATGCGGGAAGAGTACAGTGATCTTCTCCTCGATCAAGGCGTACCTTCGAACTCACAATCACAAGAAATGAATTAAATCGGGTGCAATGCTACGGACCAAGATTTGGCGTGCTGAGCGTGTAGTGCGCATGCACATCCGAAAAGCGTGCGCAAATGTCGCAAGGGTTCAAAATTTGAGGCTTGACACCGTATATTGCCAAAATTGTACACCTTGCGGGCCGATCTCTCTTGTATATATGCTATATGGGACACCCCCTGAATAGACAGCAATACATAACTTTTCTCAAGGTGTGGCCTCATCATTGCAGACATCAACACCGGCTTTCCACGAGGACTCCAAGCCGTTCTTCACAGAGGTTGAGCGTCAAGGGTCTGACACCTCAAGCAAGGACCAATTTCTGATGCAGGATGCGGAAGGAGGACGGACGGAGGTCGTCGAGCAAAGCAAAGGGTTCAGCTTGTTAAAGGCGTACGGCAAGCTAGGGATATCGTTGGCCATCAACATTGGTCTTCCTATTGCGATATACTATATCCTGAAACCATATTTGGCTCCTATCTGGGCTCTGCTCATCTCTGGAGTTCCGCCTATCCTTATGGTTATCTTCACTGTAAGTGTTCCCACCTTATCATTGACTCAGTGGACTTTACTTACCAGCGTTCTAGTTAATCAGAACCAAAAAGATCGATGTCATTGGTGTCATTGCTATTGTTGCGTTCGTCCTTTCCGCAATACTAGCTCTGGTGGATGGAGATGCTCGCCTTCTATTGCTCAGAGACTCAGTCGTGACTTGTATCATCGGTCTAATGTTTCTCCTCAGCATGATACCTGTTCGTCTTCGCAGTGTCCCATGGCAGAAGCGACCCGAATTCGGAGAATACGCCTTCGAGATGTGCCCCCTCGTGTTTTCGACTGGAAAGCAAATGTTCCCGGTGCCACCGATTGTACACCCAGACGGTCGGGAGGAACCAGCCATGGACTACTACTGGAGAAGCTTCGCCATTTTCCGCCGTAATTTGCGCATCGTAACAGCCATCTGGGGTTGCGGTCTAATCTCTGAATTCATCGTCAAGGTCATCCTAATTGAAGATCAAAGCGTCAGTCTCGACCAAATCATCCTCATTGGCAACATTCTGGTAGCCTGCATCGTCGTCATATCCTTCACCATCACCGTCCTCGTCTCACGCAGAAACATGAAGAATGTCAAGAGGGAGATGGAAGCCGCGAGAGCGCATTGATATGTGTGCTATCCATGCCTTTACTGTATACCACAACCCAGCAACTAGTCCCCAGCTATATTGCCATGTAACCCCTAGAATGTATATTACAAGATTTGGTAGAAGTCACAACTATAACATATCCTTGCGCGTTCTCTATCGCATCGTAACACAGTGTCCTTGGCACATTGAGGACATTTTTGAACCCAGGTACTTTCCTGCAGGCAAAGGAAACATTGTGGAGGGAATTCGGGTAATGCCTGGTCTTTGACTAGCTTTGAGCTTGCCAAGATGTTTGAAAAGCAACTGTGAATCTTGGAAGAGCATTGGCTTTGAACTATCATAGTGCCAGAAGAGATCATGTAGTACAATTTGTGATTCGGTCAACGGACGGTCAATTTGTGTGTTGATCCCCACTCTTTATTTATACGCCCTCGGGTCAATGTGGGGAGTATGATAGGACACTTTTGGGATGTTGTCAATAAGCCCCTGTGCCCCGGCTTTTCCGCGTTATGCTATTGTCTCAGATGAACGCTGTATAGCGCCACTACATACAGCGAAATTACCCCATTTGGTGATGTTCAATCACACACATGTGGAAACACTTTATGCGCGTGGCAAACCAATGCCACTGATCTCACGGCGGCGAAATGTTCGGTAATCCTCCGCACAGGCCCTCGGCTAACCGGGTTGACGGACAGGTCCGTGTCGATGTGAAACGATGTTTTTCCTAGCCCATTGTACATTGTAGATTTTGATTTGCTGAATTTGCGACCTTTCGAGTCCGATGAAAGCCCAGTTCGGACATCCCCTCACCGTTCGAAGACCCAACTGTGAAAAAGAGAGTTTTCTCGATTCCTGGAACACCAAGGTGGTGTATTTGCGTGCTAAGCACATTAGGCAAACGTCCTCGGTATTTACTTACCCAAGGGGATTGCTTATGTTTCATTCCAAAATCGAGGGACGGGGAAGCACTAGTTTCAGGTCAAGGGGAACGGTAATTTGGCTGCGAATACCCAGGTACCGTCAGTCTGCGTTGGCATCCGGTGTGCCGGTAATTAAAACATGGAATCCTGTCGTGGAACAGGAGATCACAAAATCACGCGATTGGCGGTAGCCATAATCGCGCACCACCTTACATCAATGTGTTTAGCAGGTGGGCTTTCAAGGTGTTTTCTGTGATCGCGATCATAGAGTACTTCGCATGAATGGATCGCAAATGCACCGTAGAGACGTGACATCACAGACCAACATCACGAAGGTAAACTAGGCTCCACAGTAGCTCATTTGCTAGGTATCAGCCCATGAACTTTTGTTTGAATCTTTTGCTGCGCGGACTTCCATTCTATTCTCTGGAATCCTGAATTTGCACATAGCTGGGGACTTCGACTGCCTTTGACGAGGCGTGATCGCGGGGATCAAGCTCAATGGTCTGTATCCGTAAAGAATGTAACTATACACGCGTCTATTATAATATAATACAATGTCCTGTATCGTGAGCGGCGAGCCGTTGCTTCAATTCACTAGTCCACATGCTGATTTAAAATTCAATGGATCGGGGCCACCGCGCTTTTTCCAGTTCCTGGTCCTCAGAAGGCATTTGCGCCAGGATATGCTGAGGAAATCTTGGTAACGACCGATCGCTTCCGACATCCGACAACCTACGTGAAGTACGACCAGATACGCTTTCTTCAACGTGTACACTTAAAAATTGTGGATTGAAAGAGTTGTGTACATGAATAGTGGGCAATTGAGGAGATGGTAGAAACGGTTGACTAAGCTTGTAGACAGCTCGATCATAGCTGCCTTCGCGTCCAGATTTCTGGAGACTGTCACGGACAGATGCCCTTTCAGGCAAGAGTAATGATTGATCAGATTGAACGGATGCGCTATTGTCTCCAAAGGTGCCGCGCCGATGAACACCATGCAGCCCAGTGGAATGCGTCCCGGAAGAAGCGATACTGCAGCTAGAGTCTTGACTAGACGCGTTGCTGTTGTTGGGCACGTCATGTTCACCCGTAACTGGGTCGTCGATGAATTGAATAGTCCACGCTTGCGGCGGAAGAGGTGGTAGCGGCAACCCAGGGGGTGGTTTTTCGTTGGGGAGTTGTTTTGCGTCCAGCGGCCAATGTGCATGCCGCTTAAGACTTTGATGTCGCCTGAGCTTCTGACCGTCGGACTCGCTGGAAGACCTTTGCGGACGATCTTGCGTCTTGGGACCTTGTACAACCTCTGAACTCGGGCGCTCGCGCTCCTTGGAACGGCCACATAACTTTGCTAGCGGATCTTCCTCGTCATCTGACATTGGCGAAGATGTTTCCAGCTCACACGGCAATTGAAACATTTTCGGTATAACCATCCCGTGGAGATGCTCATGGAGGCGCCCAAGTGCCTTGGAATTCGACTCTGCAATGAGGACAGCTTGTTCTGTCACTTCCTGGCCACCGGTATTTGTCTTGGCAACAATTTGATAGGTATTGGATAGGATCGTCGCATCATTGGACAAGGTCCCATCCGCCTCCTGATATGGGACATTGGACCCTTTTTTGACGTCGCCATAGGCGGCTGGCGGATGATATCGTATCCCTAGGATCCAGTGCAGCATCATTGCTAACCTGGGCAAAGGATAAGGCTCCTGAGATATAACTTCATGGTGACGGCTTTGATCGTAGACTGCTTGAGGCCGATTTTGCATATTGAGCCATAAATCGGGGGCAGGATCTGTGACCACATAGGTGCCTTCGTCGTCAGATCGCGAACACCTTCTGCGTACCCTCCATGGCTGCAGTTTTGTTTTGCCGCGGTTATTCTTTTCTTCTCGCCATTCAAATTCGTCAACATAAGTTCGTCTAAGGTCTTGATGAGCCTTACGGATCACCGTTTGAGTTTTCGGATCACGGAAGAAGAGAATGGCAATAAAGTAAGCTGTTTCACGCGAGCTAAGTATACTACTAACTAGAACATGTTGTTTGTACCAACCTTGTGAGCCACTCAGAGTCCAGTACAGTACATAGGCTGGCCATCGCGTACCTATGCGGGCGAAATTGTCGATCGAGCCGGCAATGACGAGCGCAAGGGATATAATGAGATTGTAAGCTGGAAAAGATAGGGATCGGCGCACAATGCCTTGCAGGATCGCGTGACAATCATACGCGCATTGCGTGATATCAATCGCGTTTGATGATGGACGTCTCACATCCTTTGATGCTTCATTAATTGCCCTTATCCTTGACGCGCGAACTTCCAGATATTGAGCGATTCTCGCCTTGTCTCTCCTGAGTTGTAATAGTACGCCACCAATGCAGAAAGCGGATATTGGTACCGAGATGATCACCCATAAATAGTAGACAAGCTAGCGAGAGATGCGCTCGTAAGCTATCAAAACCAGGTATTGGTATGAAATACGTACCCAATCGTCTACGTAACTCGCTTTGTCGATTAATGACTTCCCTCTCCTAGGCTGTGTCAAAAGCGACCTGAACGACATAACCATCCGACACTTACCAACACAATTGCGAGATCACCGGTTCGCCGCGATTGTGTGTGAGGCAAAGCACAGAATAAGCGATAGGCACCAGGATTGAGACGATAATATAGCTGGCTTCAAGCAGTCTGGACCTTTGCCTTTGGAGAACAACGACAGTGAACAAATTGATGGATATAGCTGTCATAAAGTACACTGTGCTCAGGGTGCCCCACATGTACAGAATTATGGGAGCCGCACACTTTCCGTAACCTTTGCGAGCGAGGAAAACGATGGATGCACTTTGAGAGACTATTTGCGTTACTGTAGCGCAGCATAAGAGGCGATAACCCACTCTGTCTGATGATTCGCGATACCATTTGAACATGACAATAAATATGGCTAAACCCACCAGAAGCAGTACAAGTCCGACGGAAAGATAGGCTATGCCCAAGTCCGCGAGGATATTGTACGCCTCCTCACTGAGCCCGGACACCTGAGCGACCGTTAGCGGCTCATCCATCAGTCCTGAGGCCTAGGTTGCCATCCGGGGAAGGAACTGCGCAGATAAAGGTTTCTATAATGAAGGCAGCCGTGACTGTGCAAATTAATTGTCGAAGCGGCGTTACGCCCGGGACCGGCCCCGAGTTTGTCAGTTGCTGCTTATGGCAATCTAGATCTCGCACGCCAGCTCTCAGGTTTTATTTCATCGTCTACCGAGACCAAGATGACTATATGAATTCTTGTACCACCTCTTCGGAATTCCGCGCGACGGTCTCTTTAGGTGCGTTTGAGTTGATGACCCGTGCTCTACCTTGTTTCTGAAAGTACTCTATAACCGGCAACGTTTCTTGCTCGTACACTCTTATGCGTCTGGACGTTCCCTTGTGTTAGAGGCCGATCAGAAATGTGCAGTGAGCTGCCTTACTTCTTGATCGTGTCTATGTTGTCGTCGGCTCGTCCGCTGCTCTTCCCTCTGTTCAAGAGACGTTGCACAAGTTCATCTTCTGGGCACTCATAGACGAGGCAACAGGCACATTTGCCCAACTGCAAAAATGTGTGAGACCGTTCCAGCAAGCGAAAGATAAGCAACCTACAGATCGTTCAAACTGAAGGGCTTGATCCATATTCCTTGGAAATCCGTCAATCAGATACCCTTGATGCGTCGTGTCATCACTGATGGCTTTGGTTAAAAGCTGTTTCGTGACAGACTATATCATACATTTCGCCGTCGTCAGTTCATCTGACGAATGCTTCAGGGCCAGTCAAAGCTCACCATAGGAATCATCTTTCCTTCTTTCATGAGACTGTTGATCTCATCCGCCAACGGTCCCTCCCGACTACTTTCGTTACGAAGCAAATCTCCTACGGAGATATGAAGAAGATTATGTTGGCGGCTAATAGCCTCACAATTGGTACCTATGTTGTACATCATTAATAGGTGATAATTGATGCCGTGAACTGCAAAGTCTTGCCTTTGCCGGAACCAGGGCCTCCGAGTCTGCAGGATATTTGGGTCGAGGATTCATTAGGTTCAAGATCCTATCGACAATTTTTGAGCAATACTCACACGAAAATAATGAGCTTATCGTCAAACGGCAGATTCTGCTCGTTTGAAACAATGTTCTTTTCAGCAAGCATCCTACAAGCGACTTGAGAAAGGTGGAACCGGCCGCTGTTAGCCAGAATGGAGGGAGTAAAGGCGGTCCTAATTTCCTTATTTGGACGGTCACATCCCGACGTCATTGAAATGGCTGGGCAAGCTTGCAATACCATTTCAGCTGTCTCCTTGGCCGTTAAAAATTAGCAAGTCCTAATTAAGATGCACAACGCCATGCGGCGCGCAGTAGGAGACCTCCCGTTCATGCATCATCCTAATACATGAAATCATAGTTGGCTAGCTGTCCTTCTTGTGCAAGTGGAGCGTAAAGCGTTGATTCACTCTCTAACTGAAGATACTTGGCCACCCTCTCAACTCGTTGGGGTGAACTCGCTACACGTGGGCGAAGCCAATGCCGTAAAACGCGCAAAGTCTCGCGCCCAAGCTCTCTGCAAACACGTGACACAAACGCGAAAACCCAGAAAGGAAATCGACACGCACCCGCTCCCACCAGCGTCCCTTTTCTTCCCTCTTCCACCAAGCCATCACAGGGTCATAGTCAACCACGCAAAGAAGCGGCCATACCAATCTTGTAGGAGCAAGTTTGTGTCAACACTCCACACATGCTTGTCATGAGACCTTTCGACTTTACATCTACATTATCACGGTCGACCAACATCAACCGCAAGGTAAGCGAGACGGATTCACTAGTCTTGTTGTGCTAACAAACTCTTGCAATCCATAGAAGAGAGATGCGGAGAGTAAGTAGAGAGGTTGAGAGTCAGCCTTAGCTGTCATTATGAGCGCGCGCCTTAAGCTGTTCCTCAACTCATTGTAGGTTTTGAACAAGATGACGGCTTCGTTTTCAAACGAATACGGCCACCAAACAAACAATCCGAAGTATTACCGACCCCTACACCACCTACACCTGACCGCGTTACAAGGTCATCAAGCCAACGTTCGTCGCCCCGGATATCAAAAGGTCGTAGCTTACCGTCTCCAAAACCATCCCCTCCAGACGAGTTGCGCAATTACACGAAAAGCCGGAAGAAGGCGCAAGCTAGTGCCTTGACCACGGATCCCGTTTCAAAAGGCAAAAGCAAAGCTGACATCCGCCCACCATCAAACAACTTCTCTTTCCGAAAACCGACCGACACCGTCGTCGCCATTCCCGTTACCGAGACACCAATGATCCGACGAAATCAGGACTTTCGAAACGCCAAACGGCGCTCGAGTCTAGCCATGCGTGGTAAACGAGCCTCGTCCATTGGTAGTAAATTCATAGGTAAGCAGGCACACCAGTGAGCGTTGGGGAGCAGTGACTCAAGTGCTTTGTAGCCATGCCTCACAAGAGCATCTCGACCAAGGAATTCTTCCGACATATCTCCGCAGTTTTGCCTGACCCACTTCGCATGAAGCAGTTGCTGATATGGTGTGGTCGGAGGGCTATCGATAGCCAGCTCGCCGAAACCAAAGCCTTATCACGACCTGCTCGCCTAGGTAAGTCGAGTGTCCTATCGGCTCCTTTTCATCTGACATTCTCGCAGCAAAGCAAATCGAGGAGTCTGTTGTCAGTGATCTCTTACAGGGAAATTTATCGACATCGTGGTATCAGCGATTGGTGAGGAATAGTTGGTGATGACGTTGCCATGCTCATGCTTCTTGCCCATGTAGGATGACAGCTCGATCGCTGATGCGGAAGAGCGAAAGCCACATCCGCAAAATGTAGCCAATCTCAAGAAACTCGAAGAATACGAAGCGACGCTCGAACGGTAAGCATTAACCCTACTATGGCTTTTGACTAAACACACGCAGGCTGCGTCGAGAAGCGGAAGCCTGGAAAACGGTAGTGACGACCTTCAATACATTTCACGCTAATGTCATGGACACCTGTCCCCCTGTTCCCGAAAAATACAATACCGCTCCCGCTCCAGCCGTCTCTACACTCGACACGATCAACAAGGATGCCATTACGCTCACCGAGGACAATGTGGATCTGGACAGTCTGACGGAAGAAGAGCGCGCGTTCCTGCAAGAGTGTGACGAGCAGCCAGACAGCAAAGACGAATGGCTAGATGAAATTGTCAATGGGTTGGAAGTCAAGGTAAGACAGGTGGTGCTTTAGCGGCTAAACTGACAATTTCCAGGTGGATAAACTCTTTCATACCCTCTATACCGCCGACCAATTTGAACGCATCACCAAGGACTTTTGCGAGGATCTATTTACCACTATTTTATCCGCGCAAAAGAACAAGTCGCGTGAGCAACTCCAACCCATGGATTTGTTGCGAGCGCTGGCCAAATCCAAATAGGTCGATGCTCACATGTCATGACCCTTTCATTGTACACTAGTGTTGGTGACGTGAATATATATCCATTTTCCCAATAGAGTGTAATGTACAAAATGATGATACAAAAATCATGAGTGAGTCGTCATGTCTCTTGCTGTCAGTGCCGGGGCGGTACTCGAACCTCGGAACCCTCCGAACTGCCCTCCCGTACCTCCTCTGCATCCCTGTCCCCATCATCCCGGTATTCAGGCGGTTCCCTACTGGCACTCGTATAATCAGGAGGTCCATGCACAATCTTGGTCACCGGGTTTATGTGTCCTGGTTCATAGGTCGTCATGAGGTAAGCGTTCGTAGGGAAGGGTGCGGTGTGTTTGGCCACGGGAACCAGGGGAAGTCTCCGTCGTTCGATCGGTTGAGCCGTTCGTGATCGTCTATTGAGCACGACGTACCAGAGTGTGACGGCAGCGATGAGGATAAGCCCAATGATTGGCCATGTAATGATAGATTTAAAGATAAAGGTGAGTGCGACGACACCGACGATCACTGCAAAGACCGTGACAGCGTACAAGGTTTGGATGCCGCGTCGTTTCCATTGTTGTTGCGAAGGGGTGATGGTAGCTGGGGTCGTGTTATCGGTGGGGAAGGAAGGCCCGGGCACCTGGGCTTCCAGGTCGTTCGATCGTTGGATGGGATCATCCGTGAACACCACCCGGGAGTCCCTCGCGTTGCTGCCTCGATAAGAAGGCGGTTTGGAAGCGACTGAGAAAGTAGAAGGGGAGCGACGAAGTGGCGAGGCTGACGGAGGTGGTTCCATGATGTCTATCGAGGCGTGGTCCGCATGCATGTTGCGCTTATATATGTAGACACATATACCTATAACACAATATATATATATATATATATATATATATATATATATATATATATATATATATATATATAT
>MVBO01000126.1:0-43817 GCA_002261195.1 Bifiguratus adelaidae
CTTCACTCACATGCTAAATCTTTGACTGTCCGACGAACGACATCACTTTTCGGCGACCCCAGTTGATTAAACTGGCCGGGGTGCGTTGTCTATAGAAGAATTGAGTATGAATCACTGATGGCCGGACTTCTACTCACAAGTCGATGGCCGTACTTCTTTGCCAGGACTCCGATCGCTTTAAGCTCCTCATCGGCATATTCCAGCGAGTATCTGAGCCCACATTAGGTGAAGACTGTGGAAGGTGAAATCATTGCAGATGCATACCCCCAATCATCATGACTCGCAAATGGAAACATGTCGCTAGACATTCTCATGAATTTGATGTTATTCTCTAGCGCCAGATTGGGTTAGAAGTTGCCAGTATTGACCGAGAATGAGAAGCGCACCTTCATTCCACTATTAAGCGGTAGTCGAACGGAATTGATCAATCGATTTGCTAAGCACCATTCAGTATCCGTACCTCAACGAGTTTAACCAAGTCCAGGACATTCTGAAGATATCCAGTGAATACAGATCGCCATGATCCAACATTACGTGCTCACCAATCTTCCGAGTTCCTTGACGTAATCCAGACCTTTCTCCTTGATTGTATCTAATAAAGCAGTTCGCTTTCAATTCCTTGTTGTCAACTTGAATGTCAACATACCTATCCTACATGTCCTAGAACAGAACACGGGCGGCTTTTGAAAACGTAATATGGTATTTAGACAGCTAAATAATATGCGCTCCTATAAGATACCACGAAATCACCTCGAGGCTTTACTTACGCATATCCTAAGCGTCCTTTAAAACCATGAGTTTCGTTCTTGACCACTCCTGCTGCCATAGTGACCAAAGTGCGAAGAACTAAGCTCATATTGTTCACCTGTCAAACGGAACAATTCCTTATATAGGGTAAGACTTCGCAGGGTGACGTCATCGACATTTAAGATCGAGTCACGTGATATGCCATTTTATTGTCTCGAAACGCCAGTTGGAAGCTTGGAGCGTGCATGAAGCATGAATGCAACAAAAGCTTTTGGCGTGTCCGACTTTAGGACGTTATGCCAGAGATGTCTTCAGGAAAGGCTAACCCATCTATTGTTTGGGGCGTTTGCAGTCGCGTATATCTTGGTGATCCTCGCGCAATTGCGGCCAGTGTTTCCATTCTCGTCGTCTGCTTTACGTAAGTGCTTTATACATTGCTTTTGAGTAGAAAAGGATGGAAGAGCATATACTGATCCCACTTCAGGCCACATTGTCCATATATTTCTTGCTGCTAATACGCTATTCAATGCGGTCGTTGTTGGATTTCCCTTGGTGCTCCTAACGATAGCCCGCAAACAGCGCATGACTGGTGAGTAGAAGACCGCTCAGGGCGCAAAAATCGTAATGTCACTGAGCTCGTTGACCTTTTAGTACAAAAGCGCGTGAATTTGACATTATATGAGGATCTGGTCGCCATAATCCTGAACTCAGACAGCTGGACATTCATTGGTCTCTACATGTTATCTGCGTTGGCCACGACATTTGTTGTTCTGAATCTGACTGGGGAGAACTACTTTTTGCGCGTCATGGTTAGGCCAGAAGGGTAGGGACTAGGTCGGATTAGACATTGATTGAACTCATCGAAAATTACTAGGCAATACGGCACTCCTCAACTGAGTGAGAAGTATATTTGGTGTTGGACTCATTGCCTGTGTCTGGCATTCTGTTTTTACGTTCGTCGAACCTTGCAACATCGTGATACCCTGAAATTTCCGTCCATACAGGTAAGTCATTTTGCTATTATGTGGAGTGGTAGCGTTAACTAGCAACACTAGTTACCTCAATGGTTCGCTATAAGGAGTCGCTTCCCCATTATTGTTTTCGACGCTCTCTCATTTTATCGCAAATACTTCGTTCGCTACGTGCTTGTCTCCGAATTTGCCTCGTGGTTAAGTTACCGGCTGGTTGCGCTCGTCTGGAATATGTTCTACGCGTGAGTTGCATCTACGAAAATGGGTCAAAGGAGGCAAATTTAAGAAATATTTTAGCGTTTTGGATACACCAGTCATCCGACTACATATATGGGATGTTCCCTTTTACCTGCGTCTGGCCTTCTGTGGATTTTTGTGTGTTCTGGGGTGGACAGCTATCGATGAGCTTACAGAGGCGGTATTCACACAGGTCAGTCTACCACACTTGAATGCGAGCGAGCATTACGGTCGTCTTACGATGCTATAGATAACACAAGCCATAAGTTCGGCAACAGACCCTGTGACGTGTATCATCACCGGTCTTCAGGAAAAGCGGCCCTATATACAGGTGAGTGGACTAGATTGTTGTCACTGCTATCATCTAAAGCTTTGGTGTAGTCTCTGGCTTTGGCTGAATCCGCTTGTATGCTAAAGACTAACGCGAGGTTACGAGCGGCGATTTTCCACGATGTGGATCGAAAACCATCCACTTGGGAGCAAATTTCTGGCCAAAGTTTGACTATAGTTAACGGACTGGAAACAGAGTTGGCAAAACTCAGGCAGGGCCCTGCTCTCGGTAAGTTGGTTAATAATGGACGGTTAAAGCAGCTTACCAAATTCGTTACTCTAGCTTCAAATACGAAGACAAGTCCGCAAAGTATAACTCCTTCCAGTCAAGATCCACATCAGCTTAAAGTAATGGAAGCTGATATCTTTAAGCCTGCTCCCAAACCGCAGAATATATTCGAACAACTGAGCGTAACGCAACGATTACCATGGTCCTCTGGCCCAAAACCTCAACCATCACCATCAAATCCAACAAACACCACCAACACCAACGACACCACTGCCACTGTTCCCAATATCTTCTCCAGCCCGGGGAAGCCTTCCTTACCTCAATCAGGCAGCAGACTTAGCGCACCCATCTTGCAAGGTCATCCAGCTAAAAGTATTAGTCAGCCACTGCCAGAGACTGCGACTCTGTCCGAAAGTGTCAAAGGGATCGCGGACCTACTGAGCGAAATGCGCGCTTTGTTTGCATCTAACCAGTTTCTGATGCACGCTGTTAGCGACGTTTGGAAGAAGATCTATAAACGCCTAGGATCTTCTCCCGTGGCTGAGAAGGCCGAGCAAAAGTTGGCGCTCATCAAAGGTGAAGAAATATCCACAAAGGAACTGACTACTCGGTACCGACAGCTCACGAGTCCGACTCTGGAGAGAATTACACAAAAGGCGTTCGCCAATGTACAACAGCTTGTGTGGGCAACAGATCGTAAGTAACAAGGAACGATATCGTATCGCGTGAGATCTAAGTTGCCGTGCTTCCAGTCCTGCGCACGTTAGTCTTGGCCTCCTATAGTGAGGACCGCTATGGGATCGTGCAAAATTCGATACCCCAAGTTTTGGAAACATTTCTTTCCTGCCTCTTAGAGATAGAAAGTTTTATACAACATCCACCAGAGACGGTGACAATCGAGCAAGCAGATGTGCCACAAGTTGCAGTACGGGAAGCCAATATAGCAGCACAAGGTAGGTCTCATGTCGCGCATTCTGTCTTGTCGACTGATACTGGTTGATTACCCTCGCTCAGCCCTAAATCAGACATTGTACGATATCACGACGACGTTTCGCGAAAGTTTAGGCGATCTACGGGTATCACCTCGATATCGCGAGAAATTGCAAGCCTTTGTAGATTTTGCTGCATAATGGATTTCACGCGAACGTGTCACTCTCCTATTTCCTTTTTAGGGATACGTTCCTGGACTTGGAGCGCTAGGTTGTATTTGCGTTGGCATTAGGCCGTCCACCGAGATTTAGTGCCTGAACTCATACAAACAAGACTTTCTTGGATCCTAAATCTACGACAACAGCAATGATCGAAGTCACGCGGACGTCGCGCTCCTATCTCACCACTCCAAAGCGTGCGCACAAGCATAGACGCAAGCCCTCACAAACGCCGAGTCTGGACCTCCAAGTAGAGAGTCCGCTCAAAGAGTTACCTGTAGGAAGACGCGATACCATACCGGCACGAGGACTATTTGCGCTGAACTCTAACGGTGAGTTATTCAAATATTCTAACTAGCTCAGTGCTCAATTGCGACGTGTTCTTGTAGGGGATAATAGCGACTCGCCATTTCAGAGCACACCAGTAAAGCTGAATGCGCTCGAGAAGCTGTATGCCAAGTCATCCAAAACACCAAAACTTGATAATGGTTATTATCCCATCACGGAGGAGGACACAGAGAATGACGAGGGGGTATTGTTGCTGGACGACATACATCATCAACCGACCGATCAGCTTAAAGAAACACCAGCACATGAGACGGCTGAGAATCCTTCACCCATCGAAGAAGTAAATGCGGAAGATAGTGTGTTTGCACAAGACACAGTAGCGTATTTAGACGATCACGAAAGCAGGAAGCGGCGAATGTCGCGAGGGTCGCATTCATCGTCTTTCATTGATCCAGATATGCCGGAAGATATGCCAAACGTTCGCGAAAAAATAGCGGCATATAGTCAATACGTCGGCATCAGCCATTCTCCCTTCCTCACGACTTCGTCGGCTCATAGTTGGAAGAATTTGACCGCTATTGGCGCTAAGAAATCGACGAAGGCCCTCACAGTGCCCATAGGCTTCAATGCGGCCGAAAAAGAGACAATAGCGAGCCAATCTAAGCGTTATCTAGCTCCAAAGTCGCCTGGCATCACGGTAGGGTAAAATTTCTTGTTGCTTGAACTGAACAGTATCGTAGAAAGTCAAACGGCCTCCACCCAGGTCAGGGAATACTACCATCCCTGAACCTTTCAAATTTCATTCGACAACAAGGGAAAACGCTCTATTTGAGATATCGCAAAACTCCACTGAAAGCGAACCCTTCATACCGCTGTCTGAGCGCATTTTAAAGTTCCAGAAGAAAGAGTCGGGTCACCTGGAGAAAAGACATGCACCGGCTCAACCTCGACAGTTGACGATACCTCTATCCCCCAATTTCCGATCCGGTAACCGCAATCCTCATGCCAGGTAGGATCGCGCGGCAGTTGTTTGGCATCCTGGTGTTTAGTTTACATGTTCATGATTATCTTAGGAACGCGAAAAGTACGGAGGAGCAAGAGCTTGAAGAATTTCAAAAGCATCAATTCAAAGCCCATGCTGTCAACAAGAAGGTCAGTAACACGGCAACCCAAACTTTGCCGAAACATTGTACTGAACATAAGAATAGGTGCTGGACGGAGCGGGAGACTTGGGGGTCCCGAGGGTAAAGAAGGCTGCGTTGACAGTTCCAAAATCACCAACCTTCCAACCCATGCGATCGCGTGATAAACTGCCATTGAGTGACAATGACAAGGCCGACCTGCGTCCTTCCAATGATTCTAACAAGCCTTTCAAGCCAAAGATCGAGCATCGCCTTGTGATACCTGAAGAAGTTCGCCTTCCAGGAGACGAGCGTGCGGAAATGAGGAAGAAGCAGTGGCAGGAAAAGATGAAGCGCGAGCTGGCAAGGCACAGGATGACAGATAACTTTCTGCGTGCCAACTCACCAACGGAGGAAAAGCCAAAGGTACGTCTGTGCGCGTGAACTCGCAGAGGACTAATGACAGTGCGTCTTTTAACAGACCAAACCGCAATCAGGCGGGCAATTTCCTCTTACAGAGCCAGTCCCCTTCACATTTGAGACATCTGCCCGTGGTGAGCGATATCAGAAGGTATTTCGGGAGAGATTGGCAAAGTGGCAGGAAAGAGAAGAGAAAAGTCATGATTTCCGCGCATTGCCAGTGCCCAAATTCTCTGACAAGCCCTATGTCCCTGCAAAATCCACAAAGCCTCCAACGGTCGCAGAAGATGTCCATCTGAATTTGGATACGCGGGCACATGAGCGGATGGAGTACGAGCAGGCGAAGGCCGAGCGCGAGCATGAACGCAGCGAGCGAAAGCGAAAAGCAGAAGAGGTAAAATCGCATTATGGACGCCGACAATTAGCTTGACGTTCATGTGTTTAGGAAGCCGAAAACGAACGACTACGCCAACTTCGGAGAAGCTTGATTCACAAACCTGAACCAATCTCATCTTACCCGGCTATTGCCATTCATCCCTCCGATCGACCCGTCACGAAACCTGTCTCTCCAAAGTTTTCAGACAGATGGCGACATCGCTTCATGAGCCACGCAGGTGATTAATATCTCCTCGGTTGTATCCTGTGTTTTCTCCACTGTATCATCTACATGCAAAAATTATTCTTCTTCTCTTCTTTTACTCTTCTTTTGAGCAACATTATAAGATATGCTTGGTAGGCAACATAGCGCATACACCTTGCTAGCTTCATGCTTGCTTATCAGACTACGCTGCCGTATGCAGTGGAAGGCCATAGCAGCCGCATAGGAAAGTCTACGGAACAAAGTGGAAAGTTTCCATCAAAGAAGCAGCCGGTCGCTGGAAGAGGTCTCAACTCGGACCATGAGCATCAGGAAGAAGAAGCACTGCTTGACGAGTTGCAAAGTAGGTACGTTTTTCACCGCAACGATGACTTACGTATCTCTTTTTGAAACAGGGCTTTTGATGGGTCGGAGTGAGGTCACTAGAAACAATGCCGAGCAAGTCCTATCCAAAACGACCGAGAAAGTTCAGCGATCCATTGATTCTATTATCAAGAGCAGTCAATCCTTCTTGTATGCGCGTCTCTAAAACTTGCGACGAGGCTCTAGGACTCACGATGCTCGGCTAGGGAAAAGGATGCTCAAGAATTAAAGAGTAACATGCGTCAGTTGCAAGAACAGGAGCAACAATTGTTACATGCAAGCGAAATGGAGCTTCATAAGTACAAGGTATGAGAACTTTAATTCGCTCACCGCTCATACCTTCCATCTTGCCAGGCTTCTATTGCGTCCGCCATGGCAGCCTTGGAAAGAGTTCAACGCGAGAGATTACGATTGCAAAGGGATTTCAAACATGATATCGATATGACGCGTAAGACCGTTTGTAAGAGAGCGAATTGACCATTTACTGTGATCTTTAGTCGCCAATCATCAAAAGGAGCGTCAAGAATTTGAACGAATGTGCGAGAGAGAATTTGAAAACTATCAAGAACAATTGAACAAAGGCGTCAAGGTATCTATCTGATCAGTGACACATTATGCATCTTATTGAGCGATTTGCACAGGAAATGTCGACAAGCACTTTGCTCAAGTATTTGTCTTAAGTCGTATTTAGCAAACATAAAATAGTAGTACACGAAAAGATTTGAACATAACAACAGGTCCGCAGACAATGAAATCCAGTGGTTGTCTTACGGTAGCGAAACTGAGTCTACTCTTGTCCAAAGCCCATAGTTTCTTCGACAGCAAGTGTAAGCTGAAATTGAAAGATTGATTAAGTCACATGAATACAGGCGATCGCCTCGCTCTTACCTTATTCACCAGAGTGTCGTAGGATTTGTAGGGTGGCAAATCAATGCGATTGAAGCTATGCAGACATGAGTATACGTAGACGGAGGAGTGCAGCCATCCATACCATGTATGAGCCTTTGGCAGTTGCGAGACCTCTCCCGACTTTTCAATCGTGAATCGACGCGGTCCATCGCTACCTTGCAGATCTTTGAAGCCGTTGACGGGGATACGTGATGTTCCCGTCGCAAATTGAAGGAACCTTGACTTCTTTTCGCCGTCCCAACCGCGTACACACTGCATTTTGCGTTAGTATATGACTATATCTTGACGCCTTGACACGCGTACCTGCCAAAACCATCCAACCACCTCGTCCTGTTCCGTATAGCCACGATAATCCGTATGCTTCTTCCAGTCATCTACGTCAACTTCCGCAATACCACCAATCAAAAGCTCCAACTCGCGCTCATCAAACACATTGATGAGTTCTTGAGGAATGAGTTCGTTGAATCCTTGCTTGAAGGCGTTTGACTGTTTCTCGACCCGCTTGGCAATGCGCCATTGCGTCACAAGGCTGCGATGAAAGGTATGAAAGGTAAGCAAAGCGCATGTATCCCAAAGATCGATTTCAATACGTACTCGACATATTCCTTCTTGTTCTCTTCGGTCACCGGAATGTCTTCACCTCCTGGTTTGAGTTCAATCGTGACGATTTCTCCGAATCGCTCATCTTCCGTGGAGAAGGTTAAATCTAAAACATCCGTAATATCATTTTCACTAAGACTCATGCTTAGACGACTACTCAACAACATTGGTTAAATAACACTTACAGCATCCAAGTCAAACTTCTGTGGAAACTGTCATCGACACTTTCCATATCGCCCAAGGTAACCTTCTTGTTGAGGATCATTTTGTAGAACGCAACGATGAAGAAGGCGTCCAAGAAACGACGATGGAAGATCGCCAAGCCGACGACACGGCCGATGAATCTGAAATAGTTGAGATGTTCCGGGTTAATTCCCGAATTGGGATTGATCTGGAGGGTATAGTTGTCGTGGGCGGAGTACTCAAACAGGCAATAAAATGGGTTGAACATCTCATGCGAGAGAAGGAAGAAGAACTCTCTGCATTTCACATCGTCAGATCTCAAGCGTTCTCTCATAGCGCAACATACCTTGAGACACCACCATAGTCGAGACCATCTTCGCCGTCGAATTTGATCATTAGTCTCTTTTTGAGATCAGAAGGCGATTGTCTCATGATTTCGGCAAAAGAGTCTTCAAACAACCTGTTTCGATTGACCTTGATCTGGCATTGGCCCGGGATAGGTCGAAGCGCGGGTTGAGAGCGGAAATAGATCAGCTTACGACGGAAATCGCGCTTATACTGAGGGACATTCTGGTCAAGACTACTGGGCAGTCGAGGATCTATACCCAATGCATGAGCCGACATAGTGTTATTCCAAATGCAAATCAACTCACCGTCCCAAGTTGTCGTCTTGGTGTTATGATCGACAAAGTAGACTCGGGCTGTACTTGTGAGTCGCATTTCCCAACCACTGGGCAAAGGCCCAAGTTGAGAGACAGGTTGCACTTGGAATTGGTTTGAGGATCCGGGACCCATAGTACGAATGTATTGTTGCCTGCGAGGATCCACCCATGTTGTTGTACGAGTATTGTGGTCTACGAAATAAGGCCGTCCTTCCTGAGTCGTGCGCATTTCTGTTCAAATTCAGTCAATCATCATGTCCCTCACTTGTGTTTGAATTCACATACCCCAACCGGCAGGCAATGGGCCAGAACCTGCGGTTGTCGCATTTGTGTTCAAAGGCACCACGTTACTAGCTGCGGGACTAGCTCCGCTAGGCGGTGCTGAACTAGGCCCCGGACTTGCGGTTGTGACGCTGGTGGAAGGCGATGGATTCTCATTATCAGACGTGTTGAGAGACACATTGCTTGCTGATGAGCCACTGCTACTTCGTGGACGGTCGTCGAACAATGTACGATTACCGTGCTGTCGCCGCTCTGCTTCAGTGAGAGCCGCTTGTTCCTGTACCATCCGTTCCGAGTTGCCTTGAGAGGGTCGATTCCACGTTGTCGTCCGTGTGTTATGATCAACATAGTAGGTCCGTCCTAAATGATCCACACGTCTCTCCCATCTATTATGGCATTCCGGGGTGAGCGGGATCAACAGGATGTATTAAAAGGATCACTCACCCAGCAGGCAGCACACCTTGAGAATCCTCGCGAGCAGACAAAGGAGCATTGTGCGCGGCGCTCGCACTAGGCGGATTGGATGCGTCGGCTGAACTATTTCCATTCGCTTGAGGCGTCGAAACAGGTCTTGAGGAACCGTTGGCGGATGAATTTCGAAGTGTGGATGTTGCTGCACTTGTCGATCCTGCCGCCGTTCCTCGAGCACTTGATACATTGGTGGAAACATTGATGATGAGCTTGCCATGGATGCTGTCACCATTGTTGGACTTTTTAAGATCTAGAGTCAACATTTCTGTACCGGAAGCCCATTAGTCATCTATACTTCTCAAGCTGACAAAAATCCTTACCATCGCCGCCGACCTCAATATCAAACACATTGCTCATTTGCACGTTCACCACGCCCAGAAAGCCCTGGTCCTTCTTCTTGAACTTCTTTTGATCAAAAACTTGAACTGTCAACACCGAGTTGTTGGTCACAGTTCTATGAACATGGGCCATTATATGAGTACCCATGAAGGTGATAGTGCAATTCCAATGGTCCACTTACAAGTCAAAGCCCTCATTCCAGTAAGGATTGAGTGTCTTCTTCATCACTGTCGAAGTATGCGTCTGCTCGCCATCCACAGTTACTACCGCAAAAGGGTCCGGAAACCCTGCTTGTTGTGTCAGTCAAGTCATACAAACGCACAAGGCACTTACGGAGAAAATCCCGTTTGACTAGGCCATCCGCGGCGATAACTATAGACGTTCGTTAGCATTGTCTTGGCTAACATGCATGCCAGGATTCCAATACAACATACCTGTGAGCCGAATCGACCGGCTAGTATATAGGCGATCAGCATGCTGCATATAGTGAAAATGTCAAACTTACCTCGGCGGATTCCCCGAGACCATCGTGTGTAAGAGGACAGACGAAGAGCAAAGTAAAAAGGAAGGCGAAGCGGGTCAAACAGGCAATTTAATTCATTAGTCTATATTTGGACGAATTTGCCTCGCGTCAGGTTGACGCTAAGAGTTTTCCCGAGCAGCTTCTGAAGCTTTTCAACAAAGACATCAATCTCTTGCCGCTTTACTCCAATGGCTGCAGCAGCTGTCATATAGCTCGTGGGAGCATTTGCGAGTCGCGGGGTGTATTCATCAATGTGTGACATGAATCCGTTGAATGAATAGCCAGATATCGTTTTGGTGGTATGGGGAGGCACGACGCGGGTGCCTGACACGGAGCGGGAAAACAACATAGATCCCAAAAAGGTGACAGATGTGGCGGATGTGTCGGTGGGCAGATTCAAGGTCATGGCTAGGATTTGTGCGTTGAGAGAGGCATTAAGGCTGTTGGGTAAATTTTACCTAAGGAGACGTCATTGACGGGAGTTTCGAGCACTCGGCAGCCTAGATTGTGGGCTACTAGGCTGAGGCTATGGCAAAGATGCGCATAATTTTCACGTCGCTCTTGCAGCAATGCCAAAAAGCCATCAGCGCCAACCTCTAGAAGAGTGATAAACAGGTCCATAATGGGTGCAATGGACGCTCTTCCTAGGGTTCCCGAGTGAATGAAATGGCATGCTTGAGATATCTCGACATACCTGGGTACATTTGGGACAAGGCTGCGATGGGTTCGTTTTGAGGTCCAGCCACCACAGAACCGCCAACGGGGACAAGGAAATTCTTGTCCGTCGATTGGATATATAGATCGACTCGCCCTTGCCGACAAGCTTCATTCACTAGATTGACGCACTTTTGGGAGGCTAAGCCATAGGCGTTATTGATGACATGGGGAATATCATGTTCCTGGCAGATCTTTGCCAATTCGATGATCCTAACAATGGTTTACTTTAAGAGGTTTCAGAGTCTCAACGCGTACCTATCTGGTACTCTTGGAGCAAAGCAGCTGGTTGTGGACATGATACACACAATGTTCTCAGGACCTAATTCATGTACCTTTCCTTGGACAGCTGCTAGATTGGTACGGACCATATCGCCTTCCATCACATTAGGTATCACCACAGGTACGTAACCTGTGGATACCGGTATGAGTTTGCAGGTTCAACATGTTGACTAGCGTTGCTAACCTGCAGTAATGATGGACTTGAAGCAACTTTTTTGATCGATTCTCGGCCACAGGACGTATTTCGCACGGGGTCTTTGTGATCCCACTGTTCTCATGGACAAAGTCAGGGCCATTCCCGTTGCCATAGGTAGTATAACACACGCTGCTGCTGCTGCTTTTGTAAGACCTAATATTGCTCCTTGAGCCAAGGCAACGGTGATAAAATGGCCAAAGACATCTACCGCAAATCCGCAATAGATCGAGCACCATATACTGGGTCAACTTGTAAAGTAAGCTGGATCCAGCCGCCTTGGGCTGAACTTCCGAGATATCTCCACTTCTGCCAATGCCATGTCCAAAACTACACCGGCTTAGTTATCTGAGCCAACTCCAACTGTTCCGCTCACCCATAGTGTCGGCGCGCAACAATTCGACTCGCTATACGAGCCTCACGCTCTCCCAGACCCACATTGGCTATCACCTCTGTTTAGATTACGCGTTCGAAACATGTTCTCAAACCTTGACTCACACTGAAAGTTGTTGCTATCCATCTTGGCGATATGACCCAATACCCATTCAATGTCAGCCTCAGACCAAGGCGTCCTTGGAACGCGTCGTTGGGACAATAACGTCTGAAACTTTGCATGTCGCTGCTCTAGTGATTGTCTACCCTGTGATGCATATGTCTGTGAGCCAAGCAGTTCTCCTATGAGTCGTTCTTCCATAGGCGCTATTCCTTTTCCGTTGCACGTCAAATAGTATTCGCGCTTGACATGGTGATGGTCTAAACCGCAATCATTCCAGTCATGTCGACCACGCTCACGAATCGCATGCTAACTTATCTCAAGCCATCAAAGGCGAAAGCTAAACGGGCTGGAACGGGTCAGAACGGAGGTCCGCGAGGACCAGGTACGTTGTCCTGTCGGCGCGATTGTCATCTTGGCCTTTTCTGACCCGCTTGCTCATTGGATGCAGCTCCAAGGTCGCATATCTTTGGCGTATCGCTTTATGAATGCATCCTTCGATCAAACTGCCCAATAAGCTATGTTGACGAAGACACCGGAGAGGTGTGCTACGCCATTATACCAACACTTATTGCAAAGTGCGGTCAGTTCCTCAAGGACCACGGTATGGCCTGCTACGATTGCTTCTGATAGGCAACTCATGTTCCACACTTTTTACAGGACTTGAGGAGAAGGGCATCTTCCGAAAAGCGGGGTCCAGTAAACGGGCGGATAGCCTGATGGAAGAGTTTGACAGACCTCCGCGATATGGAGCTACTCTCGACTTTCAAGCAAACGGCTACGACGTGCATGATGTCGGAACCGTTCTGAGACGGTTTTTAAGAATGATGCCTGAACCCATCGTCCCATTGCAACATTACGACCGCTTTCACGACGTTATTCGTAAGTCCTTCAGTAGTTTTATATGCCAGCAACTCATTGGTTTTGCAGGAGCAAACAGCGAGCATACCGAAGAGTCTTACATCAAGACCTTTCAAAATCTAATTTCATCACTACCGGCCGCAAACCAATTCCTGCTACTTTACATACTGGACTTTCTAAGCGTCTTTGCATCGCAGAGCGAAGCGACTTTGATGGATGTCAAAAATCTTGCCATCGTCTTTACACCTAGTATACTGTTTCACCCAGATCATGCTCGAGATCGTCTTCACTACGATGTTTCGCACGGCATCGTTGAATTTTTGATAGAGCACGACCAATTCTTCAAAACACCAAGCAAGGAGCAAAGACTGCAATTGGAAGCTGTCCTTAACTATTATCGAACGCAGACATCCCCAGGAGCACCAACACCTCGGAAGATGACTAGTCCTACAGAGGAGAGACCAAAGCGTAAAATCATGACGGACGATATCGTACGTCGTGTATCTCCTCAGCGAATCCCGGATCCATGGATCCTTTCAAAGTCCCTCGAACACAGCAGTGAGGACGCAGATACCCCAACAGGTCGCGCAGAGAGAGAAGTGGCCATTGCGCAAAGCATTATACCCGACCTACAAAACACACCAGAGCCGTCGACAATGACCGCCTATCCGGTTTCGGACAAGATGGCTGACGAAGACACGGCGGAATTACAGACCCCGGTTCCGCATGCGCGCGGTCCGGCTTCTATAAGGTCTACGACCTCTCAAGTCTCGCAAGGTGAGTTCGTCGAAAGGATCGCCGCCGTCACGGACACTTAGACGTTTTCATAGATGCTCCCTTGAACAATTACGTGCTTCACGGCATCACCATATTTATTGCCGCATGGTTCCTGGTGTATGTTGCCCAAGGGCAGTACTTTAAGGGCCTTCTTTTCGCTGGCAGTTTTGTGTTGCTGGGTTACCTGATGGTACAAGGCATGGAACCTGTGGAACCCGGTGAAGGTCAAACCGTAGACGGAACAGATTCGATTCCCCAGTCACAGAGTGGGGAAAGCATTCAAGCCGGCGAACGAAGGTCAAGTGCAGGGGACAGCTTGCGAGACGAAGAAGGACACATACGGCAAGAATTTCAGTCCTTCTTGGCCAAGGATTACATGCACGCTCCCGCATCCGGATTTCAACCACAATTCTCGAATCTACCCGGTGGTGATGATAGCGCTTCGGTCATATCAAATGTCTCTAGATTTCAAGAGCGATTCGCGTCCAAGAGTCTGGAATCTCCGGAGGATGATTACGACTTGTTTTTGGATGCTCAAGATCTAGACTATGCCATTGAACATGGTATATCCAGTCTAAAGCGCTGAAATGGTTGCGCATGCATTTCTTCTTTATCACGGATAACCTTTTGTACATCCTGTGTGTACTCTGTCAAAACTTATGTATTAATTACGGATATAGTCGACATCTATGGTGTCTCCTTTTACTTGCTGTCTTTGGTGGCCACGACGTGGTCAATGACCGAACCAAGAGTCCCATCGAGGTTGGATTGGTAGTGAGTGAATTCCAACTCGGTAGGAGTAGCACGGACAACTGAGAAACCGTAACCGTCGTACCGGCTGGCACTCCAATCAGGCAAAGGTCCGGTGCTGTTGAAAGGGATAGTCAACTCATAGTTGCCAGCGTTACCGACCAAGATTTCAAAGTAGGAAGGAGCGTTGTGGTACGACGTGCTTGTACGCTTGCCCTTGGCGACGGGGTAAGTTCTCTCATAGTTGTGACGATGTCCACTAGGTATACTGTAAGTCGGGATCTCGCATGTGTGGATTGACTTACGTAAGGTAGACATCGACACCATATTGGAGCATCAAATCCTCAATACCACCAGTTGCATTGCCATCAGGTCCGATGGGTCCGTCACGGACAATAGCGGTTTGGGTAAGGCATGACATGTCCGTAGGGCTACCGTAGGAGGTACAGTAAGCAGGGTGATGAGACATGACGATGATCCAGGGTTGCTTCTTGCGGTTCTTTTGAGCTTGCTTGAGATCTTCCTCGAACCAGTTCAAAGCGGTTGTAATCTCTTCAGCAGAGCCTTCGAAATAGATTTCAGTGTTGAAGGAAATGATGTGAAGGGTCTTGTAGTTGAACGAGTATTGCATGTTGTTGACGAAGTTGGACTCTTGGTAAGGAACGTTGTTGAATCGGTTCTTCCAGTGAGAGAAGTTGTAGGCAGACTCATGGTTACCAACACCTCCGATGAAGGGAATGTTGGCGAAAAGGTCTTGAACCATGTTCATGTAGTCGTCGCCCTTAGTGCCATTGAAATCAGCCATATCGTAGGCTTGATCACCAGAAAGGGTCATGAAATCATACTCGTGGCTCTTGGCCAAGTTGATCAAGTTAGGCAAAGCGACTGCGTTAACCAAGCCCTATGAAAATCAGAATTTGTTAGAAAGAAATTGTGTCCCACGACACTTACAAGATCAGCAGTAGCGATAAAGTTGGTCGTATCATCTTTAGAAGCTGTGTGGAACTCGAACGTGCTCTGGGACCAAGTTGAGTTGCCACTCATATCGATAGTGCCGACCTTGTATTGGTAGATAGTGGCGGCTTTAAGAGGACGGGTTTGGAGATTGTGGAGGTAAATGGTGTGGTGTGCGGTACCGTTGTCAACAAAGGCCCAATTCTAAATGGATAATCAGCCAACAATCTCAACTATGCTTCCACGTACCTGTCCGTTCTCGATCGTGACAGCTTTGCGCTGAGAGCCTTTGGGCCAGTATTGGAAGAGAGGGGTCTTGATCTCCTCTAGCGTAGCAAATTGAACCTTGGCATATTGGGCATTGTCCGTGATGGAAATGTGGATTTGTTGGGGCTCGGCGGGAGCATATGTGCGATTCCAGTTGGTGTTGGCATTGTAGAGATCACGAGTTGCGAGCTCTCCAGGACCACCAGCAATGCCACGGCGAGTGACGGCTGCAGCAGATGCAGACAAGGCGTACAAGCCTGCGATAAGGCCTGAGACTAAGAAGCCTTTCATGGTCAAGAATCGAATATGTCGCTTGGTTCACCTCGGGCCTTTTATGTACGTTGAAGAAGTGCTCTGGATGGCTCCCCTTACCACGCTAATCCGCGTCCCCGAATCATCGTACGCTTATCCAATGAGCACTACGGTCCTTTACACGCGATCTGCAGAGGTTACACATTTTGTTTATTGCGCGCCATAAGGGGACATTCAAGTCTCTTTAAGGTATGGGAACGATGTTGGCACGTGGACATTTTGGACCGTTGAAGGCGATCGTGCGTCAATACAGGAAAGTGGGACCATTCGAAGGCTAATCCGTGCGACATTGGATGTACTTTTGTGTAAATCAGGCTAAGACGGGAATGTGAAGCGGCTTCGGAGAAAAGTGCAACGAGAGCTATGGGCAAACCATGAGTGGACAGCGGCTTGCTGTGGCCATGTTCAACAAGCATGAGACGCGCATAGCTATACCAAGGTTATGACATGTATCGAGTGCAGCGTTGTTTCAACAATGAGTAACATTTGATATTTTCACCCCGAAAGGGAAATTCCAGGTTTATGGGTCGGTCGGTCGGATACGTACTCTCGGAGCAACTGGTGGAGGTCACTTCACGATTACCGGCTAATGAGGGTCGAGTAAGTATGCAGTATGACACAGAACACTGGCAATGAGGCTAAGTTGTGCTTGTAGTCAAAGGTTGTCCATGAGCTCGCGAGAGAAACGGGCCTACTTCAGGACGTAAGGTAAATTCAGGCACGGTCTTTGTTGACACGCGGACTGCGTGCTGACCTTTGTCGGACAGATTAATCGAGCCAACGCCACTGCCAAGAGGTGGCTTATGCATCTTTCACGATTCTGGCTACATTGGCAAGGTTTTCAACAATCATCAAAATAGAGATGTAACATGACTCACAGATTTCATATCGGATTTGGCGCACAATGAGGCCACGATGGACAAGGATGAATTTGAGGAGTGTCTTGAAGAATATGGCTTACAACATGTGCGGTGATGAATGTCTGAGACCTTCAGTAAACTGAATGCTTTGCTTGCTCAGGATTGTCCAACATTTGAAGGGATGGCAGAATACATTGCGCTCGTAGGAGGTGGAAGCGTACAAGCGGCTGCAGCTATAGCCAAAGGTGCTTGCGACGTAGTTATTCATTGGGATGGTGGAAGGTAAAACATTGGGAGTATGATCATTTGACATCGAATGTTAATTGGAATTTTTGCTCCGTAGGCATCATGCAAAAAGGTTTCACCAATATGAAAGGATGGCAAGGATGCTGAACGTCTATTGTAATCTCCAGGGCACATGCAGATGGATTCTGCTACGTACAAGATATTGCCCTGGCTATCTTGGAGCTACAGAAAACATTTCCGAGAGTCATGTACGTAGATATAGACGTTCATCACGGCGATGGTATGCATACCCCGAGCAACAATACTATCATTTCACGCTCATGTTTGCTCCGTAGGCGTTGAGAAGGCCTTCTTGTATAGCGACGCGGTTCTGACTATATCTGTTCATCGCCACGCAGTGGGTTTTTATCCCGGTATGTTCGATTTTAGACCTTCACGATTGCTTATCGCGTTTGCACTATAGGAACGGGATCGAGTGACTCGATTGGCAAAGGCAGAGGGAAAAATTACAACCTAAACATCCCGACACAAGCTGGTCTATCTGGTCCGAACCTTCTGCGGATTGTGAATGGTGTCGTCCGACCCGCCTTGGAACGTTTCAAACCAGGTGCTTTGGTTCTGCAATGTGGTACCGACGGTAAACAGTTTGCTGATCAATCAAGGCCGTTGCTTACAAATGATTACTAGGGTTGGCAGCCGATCCGACCAGTGAGTGGAATCTAGCTAGCAGCGACTTTGCAACCTGTGTCAATGAAATAATCAATTTGGGCCTTCCCACAATCGTCTTGGGTGGTGGTACGTTTGAAATTACATGCATCTTGCAAGTATTGACGCGGCCAAAGGTGGTTACGATAATTCCGCAACTGCTAAGACGAATACGGCAATCCTCGCACGCATCATTGATAAACCGCTACCGCAAGTCATTCCAGAGACCCTAGCAGGGTCGTTTGCGGATCTGGATATGTCGGAGGACGCAGGTGTAAGAGTAGACGAGAATGACATAGATGGGTATCTGGACAAAGTAATCGAAGAGACGAAGAACATGATAAGCCTCCTACCACAACGGTAAAGGCCTGTTGATGTACATGATCCGTGAGAATAAATGGCTCACGATAAGCGTGTGGTCTATGCCCGCACTAAGCCAGGCACACGGTGCACGTTGCCTTTTATGGATAAAGTGCTATGGGATCGACACCACAAGGGAATAGCACTGGAGGAATGACGTTGAAGATTCCGTCGGTTCGGGTGATGCTGGTAAATATATATTCCTACAAACGTAATTCGACTTTTCCACCATGAAGCTCTCTGGTATTCTCATCGCTGCTGCCGTCGCGCGTGCCGTTTCGGGTTGGCCACTGCACAAATTGAACAAAAATGGTGCTGTTGCGACGGAAATCAAGGAATGCTCAGATATAGGTGTGAGCATGCTCAAGAAGGGCGGTACTGCCGTCGACGGCATAATTTCTTCTGTGTTATGTATTGGTATGTTGCGTAGCATTTGGTGAACGTGCTTCTAACGTTGCTGCTTAGGCACTGTTGCAGGATATCATAGTGGCATTGGCGGAGGCGGTAGGTCACGAGGCATAGCAAGCAAGCGGCATCTTTGACGTTTTTGACTAGGTTTCATGCTTGTTCGAGATCCAAGTGGTCATTATGAGATGATAGACTTCCGAGAGGTAGCACCCGCCGGCGCTAACCAGACCATGTACAACAATGCATCATCAACTATCGGTGGATTGGCTGCCGGAGTACCCGGAGAGTTGCGAGGTCTGGAAATGGCGCACTCAAAGTATGGAAAGCTTCCGTGGAAGACGCTGTTTGAGCCTTCGATTAAGCTCGCCAGACATGGCTTTGTCGTTACGCGAACTTTGGAGAAAGCCTTGCAGCAATCGCAATTCATTCTCAATGTATGGATTGCAGCCAGCGAGCACATATCGATGTACACTGACCATTGTCTATCTGTAGGATACTACCTTCCGCGAAGTTTACGCTCCAAATGGTACCTTTCTGCAGGTTGGCCAAAAAGCTTATCGACCAAAGTATGCCGACACATTGGAAGCCATTGCCGAAAAAGGTCCCAATGTGTTTTACGAGGGTCCGCTTGCAGAAGCTTTCGTAAAGGCGGTGCAGGAAAGAGGCGGCATCATGACGCTTGAAGATCTCAAGAACTACAAGGCTAAATCGCGTGTGCCTATCACCATCAAGTACCGCGATTATAAGCTTACCTCTTGTACAGCGCCGTCGGGAGGCCCCATTGTTTTATCGGCTCTCAATATCCTTCAGAATTACAACCTCAACATCTCTGATACTAATCTCACCACCCATCGGACCATTGAGGCTGCAAAGTAAGGCTCGAAATCTGCTGCAGTTGTCCATGCATTGACTCATAATCTTACAGGTTCGCGTACGGTCAACGTACGGTACTCGGAGACCCCGATTATGTGAAAAATGTCACGTCCCTCATCTCCGAGTTCCTGCTGCCGGAGACAGGAAAGATCATACAGAGCAAGATCAAAGATAATGCAACGGAACAACCAGCTTATTACGATCCTTCTGGCTACGAGATCAAGCAAACTCCGGGAACTTCTCATCTTGCCTCTGCAGATAAGGAAGGCTATGCCGTCAGTTTGACCACCACTGGTAAGCAAATGCAAGCGTCTAGCATGTTATTGACTAGGCTGTCCAGTCAACTTGTATTTCGGAGCGCAGATCATGGTACCGTCTACTGGTGTCATCGTGAACGATGAAATGGACGATTTCTCCAAGCCTGGCTCATCCAATTCATTCGGCTATATTTCGACACCTGCAAACTATATCGTACCCGGGAAACGGCCCTTGTCTTCCATGTCGCCAACGATTGTGGAGAAAGATGGTTCTTTCTATCTAGCAATTGGTGCCGCTGGTGGTAGTCGTATTATCACTGCTACGTTGCAATCAACCATTGGCGTTCTTGATGAGGGATTGGATGCAGGTTAGTGACAAGTTGATTTCCTGCGTATTGTAAGCTCATCACTTTCGTTGCTATAGAATCCGCGATTGCAAAACCAAGATGGTGTGTGACAGACGTCATTGAGCGCGTGCGTGTATGACTGACCATCCGGTTTCTTTTAGGCATGATCAAATAATTCCCCAGACTACCGGATTCGAATACACCTTTTCCAATGTGACAATTGATTACCTGCGTCATGTTGGACACAACATTTCGTACATCGGTAATCTCTCCGTAGCCCAAGCTGTGCGTTATACGGACGGTTTTGAGGCAGCAGCTGATCCACGCGTGCTCGATTCCGGAGGCAGTGTTTGGTAAAACAGCACTTCATATGTATTTATGATAATTGTTTGTGTTAGACGAATCCAGCGATCTTTCGAGGCGCATAAATTTCTTCTAATGCTTCAATCTCCTCGGGGGTCAATTTAACTTCGAGAGCACCTATGAGATCATTCAGATGCTTCTCGCTTGAGATACCCAAAATGGGAGCAGAAATATAATCCTTTGACAAGACCCAGGCCAAGGAAATTTGAGCGGGAGTGCAACCCTTCTTGTCCGCTATTTCCACAACCTTGTCCACGATGGCTGCCGTCATGGCTTCATCGCGTTCCTGGCCAAACCATTTCTTGGTGTTCAGATCTGTCTCGGCGCGCGTAGTATTCCTGTCCTTCCCAGTCAAGACACCGCGGGCCAAAGGAGACCACGGAATAACTGTCAATGATAGCAGTGAACAAAGAGACGCAAGGGGCTTTTGCATGAACTTACTTCCAACTCCCTGATCGACACACATGGGAATCATGTCGCGCTCCTCCTCGCGGTAGATGAGGTTATACAAATCTTGCATACTGACAAATTTGGTCCAGCCATTCTTCTCGGCGACATGTTGAGCCTTTGCAAACTGCCAAGCGTGCATCGACGAGGCCCCAATATAGCGAGCTTTGCCGCTTTTAACAACATCGTGCAAAGCCTCCATGGTCTCTTCAATTGGAGTGTTGTAGTCCCAGCGATGAATTTGATAAAGATCGACGTAGTCAAGCTGAAGGCGCTTCAAGGACGCGTCGATCGAATCCATAATATGCTTTCTCGATTGACCCCTTTGGTTGATAAAGTAGTGATCCTCAGGATCGTCCTGCAAACGGACACTAACATCTGGGTGGACAAATCCGTGAACCTGTTCAAATCAGTCAGTCTGCTTTCTCTATTATGATACAGCACGATACTTTACCTTAGTCGCAATCACGAGATTTTCGCGGGGAATGTTGAAATGTTTGATAGCCTTGCCCACCACTTTCTCACTTTCACCATTCGAGTAGACATCTACGTTGTGATACGGTAAACGGATGACGAAGCGACGAGCATAGCAATACGTACTGGCAGTGTCCCAGAAGTTGATACCCGCGTCATAGGCCTTCTTGATCATTTTCAAGCTTTCCTCCTCGTCAAGAACCCACTTTTGCCACTTGGATGTACCATAGCTCATGCATCCCAAAGCCAGTCGAGATACCTTGATGCGAAGAGTAAGTAACTGCTTGTCCGAACCTTACCGAACCTTACCTTGAGTCCGGTCTTGCCCAGGCGCACGTATTGCATTTTACAGGTGTTGGAAGCTGCTTCGGTCATGTTGATAGAGAAAAAGAATGATTTAAAGGATGGCCCTTATAAATATTGCTTCTGGCGCAATGATATTAGTCAGCGTTGCCCTTGAACTCGGTAAACGTCTTCAGGCGTTGCTCGCTTGTTTCTTTACCCGATCATGTCGAAGTTAGGCGATGCTTCCATAAATGGCAACTCCCACGCCCACACAGTCACCCTATCTGGCTGTAGGTGGTGACGTCACACCTACGATTTTTTGAACAGTGGCTTAAGTCTGGTGTGGCCTTGTTGCTTGCTTGCCTGTAGACCATGTCTCGATTTTTCAGATCGGCTAGCGACTCAGAGTCTGAAACATCTTCGTCCGATAACGAGTCCTTCATCTCCGATGAGGAGCTCTCTGACGAGGAGCAAGAGTCAGAGGATGAGGGAGGTAAGACCGGCAAGTCGCGGTGGCTTGTTGGTGCTGGAGGCGACTCTAGCGATGAGGACGATGAAGAAGAGGAGAGTGGCAAAAAGAAAGTCAAATCAGCAAAAGACAAGCGATATGAGGAGATGGAGGACACAGTCAAAGCGATGGAGAACGCTCAAAAGATTAACGATTGGGTTGCCATATCTACTGGTCAGTGACTCGAGCTCATACAGTGCGATCGCGGTTGTATATGCGCATACTCACCTTCCCTCCCTTTGATAGAATTCGACAAGCTGAACAGACAAGTTACTAAAGCGTCAAACCTTATGGCTCACGGTGTACCTCGATTCTATATTAAAGCCATCGCAGAATTGGACGACTTCTTGCAAGATGCTGTTCAGAAAGAAAAAGCTGCCAAGAAGAAGATGAACGCCAACAATGCCAAAGCTCTGAATGCCATGAAGCAAAAGCTCAAGAAGAATAACAAGCAATATGAGGAGCAGATCGAGAGATTCCGCAAAGTAAGTAGCCTGCCGACGCAGGGTCTGAGGATGCCAGGTCTAATGTGCGTTTCGTTAGAACCTTGATGAGGAAGAAGAGGAGAGCGAGGTGGCTGAAGAACCTGAGGTCGAGGCGGCTCCGAAGAAGGGCATCAACAAATATCTGAGCAGTATTCCTGATGAAGAAGGAGTCGCTGAAGAGATGGTTGATGATGCGGCGTTCACTCCCATCGGTAAAGGTGGCAAGGTGTTGGAGTTGACTCAAGAGAACCTGTTCAAAAAACTCAGAGAGGTTATGGAGGCTCGTGGACGCAAGAACACCGATCGTACCGAACAAATCAACATTTTGCAACGTCTTTTAACAGTCGCAGTGTCACCATACCAAAAGATCAAGGTTCTGCTTGCACTCATCTCAGCCCAATTTGATACAAATGTTAGTGCAACAGGCTACATGAACATTGAGCTCTGGAAAGACGCCGAAAGGGAGATCAACCAATTGTACAACATACTTGAGGAGAGCACACAGTTCGTGGTGCGCGATGATGTCGAAGATTTTGACGATGGCGACAAGGATTACACTCCCGCTCCTGGTGAACCTCCTGTTGCCCTTCGTGGCTCAGTGGCCTCTTTCGTCGATCGACTTGACGATGAATTCACAAAGAGCTTGCAACATATTGATCCTCACACCACGGAATACGTCGACAGACTCAAGGATGAGACCGGCTTATACGCTCTCATTGTCCGCTCCATCGCCTATCTCGACAGGTTGGACATGCAAGAGCATAAGGGTAGAGCTGTAATGCGTCGTTTGGAGCATTTGTACTACAAGCCGGACCAGGTCATTCGCCAGGTCGAGGAGACTGTTCGCACCATTCTTCCTGAAAAAGTTAGCAAGCACTTCCCTCCGCAAGATTCGACTGACCTCATACATTCCCTCTGTGTCGAACTCTATCAGCAAACCGGCTCACTTCTTCGCACCAGAGCTATGCTCTGTCACATCTACCATCATGCTCTTCACAACCGCTTTTATCAAGCCCGTGACATGCTGCTCATGTCTCATTTGCAAGAGTCGATTCATCAAGCCGATGTTGGAACGCAAATTCTGCACAATCGAGCAACGGTCCAAGTCGGATTGTGTGCTTTCCGCCAAGGCTTGATCAAGGAATCTCAGACTTGTCTACAGGAGATTTCCGGCTCGGGACGTCCTAAGGAACTGCTCGCTCAAGGAATTCAAATGCAACGATATACTCAACTCACCGCCGAGCAGGAACAAGCCGATCGTCAACGTCAACTACCCTTCCACATGCATATCAATCTGGAGCTCCTAGAGTGTGTCTACTTGACCTGCTCTATGTTGCTGGAGATTCCCTCTATAGCTGCAGCTGGGCCAGGTTCCAAAAAGATCATTTCCAAGCCTTTCAGACGCCTTCTAGAATACAACGAGCGACAAGTCTTTTCTGGTCCACCGGAGAACACGCGTGATCATATCATGGGAGCTGCAAGAGCCCTAGCCTCTGGCGAATGGCGAAAAGCCAAGGAATTGATGATCGCTATCAAAATTTGGGATCTGATACCCGGCAACGACAAGATTAAGGAAATGCTTGCCAAAAAGATTCAAGAGGAAGGACTTCGCACCTACATTTTCACCTACGCCTCCTATTACAGCACCCTTGGATTCCAGCAGTTGTCCGACATGTTTGATCTCCCCATCAATCAAGTATCTTCCATAATATCCAAGATGATTTGGAATGAGGAAGTGGCTGCCTCATTGGATCAAATTCAGCAATGCGTCGTCCTCCACCAAGTCGAGCTCTCCAAGGTGCAAGAGCTGTCTCTCCAATTCGCTGACAAGGCCGCCGCACTAGTGGAGCATAACGAAAGAATATTAGAGCAAAAGTCTTTTGAACAAAAGTCCAACGGCTCTGTGGGTCCAACAAGTGGTACTCAAGGACGCACCTCTGGTGGCAAAAGCTTTCAAAAACGAACTGGGACAAGGAATGTCTTCAACAATGTACTTGGAAACTCTGTCCGGTCGCGGGGTGTAGCCGTTGGCGGACGGAGAAACTAGATCATCATCTTCAATAAAAGCTCAAAAGCATTCTTGCATGTGATTGCAGGTTGCCCCTTTCGGATGCGCGCTGATTAGCCATGCGGGGAGCGCTCACGTTTTGGACGTTGGCCGTAGCGGTTGCTGCCGCGGTGATTGCGGTGTTGTCGCCGTCAACGACACCTTTGTCGTCGTTAGCTTCATACAGTGGCGATCTTCAAGCCGCGCCTTATCCACCCGACTTTTATCCCGGAGGACAATACCTCAAGTTACCTCAAGGCACTATGCGCTATTACAAGTTTGGTCCAGAAGGCGGAGCAAAGATTGCTTTCGTGCACGGTATTAGCTTGCCTTCACCATGTTTCGCCAAGGTTGCCTGGACGCTCGTTGACCATGGATACCAAGTCCTCCTCTATGATACCTGGGGCAGAGGATATTCTGATGCGCCAAGTACGCGCTATGACGAAGGCCTGCACGTCTCACAGCTTGCCATGTTGCTTTCACATGTCGGTTGGGACAAGGAACCCGGCGGTATCAATTTATTGGGATACAGTATGGGAGGAGCCATTGCAACGTCTTATACGGCATTTTGGCCGCATGTTGTCAAAAGACTAATTCTGGCGGCACCGGCAGGATTGATTGCAGAAGACTCAATTCCTTTCGGAGGTCGACTGATGAAATATCCGGCCATAGCTCAGCTGACCTTGACGTCGCTGGTTCGACCAATCGCCCTGAAACTTATACTCAAGCATGTCGCGCGTCCAAATCAGAAACTGCTAACTTACGATAACGAGACCCGTGACTTTATACAGACAATTGCAGATATCGGTGCTTTCCAGATGAGCCACCATCCAGGCATCTTTCGGGCCTTCTTTGGTTCCATATCGGCATTTCCTGTCAGTGGATTGGACGCTCGATACGCAACTGTTGGTCAAAACACGACGAGACCGACGCTCGTCATTTGGGGTGAGAATGATCACACAGTACCCTACAAGACATCCAAGACCCTAAAGGACTATATACCCTCACTACAACTCGTCTCAATCCCTGACGAAGGGCATGGCATCTTTATGACTAATTTCAATGACATTTCTAATGCATTGAGAGACTTTTTGAGTGCCAAATAAACTTCAGACATGCTCTACAACCAAGAGTTGGACAAGGAAGTGGAAGAGTTTATATCGCGCCTTAAGCGAAGGTATAGTCTGCTGCGCGGTATTGTTCAGGTGGAGACAGTCTAATGCCGATTGGATCGTCTGTAGACAACTGGTCGGATCATACGCAGTTGCTAAAGAAACGGCAAAGATTCTTCGGTCCACGGTGTCGACAACGCGCTGGAGCAATGAGACGCAACTGATTGAGATTATCAAACATGTCGGGCGTACACTTTCAGCTGCGCAACCACAAGGTAGGTGTTGGCAGGAGATTGCAGTCGGAAAGTCAACGAGGTATTGTAGAACTTGCAATCATGAATATTGTGCGGAGAGTGCTCAAGATCATCCGAGAGCTTGCAAGAGGAGAAGTAGAGGAAGGTGTCTCAAGGTTAGAGTTGTCTGACGAAGAAAGTATGGAGGATGAGGATTTCGCAGACGCATCCGATGATTCGACGGACGATAAACTCGGCGACAATTCCCTCGTTAATGCTTTTGCCATGCCACAAACCTCGCGTTCAAATTATCAAATCAATGAACATCCCGACAAAGAGTCTGGTGATGGCCCAAAAGGAGGCATGTCGCGACCTCTGCTGAGAGAAACCACTAGCATGTTCAATTTACTCGGTGATGTGGTTACAAAGACACCAGAGCATCAGATGAAAGTGAATGTGTTTAAACCATTGATCATCTCAGAAATCAAGGAAGAAATTATATCAGAGCTCGATACCGTATACAAGGAGATTGCCGACCAAGCTTTGGAACACATCTATTCAAAGTGAGTAAGCGGAAGAGAAAGTGCAATTGAATTGCTAAATGCATGGTTTGTAGTGAGGTGATCCTGACGATAGGGCGGTCAACGACCGTAGAACGCTTTCTGAAAAAAGCGGCAACGAAACGGAAATTCTCAGTATTTGTCGTAGAAACCGCTCCAACGTATGTTTCGGGCTAAATCTTATTCGAATGAATAACTCAATGGATCTACAGGTATCAAGGACATGACATGGCTCTTGAATTATCCAAAGCCGGCATAGATACAACTGTTATAACTGATGCTGCCGTATATGCCGTCATGTCACGCGTGCATAAGGTGATTGTGGGTGCGCATGCAGGTATGTGAAGCCTAACAGTCAAGCTTTAACGCGACTGCATACTAAACGCAATGTCTCAGTCCTTGGAAATGGAGCTTTGATCTCTGTTGCCGGCACCGCCACAGTAGCTGCAGCTGCAACCCATCAAGCTACACCCGTTATTGTATGTACGGCCCTTTTCAAAGTTTCTCCTACCCTCCCCTACGATACCGACGTTTTCAACATGGTGACAGCACCGGATTCGGTCATGGATTTCAAAGAAGGTAGGATTCATTGAAGCAGCCATGTTGCTGGCTTTCACACTCATATGTGTCTACAGGTGATCTTATCGACAAGGTGTCTGTAATCAATCCCTACTACGACTACGTACGGCCAGAATTGATTAGCTTATTCGTGCACAATCTTGGTTCGGCACCTCCCTCCTACATTTATAGACTCATCAATGATAGTTATGACGCTGAGGATTTGTCATTATAAACCATGTTTGCTACGAGGCCTTTTTGCCATCTTCCACTGCCTCTCTTCTCCTCTTTGCTCGCCATGGCGTCTTATACCAACCCTACAGAGAGTGGCATTGAAGCAGACATGCACAGGATGCGTGAGCTGTCACGAGGAAAGCGGGATCCCATTGACGGAAACTCAGTGGAAGCAGCTGATCTGGCTGTGGGACCTGTGAAGCGTCGTGGCTCCGCAAGACCAGACCAAACAGCGCACTCTGGATTGTCGAGTCGCCGGCATCCCGCAACAACTTTCGAGCACACGCTTCCCACGGGTATAGAGGAGGAGCGAGAAGAATTGTTCCATGAACGGGACGATGTGGTCCCGGATGGTGGATTGAAGGCTTGGTTGGCCGTTGTGAGTCTCTTTACGTCCAGTGTATTCGTGGATGGCTTCAACTACTGTAAGTGCTGACGCTAGCGGATCTGCTCTTACAAACGCTTTTATTGCCCAGGTTGGGGTCTCTACCAGGAAGCCTACCTGAAGGATGCATTTGCCGGACAAATCTCGGCTACTAGTCTCACATGGGCCGGTAATATTCTCGTCGCTACTTATATTGCTCTTGGACCCTTCGCAAGTAAGGGTTTTGGGGTTCGTCTAAACTCTGTCGGTTAAAGTAATCGTTGCCTAGCCCCGTGCATTTATCGTTACGGTGTGATGCGAGTTATCCTGGCCGGCAATGTCATCTGTCTGGCTGCGCTGATAGCTGCTTCTTTCGCCCAAGCACCTGTCGTCATTTTATTGACTCACGGTTTCCTCATGGGAGTGGGTTGTACCTTTGTCTACTATCCTACAGCGTGCTTGCCATCACAATGGTTCAAGAAGAAGCGTGGATTAGCCAACGGCATTGGCATGGCTGGAGCCGGTACGTTTTTACGCAATGTCTGCAACGAATTTTAATATTGTGGACGCCAGGATTCGGTGGTCTGATTCTTTCTCCCTTGACACAGTATTTGATCGACGCATACGGCTGGCGATGGGCGCTTCGTATCACAGCCGCAATATTCGCTGTTCTCGGTGTGGTCATTGCCGTTACTGCTAAGGAACGCATCCCAATGAAACTGGAAGGATTCAAGATGCGAATGAAGCTGGAAGACATTTTTGATATCAGCGTCGTCAAAAGTTGGAACATGGTCTTGCTCCTTTGGATGGAACTTTGGGTTCCATTTGGTTACTATCAAGCATGGTTCTTGCTGCCCAGTAAGTCACAGATGACACTTTTTTTAAATGATATGGAACGCTTACCGACGGTAACCCACAGGCTATTGTTCGAGTTACGGTATTTCACCCTCGATTGCATCCGTCATGGTCGGTGTTCTTTCCGGCAGTAATGCGACCGGCAAAGTCATGATGGGCTTCATCAGTGACAAGTTTGGCAAGATCAACACCTTGTTCATGTCGACACTATTGAGTGGAGCGAGTTACTTGTTCATTTGGGGATTTGCAAACGGAAGCATTGCCGCCATATAGACCTTCATCATTGTATACGGCCTGACGAGCGGCGCTTACTATAGTCTCATTCCAACCGTGATTGCAGATATTGCTGGAGTCCACAATATGCAGAATGCTTTGGGCGTGGTATATTGCTCAGAACTGTTCGGATCACTAGCTGGAAGCCCGATCGCCATTGCCATCTTGGCCGGTTCCGCAAATCTCGACTATATACCTTGCATCATGTATTCTGGCGCTGTGACGATCCTAGGCGACTTGAGTATGCTTGCTCTCAAGTATCGTCTCGGACGTGGTCGTCTGTGGCAGTTGATTTAGACACGTGCATCGACACATTCACCTGCATCATCATTTCACGCATTCTGTAAGATATCACATACGCACACACTATAGAGCATTCGGTAGACACTTGTGGGTACATAGAGAATAGATCATGTCGTCTTGACTACGTTGTTCCATGTCATTCGCAAACACGTAGAGTTTGAATGCTTCGATTGACAGAATCTGGCACGCCATGAGCAACCGGATCCTTGGATTGACATCACCAGCCCCATTTCTGGGATCAAAGGCCGACGTAAATCCGATCGGGGTGACACCGTCGACGGTTTGCATAACGTGGAGGTAGACTTGTCAAGGTTCACTTGTTTTCCGCTTCGCGGCCATGCAAGCTGATCAAGATCTGGAGAAAGGCGGAGGTGCCACGAAACATGCACTTCCCACACCTGAACAAAGCGAATCAATCGAGTCGGCGGAATCGGATGTGACGCACGTCGAGAAGCCACAGGTGGAGCAGAACGAAACGGCTAAACTGGATGAGAGCGGAGCGCAACCAGAGCAGAAGCAAGAGAGAGGAGGTAGTGGAGAACAAGCCGTTCGACTGGGCAAGAAAGAATTTGCCATTGTCTATGTGGGGTATGTACCACGAACAAGTTCAGAGCAAAAGGATGTTCCCGTTGGCTTACTCTCTTCACAGGCTCATCTTGGGCTTGTTTCTGGCAGCTCTAGATCAAACGATTGTTTCTGCGACCTTGCCGGTGATCGCTTCCCAGTTCAACGCCTTGAATCAGATATCCTGGATTGGAACATCCTATCTGCTGACTAACACGGCCTTTCAGCCCTTGTTTGGTCGATTCAGCGACATTTTTGGACGTAAACCGACGTTCCTCGCTGCCATCACCATCTTTTTGATCGGAAGCGTATTGTGCGGAGCAAGTCAAAACATCATCATGCTCATTGTGGGTGCGCTTGGATCGCTGGCAATCGGGTCTAATGGGATGTTTAGGTGTTTCGTGCCGTGGCTGGTTTAGGCGCGGGAGGCATTATCAGCGGCGTCATGATCATCATAAGCGGTATGGTGCCGCTCAAGGACCGTGGCAAATACCAAGGGTATCTTGGCGCAGTGTGGGGTGTCAGCGCCATTGTAGGCCCGTTACTTGGTGGCGGTAAGCAACTCTTGGAGCAAAGTTATCCTCTGCGGAAATGGAGACTTAGCGTGTGTACTCCAGCCCTTGCCGATAAAGCGTCCTGGCGATGGATCTTTTACATTAATTTGGTATGATGCGTCCATTGTTATTTTCTGGTTACTGACGAGATGGCCCAACTAGCCCATTGGCGCAGTGACGCTCGTCGTGGTGGTCCTTTTCCTACATTTCCCTCCAGTATCAGGCAATTTCAAGAGCAAGTTAAGCACCGTTGATTACGGAGGTTCTCTTTTGGTGGTTGCAGCCACTATTTGGTACGCGGGACAACCGACGCTCTATTCCTATACTCACATGTGTTTTAGCATCTTGTTAGCGACGTCTTGGGGCGGCACAACCTATCCATGGCGGAGTGGTGAGTGCTGTGACAGAGCGATCCTTTCGACACTAACGTTTTCTCCAGCCCCGATTATCGTCTGTTATCTCATTGGTGGATTATTGATTATTGCGCTTGCCGTCTTTGAAGGCAAAGTGGCTGTCGCGCCAATTATACCCTTCCGCATCTTCAAAATACGAACGCCCTTGGGATGTTACGTCCTTAATCTCTTCATGGGTATGGTATTTTTTGGCATTGTCTACTATGTACCAATTGTAAGTCTACATGCTTGGTTGCCCTTCCATTGACGCAACACAAAACAGTACTTCCAAGCCGCCTTGTACCAGGACCCGACAACTTCGGGTATATCTCTTGTGCCACTCGTCATGGCTATGGTCATTTTTACTATATCATCCGGTATACTCATATCCAAATTGGAAAACTACGTATGGCTCATCCGTGCTGGAGGTATCTTCATGACCGTTGGCGTTGGAATGTTATCCACATGGACGCAGTATTCAAATGAGGGTGAGCGGATCGGTTATCTCATCATTGCTGGTGTTGGCTTTGGCCTCTTGTTCCAAACCACTGTTGTCGCCGCTCAGACTGCAGTAGCACCTAAAGGTACGTTGCCTGTGCCATACGAAAACAACGACTTAACCCGTCCTCATAGATCTCGCCATATCCATTTCTCTATGTACTTTTTGTCGTCTTCTTGGAGGGGCCTTTGGCGTGTCAATCCTCGGATCCATCTTCAACGACTCGCTAGCTCAAAACTTTGCTGCGCTTGTCCCCAATAGTCAACAGTATGCCGAGGCCAAGACCTCGGTAGGAATCATCAAGACCTTTCCCGCCAATATTCAGCCACCTATTATTGAATGCTATGTACGAGGTATTCGCCTTATTTTCCTAGTGTCTATACCGTTAGCAGGCATCGCGTTTATTGCCTCGCTCTTGATTCAGCAACATAGCATGCGGACTAGTCGGAAATAGAATGGATCCAAGTTGAACTCCATGTCTTGCATACCAAAAGTTTATTTTGGTTCACTTGTGTGACCCACCAGATGCATCAGATGCTGAGGGAAAAGTGACCCAATGATGCATCAACTTGTAGGTTGCGTCATGGGCAGTGAGGCGCACTTATAATGCGGCTATATTCGCAGAAAAGAGTTGCGCCCCCAAGCGTTTGTTTGATGCACCGAATTTGTGCTCTGTAACACCTGTCATGCTCAGCTTTTTTTTCTTGTTTTGCGCTTTATAAACAAGCGCGTGAAAGTGTACGTTCCTTTTCTCGAGGCATTGGTGCAGTGGAGGCGGTGTGTGAGGAGCTTTAGAGGATGGCGTTCTTGTACACGGTGATAAGAATCGCGTTGCTTGCCGTGAGCGTTGCTGTACTGGTACTGCAGGGCGTCACGTCGGCTATATCCAACCAGAATCTAGACACTGGCAGCTTATACAGCTTCAGTGATATACCGCCCTTCGCCGTTTATCTCATAGCCGGGATATCCGTCGCGGTCAGCTTGGGCGTGATATTTCTCGGCTACAAGCATAAGGAGCCGTTTGTGGATTCATCGGAACGTCTCTTGGTCGGATTAATGGGCTTGATCTGGCTCATATTCACGGTCGTTATCCTTGTCATCGACGGAGGTCTAAAGTCTTCTGTCAGCACATCCAACACCAGCCAACAAAATGAATACAACACGCTCTGGTATACTACCCGAATACTCTGTATTCTTGCGACAATCGTTTACATTCTATGCTTTGCGGCCATCTACGCCGTCGTTCTCCTGGAGAGACGCAAAGCCGACATTCCCGACGATATCACGAGCATAAATCTACCTTCCCGACACTCCTTTACCCTGACCGACGACAAGATGGGATTTAGAGATGGTTACTCGAGTGTGCCAACAAGCGTCTATGATAATTTAAGTCCTACTCTAAGTCCGCAGCAAATCAACTACTACCGCTCACCTCGAGCAGTAGCTCAAGAACCTCGCCGAGGCTACTTTGGCACTCAGTTCTCAGACTCTAATAGCCTCGATTGGGCCCGTCTGGATTACGGAGCCAGCACTGAATTACCAGAGATCCCCATTGTCAGCGGTAGAGAAGATGATTATCTACCACCCCCAGACAACTCCTCTATGCCCATCCAACAATCCACCTTACCCTTTCGGACACCCAAGTCATATCCAGCTATACCCTTTGATACCGCACCGCAACCATCGACAACGCCGCCTGATCCTATTCGAGACACGATGGCCTATCTTTTGGCTCCACCACGACGAGGTGAACTACGACGCTCGCGTTCAGTTGTCACTTGATCTGGGCTTCGCTCACGTGTTGCATAAGATTGAGCATACCTTGTATTTGAAGCGGAGTAATTTCATATAGACGCCATGCGTGTTCATGGTCAATTCTATGCACATAGCAATAATGAGCTAGCACGAGCTTCGAGTGCGGGAAGAGGGGGTATGGTGTATTGGACAATCTATGTACGGTCTGTTGGTCCAATAGTACAATATGTCTGCCTATGCTGCAGCATCGCTGGATACCGAACCCACATTCAAACCACCTGTCTGCGCATATTCAGCGAGCTTGCTAATGGCAAGGTATAGGTTGCGTTTTGCGCCATCTTTTGATGCCTCGGCGAGTTCCTTTACTTGGTGTGCAACTGTAGCATACATGCCAAGCTTGATGTCATGAAGCCAGGCCAAATCGTTGTCGGGAACTACTTCTTGTAGGAATGTCTGGACGAGATCGTTGAAGATGTCAGGCTGTTTGAGGACTTTATAGCGCAGACCTAAACGATATGTTAGTACAAGGTCTAGACAAAATGAAGGGTTCATCTTACCCGACGTCCAGTAAAAGTTGTAGAGCACATTTGCAAATGGCTGACCGTATCGCTGCAGGTACAAATCGGTCCGTTTTCGGTACTCTTTCTGCGGTAATGGGTGTAGAAGATCCAGTAGGAGCTCAAAGTCGTGGAAGTCTTCTGCAACGCCGATTGCTGCCTCCACTTGATCAAGATTTCGTAATCGGTCGCAAATTTCTTTACGCTGAGTTGACAGAAGATTCCTGTGGATAATTCGTCAGTCATGGAATGTGAAAGGTCTCGCCAACCCACTTGTTCTCATTTCCACTAAGCTTGGAGGCTTGCAGTTTGCAGATAAAGCTGGCTAATTCACAGAATTGACGTTGCAGTGCGCTTGCGTTTTCCCTATTGGCCGCGGACCGATTGACTCCCGTATTGCCACTCTCAGAGGCATTTGCTTTGAGTCCTTTTTCAGTCCGGTCAAAGTGTTCTTGCGCCATGGTCAAGGATTGGTCGGTCATCATCCAGTCCAGAGCATTGTCGTCCGTCGGTAGATCATAGAATGTCTTGAATACCTCGTGAAAACGTATGGCGCCAAGAGCGACAGCGAGCAATGCGTCGTTTAAGTCTCTCAAGGTGGTCAATGATGGGGCTTCTTGCTCGTAAGTAGCAAACGAATTCTGCTGCAGAAAGACGTGCAGCTCCTGAATCTTTGAATAAAGGTCAGATACTATCGTCAGTCGATCCAAGCACACTTACATGATTTTGGACAAAGTCATGGACCCGATGGAAGATGCCACTTGTGTCCAGATGGCCAAAACTCTCGAATTCGTCCAGATAATCCAGGAGCGCCAATCCTGCGGCCAATTTAGAGGCATCGGAGCACAGTCGACATCTCGTCGAAGGCTTCAACTGCAAAACGCAACGTTATCAGGACACCGCGGTATATGCCAACGACAGCTCGTCTTACCCGTGAATAATGGCCCTTATTTCGAAGAAGCTCAACTATTTTCCTTTCTTGATGCATCTTCTCACTGAGGTCTGCTTTCGGCGCGATTGTCTTTGGGCCAACTACTACAAGAATAAAGGTCGGTATACATCCTACGCTATATGCCATGGACCTCACCTCGAGTCAACACGTCGTGGCTGACACTGAGTACAGCCTCATCCAGATCGCCTTGCACAAAGTCGGGCAGTTCATAAGCTATTGGGTTCTGGAAAATATGAGTACCATACTACGCCGGCAATAAGTGAACGTATTACCTCTGTAAAGTCCCCGTAGAGGACCACTTGTTCCAGCTGAGACTTGAGTAGACGTGTTTTTGGATTCTACATGATGGAGTGAGCATGACTGCAATAATAGCGAAGCGAGAACTCACCAATTCAGCGTCAGTACTCTCTTGATCACTCAATCTAACCATCGGTAAGTTATCATTAGCGTGATTGGTGTCAAAAGCTTACCGGTTCTGTTGGCTCTTCACCGTGACCTTCAACAGGCCAGGCTTTTGTGCCAGGAACACCCAGCAATCCTCCTCTGCCTCAATTTCTGGACTCCATATTAAATCATTGCCGGTTTGCATACATATTATTGGTACTCGGAGATGAATGAGATCTTCGTGATCATCGGTATATGATATGGTGGTGTTGATGAGGATGTTTGAAAAGCAAACGAAGGCTATTGGCCCGCCATTTGGAAGACAGAGATTGGGACTTCGGTCCTGTGGCGGTCGTTCCGGCTACTCAGATGTCAGAGAGATGAATGACCGATCAACCTTATCCTTACTCACCGGTTCGTATCGAAGACACCGTATGACTTTACCTGCAAACGGCTCGATACCGTAGTCTCGAAGGACGTTGATCTCGACTTCCAACAAGACATACTTGATGAGCTGCATCTCTCGAAAGCTTGCCAACAAGATGGGAAACTTGAATCTGCTTGACTGTAAGATTTTCGCACCTCTCAATTGTGGAACAACGTACCTTGAGATGTCCATATCATGGATAACGACATCCAGATCCTCGCCCTCCAACCACGGATAGCGACGAACGATAGCTTCCTTGGCCAGATCTATTACCGAAACATCCCAGAGAAGCTAGGGTTCCGTCAAGCTACATTCATACATTCCCCTCTACGTACCGTATCCCTACCGCCACCTTGCATTCGCCAACCTTGTAATTGCACTTGACCGAGAACTAGGGTATTGAACTGCATCTCTGCGTCTTGACCCTCGTTCATGAGCCAATGCTTGGTAGAACGTATCTTGATAATCTGCCTGTTGTCGCTGAATGCTGACCGCATCATATTGCTGAAAGGTCTCAGCAGAAGACCCAGTACGTCAAGATTACCGTCGCTGCTTTGCACCGGTTCAACAAAGATTTGTGGTCCCTGCTTGTGACCAAAGCCGATCCGTGCTCGCAAGACTCTTCCTCGTGACGTTGCCATGAGCGCATTGAAGGACTAGGATGAGGTTAGCCATGGTTCGATGAGATTACGCTGAGTGTTAATGCCTTACATTTCCTTCTTGTTGTAGGCTAACAATCTTTTCGTCTGGGTAGATGAGTGCTTGACTAGTGACATATTGACTACTGTCTGCGCCGCCAAATGTCATTGCTAGATTTGGCCAGTATCGAATTTGACCGAGAGAAGTGGCGGCCATGAAGGAGATGATGGATGAAGATGATGAAGGAGCAAATAGCAATAGATAGGGCGGTTGTTTGGCGACGCGGAGATGAGCAGGTTGCGGCGAACCATCCGTGGGAAGCTCAAGTGTGAACACCATGATGGGAGGTGTGTGCGGTGACAACTGATCATTCGGAGAGTGTTACCAAGAAATGCCATGGTTACCTCGTACGATACTTACCTTATCGTACTTCCAGATATAAGCCATACCCCTCGAAGCCACAGTCACGTACTTGAGCGATACATTGATGTAGGCGGCGATATCCACAGTGTCCAAACCTGCAAAGAGAATTAGGAGCCAAATCAACCATTCCTGTTACTCGCCATCACCTTGATTTCGCTCCAGCTCGCTCTCCACTACTTCAGGTAAACCTCCTTCAACGCGAACAAGATGAGCTTCATTGCGCGAAAGGCAGCCATCAGCCCTCACGGTATACATGGGTTGATATTGCGTTTCTAGACGTTCAAACTGGGGTCGATGATCACGATCCATTATGTCTGACGGGGTAGAGACAGAGGGATATGTGGAAGTGGAAAGAAACCGGGCCATATTGATGAAATTGAGCTTCGGGACGTCAGAGGGCGATGAATGGCTTTCCTGGGTCGGGGAATCGTCTTTCACTTTGTCTTGCTCGGGTTGTGTCTTGGTATCTGCAGGTTGCATGGCTGTTGCATGCTCTGCTTTTTGACTCGTGGAGTTTTGGGGTGCGTCGGCAGCATTCTCTGATTGCTTTGGTTCTTCTTCAGCAGGTAATATCGGCAGTTCATCTCCTTCGATGTCCTTTTTCGTTTCTGATGATGGAGATTTGTCCTCTTCCGTCATTTTCGCCAGATCGAAGGTGACCTCCTTGGGTTCCAGTGTCTCTTGCAAAGGCTTTCTGGCAACTTCTTCTCCTTGCGCAGGTTCCTCGGTCGCTTCAGGAGGCTCGACAGCATTTGCCGCGTCTGATTTGTCGTTATCTACCTCCTCGCTCGAAACTGCCTCTTCCTGAATGTCTGATTTGGCCGCAGTGGAAGCCTTTGCGGCTTTCTTCCTCTTGTTTCTCTTCTTTTTGGCGTTCTTTGAAGGTTGCGCGTTCTCCTTGCTTTCTTCTGTAGACTCTGCCTTTGCTGAGCTTTCCGGCGCGTCCTCATCTGCCTGAGTGGTCTTTAAGCTTTCGGGTCGCGTCTCCTGATCCTCCATAGGCTCTGTTGTTGGTTCAGAGACCGATTCAGTCCCTATGGTCGCTGGAGTCGACTGCGTACTATTGGACCCTTCTGATTTAGAAGGCCGCGCTTGAGGTGCAGCAAGTTGCCCCTTTCTGGTCTCTGCAAGACTTTGACGCCAAATGTCTAGTTCGACTTCTGAAGTATCTTGAGACATTTTGCGACTAAACGTTCCTTTTGGAGGAGAACGCGGCTCAAGCGACCGGCTGGCTCTTCGAAAGAATGGTGACTTGTTGGCTGAACGTTGTGGAAAACCAAACTGTCTGCTTTCGCCAACACCCTCGAAGGTGGTCACTGTCTGCGGTATACGCGACGGTATTCTAGAGTCCGAGCTCTGACTTTTCTCGTGTGTCAAGTCTGACGCATTCTCCTCCATGACGCGCGCACCAAAATTTCATTGTTGTGCTCCTTTGCTTGTATGCATGCGCACTGAACACAGTTTGCCTTAGTTGTTGGTTTGAATGGTGCAATAGATAGGCTAAGAAAGTTATGAATATCGGTATATGCATGTAGCGGGATCGTTTGGCGAAGCAATGGCATAGGTGGAATTTGAGTAATGGATAGAAAGGGGTTTCCATTTGTCTCTGTATGGATTGGTTACTCCGCGATGGATTGATTTCTACGGACATCTGTTCATGTTTGCATAAGCGCATCCATGCTTCAAGCACCACAATGAAATCAAATGTCAAATACGATATGGTCACCAGCGGGTAGCCAGTTAAGCTACAGGAGCGCATCCAAGCAAAGTATGTGAGGCAGACGAAACTTGTATTGTGCGGAATCATGATTGCTTGAAGAACATTATGAAAAGAGTCATGACTTTTACAAATCACCAAGGTCATCGTCACCCATGACAAAGTCGTCATCAGAATCATCTTCTTGCTCGGGGAAAAGCTTTCTGGCGCGGAGGTATGCGATGGAGTTGGACAAGGCTTCATCACGGACCTTCAAGGTGAAGCGACCCTTGTCAACATCAGCCTTGATGAGACCCTTGGCGAGAGTGGCATTGCCCTCGATAACTTCACCCTCATAAGGCGTGATGATTTCCGAGAGCCAGTCCTTGGCGTTGATCTTGTCTTGCTTGTCGGTGGGAACGTAGGCGACAACAGCAAGGTTGGAGTTGCTAGTAGAGAAGATCATTTTGCCGACGGATCCGGATCCACCCTTGGACTCTTCATCGTTGGGATCGATTTCCTTGTTCATCGCGTTCATGGACTCGACGGTAAGTTCGACATCACCCTCGGGCTCCTCAACCTTGGTACAGAAGAACTCAAGTCCACCCATCTCAGCGACACCAATAATCTCCACACCCCGCTTGCCACCCTCCTTGATGACGGCCTTGAGTTTCTTTTGATCAACAGACATGATGAATACTGAAATGACCAAGGTCAGTGAACGGGTTCCAGTAGCTCATCTCCAGTAGCTTTGCACACCAATGATCGTATCCTAGCGCGCAATGCTCTCTCCTTCTCTTGCTCCATCTGCAACACTTACCTCTCTGTGGGAAGCAACAAACCAAAAAGCACAACAATTCAAATTTTTATCACGCGAACGTGTTCCAATATGATGACGTAGACAAATTAACCATTTGGCTGGGCGCACGTTCCTTGGCTTTGTAGCGCACACCATGTCTCAGAACCCCTTCTCAGATCCAGAGAATCCCTTCCAGGATCCCTCCATCACCTCCGCATTACAGTCTCATCATAGAACTGAACCAGCTTATCAGTATGATGACGCTGATGAGCACGAACACTTTACTTCCATTACACAACTCGACGACTATTCGCCTGCCAAGCCCGCCGCCGACCTTTCAACACCTTCAGAGAATGCGCAGAAGCTCGGTCAGAATGGATTCTCATTTGGTTCAGATAGTCGTGAAGCAGAGCTGGAGAGACGCGAGCGCGAATTAGAGGAACGTGAACGGGCATTGAGGGACCGGCAACAGGATCTGAACCGTTCAGGCGTGCGGAAGGCCAACAACTTTCCACCCTTCTTTCCGCTCATTTTCATGGATATCAGCTTTGAGATTCCATTGGAGCATCAAAAAACGGTGACCTGGATCTTTCGGTCATGGCTTGCCTTTATCGCGACTCTTGCCATGAACTTTGTCGCCTGTCTCATCCTGCTATTCTCTCATCCGCCGAGTGTGACCAGTGCGCCTGCCGATTTTGGAGTCGCTTTGACCACTTTGTTCACACACAGCTTGCTCAGCTTCTTTCTCTGGTACCGACCAGTCTACAATGCCTACATGAAAGAGGTGTCTCTTTACTATTGTAAGTAACGCAGGTACACTGCTTTGGCGCGTATACTCACCCGAAGGCCTTCTCTTAGACTTTTACTTTGTGTTTGGTGGTATTCAATGCCTATACCTAATCTACATGGCGCTTGGCATCCCCAACACGTAAGTGCGTACACAGGCGACCAGTAATCACGGCATTGACCATGCATTGTAGCGGTGGCGCTGGATTGATCCTCTTGGTTACACTCTTTTCCGATGGGTGGATATTGTCAGGTGTCTTTACCCTAATCTCCACGCTTCTCTGGCTTGGTACAGCCGGCCTGCATTGCTACTGCTTCAAAAAGACCTACGATCAGTACAAGAACGCGGGCCACACGTTTACAGAGGCAAAGCGAGATGCTTACAGTCATATGGCCAGAGGTGGAGCTCATGCGGCTGCTGCTGGATATGTATAGAATAACGTTTCTGTTGTATACCCTCAAATGCGCATGCAAGCCAACGCTATAAAAATACCCGCGCCGGATCACCACTTTCCATATAAGGATTTCATTTGTGCAAACCCGTGCTGTTTGCTTGATTTCCGGCTGGGTGAGATTGAAAGCAAAAGCACCAGCCGGCGGTCCTTACAGCTTGTTCCTGTTCCCATTCGTCATCGCACGATGGATGGACATGGCCTTGGCTTTATCCATGGAGTATCCATTGTCATCATCTTGACGTATATAGTCTATGTAACCCACAATCAGAGCGCGAGCGTGCTTGGTAGGTACAATGCACGTTCCAAAACCATTGGCTCATTCATCGAATCAGATGATAGAGGGCTCGGTAGGCTTCAAGAGGTCCTGACGCTCAACACGACCTCATCCTCCGACTTTCCTTTTACTATCGTGACTGCCGCTAGTTCAAATCACTTTTGCTCACTGGAGCATTATCTATACTCCCTGCATGCCATCCGAAAGCAGGTTCCAAAGGACAAGTTTCCACGGATTGTGGTGTATGACATTGGACTGAAGGCAGAACAACTACCAGTCATGGATCAATTGGTAGAAAACGGCCTGGTGAACGATCACCATCAACTAGACTTTAGCAGGCATCCCTCCTTTTGGAACCTTCGAAAGAATCGGGGTGAATACGCATGGAAGACGGGTATCGTGAATGAAGTCCGACAACGGATCGGAGGCGTAATAATCTGGTTGGATTCAGGAGACGTGCCCAACAAGAATTTCATCCTCAAGGTACCTCTCTATATACGCAAACACGGTCTTTGGTCGCCTAGTTCATCAGGGACAATGAATGCCTACACGCATCAAGGCATGTTTAATTACTTTGGGGCCAATAGGAAGAAATATGCCAGGAAGCGGAATTGCAATGGAGCCGCTTTTGGATTTGACTCTGATAACGAAATTATCGTGAGGGATATTATTGTGCCATGGTATGAATGTGGGTTGGATCAGAACTGTATTGCGCCGCCTGAATCATCTCGCGCCAACCATCGGCAGGATCAAGCGGCGTTCACCTTTTTGGTCTATAGAGCCGATTATCTCTGTACGGTGCATCCGCAGGAATATGGGGTCAAGGTCCACGAGGATGGAAAGTGTAAGCAAAAGTTGAAAAAGTTGGACGAGGCAGGAGAGTTATTTCATCCGTCGGGAATAGGTACGATTGGTGAGCCTGTGGCATAACGCTTATCTGATCCATTGGAACCTCTAGATCCTCCAAACCAAGCACCCAAGAATTCTCCTGGAAACGCCTTGGTCGAAGCACTAGCAGAAGAGATAGACAATGTAACATAAAATGTATGTATAGTCTATGGAGAAGTCTACTTTAATACTCTTACAAGCCGTGTTGCAGGCTATAATGATACTCTACAATATTTTTTTGAGCACCTTAAAGTGCATGTCCTTCTGTTTGAGCAACTCGGGCCAGGGGAATGGTTGCGTGCTGCCGCTGTCTACAAAGCCCATCCTGGTGTACCACTTTAGAATATCATCTCTGTTCCTCAAGACCCAAATGACGCCTTTGCTCAACTTGAGATCCTTCTTGCTGTACTCGAGAGCAGTTCGGACAAGCTTTGAGCCAATGCCTTTTGATTGAAAGGTGGGATCAACCGACAGTAAGCCAATGAGCGCTTCATCGTGGTCCGGTTTCGGCTCCAGTTGGATCGTTCCTACCACTCGGTCCGGGACAGAGAGATCCGTCGATCGCTGGAAAGCGAATAGCAAAATATCCGGCTGATGGTTATCTTCGATAAACTCGCGTAGATTCTCTTCCGAGATGCGCTCACCCGAGACGATATGTGCTTCGGTGGTCCATGACGCCTCTATATGCACTCAACCTGGCTCAGTCGAACATTCGCCCTGCTCATGATGTCAGTCTTACCTGACCGGTAGGCTGCATAAATCATCTTGCAGACTTGCGGCACATGAACAGCGTCTGCTGGTACACACGGTCGAATGTAAATGTCATCGGATGCTGCCATGGTCAACCTGTAGAAGGGAAACCCTTGATCTGAGACAGGTTCGCGTCAAAGAGGCGTGAGATCTGCTCGCGGTGAGCGACCTTTTTAAGTCATCACGCACATCGTGGATGTTATTATGGCACTCTACACTAGGCATTGAATCTTAAGTGGAATGTATTCCACATGCTTTCGATCCGTGTCAATCGGTACCCCATATTCTCTGCCTTGTACTGGACACTTGTCATGCTCGTTGCACGCATTGTAGATCATCGACCCTACTCCACAGCGGATATTTCCACCCCTGGTGAGAAAGCCAAGTTGATCGGGAAAGCCGCTATGGAAGAAAATGTGTCACGATTGCAGAGTTTTCGTTCCCTGAAGATGAATTACTATGAATGGCGCAAGACGGAAGGAGGGTACCGCTATATGTCGGCATTTCGTTGGATGGGCGTACGGGGTTGATTAGATCGATGTGTGTAACCTGCGAGGATTACGGGGAAAGGTGAAGCGAATTTAATATGGATGTGTCGTGCCATGGACAGGCGCAATATGCGTTTCCGATTCACCGCCATTCGATGGCTTTATGCTGGTAGGATGATGAGATGTTGAAATGATCATTGCTCAAGGAGATGAAGCTTTAGCACTCCCAATTGTTTCTGCTACCTATTGGGCCAGCGACACGCCTATTGCAACAATATCTCCAATAATCTCCCTGGTGGAAGCTTGGAAAACTCTGCACCTCCCGGGCCGTTCTTTCAAGACTTTAAGCCACCTTTCCCGACGGATTCTTTTAAGTCAATGGCTGATAGCGGGAAGGGACTCATCAATGTTCGCAGGGTGGGTTGGATATACGATAGGATCTCAAGCGGAGTAGGTGTACGCATATCAATCTTCGACAGGTACTCATCGCACGGCACTCACTCTAGTGCTGTGGCAGGTCCATTTCCGTTTACGACTTCAACGACTAACACAACAATTGTGTTTTGGTATATTCCATAATCGTAGCTTCGACGGCACGTCTATCCACCAACCAACGGCAACGGATTGGGCAGTTGGAATGGCGGAGTCGCCCAACATTCAGGCGAACCATAAGGCCACTTCCTATGACACTCGAACGGTCTGCATGAAGTACCTTACTAGTTCAAGCGTTACAATGTCTTCTTGCATGATCCCTGGATCGCCCTACATAACCTTTACCTTCACAAGCGCAACGGTACAATTGACATACTTGAATGGGGCGATCGCCAACTTTCAATGGGTCAATCAAGATAGAGGACATCATCCCATCCTTTGAACAATGGCTCAAAGTTTCTGATGTCAATGCTTGTTTCAGGCACAAAGGCAAAGGTGACCACCAATGCCGGAACCTATCTCATCTACTCGGTTGGTGGGTCAATCACCTTGACGCAGAATCAGAACGTCTTGCAATCACCCGCTGGCTTCTCTGGTACCCTTCGCATGGCATTGTTGAACGATGCGAGTCAAGAAGCATCTTGGATCAGTATATGGGGAATTATACAAAGGGAGTGACGATGACCTACAATGTCAACAACGATGTCGCTACCTTGACTTGGACTTGGGACGTTGTGGGTGATGCATTGAAGCTTTTGTTATTGTGCTGGCCACATCATCGGTAAGCCTTGCAATGCATTGAGCTTGTGATGTCTGTAACTGTACCTTAGCAAAGTCTTGGTCAACGCCAATTATGTCAACATTCAATATCTCACCATCAAAGCGTACATGAAAGGCGTGGCGGGCAATGTTTGGACACTGT
>MVBO01000127.1:0-43734 GCA_002261195.1 Bifiguratus adelaidae
GGAGAAACAGAGTACGGCATCAGCCACTCTTGCAGCGCCGGTACAACCGCCGCAACGCCGTTCCTCCATCGCCAAAAAAGCAGAGCTTTTCGAGACTAAACAACAGACCTTTGCACCAGCGCCAATTAAGGTGCCAAAGCGGAGCTCAACCCTCGATGAACGAAGAAGCAAATTCCTCAACAAGGATGAATTACCCGTTGAACCGCGCAGGCAGTTGTTACCGCCTTCGCCAGCACCCAGTCGAGACGGACGACTTTCACCTTTACCTAGTCCGACGCGTTCGACATCCAGTCAGTCTAATAATTCAGCTAAGGAGGAAGCAGCTGGTCCCAAGGAAGACCAGCTGCCGAGTGAGTCTTTCAAACCAACCGAACGCCATGAACACGAAGAGTATTGGCGAGAGCAACTCGGTCTGCCACCCGGTACTGTATCTAATGATCAAATGCTCATCTCCGCGGCGGACATGCATCTATTACGACGAGAACTTTCTCATGCACGCACGGTCGAGGCCAGCGTACGCGTCTGGGACGACTTTTTGGCCAAGAACGGCGGCGCTGTACACAATCGACGATCCATGCCTGGGCGATCCCGAACCTTTGATACCCTTCCCACCGAGTCACGCGACAACGGAGAACGTGAACTCGAGGAATTGCGACAGCTCATCGGCAAGAAGCCACTCGACGTTCGTCTGGAAACGAAGACATCTGAGGTTGCTTTGCAGACCGATCCAGTTCATATCCTAGAGCCTGTTCAAGGTCCAACAACTCCTTTGAGTCCCACAAGCCCTACGGGTGTGATGGATGGTGATGAGGAATGGTTCCTGGATGATGAAGACTGGGCGCACATTGAAGAAGGAGAAGAAGCAGCAGTAGTTGAATGGCTACTAGGCGATGGCGTGGAAATCATCTAATCTAATTTACAAGGTATCCTAATGCTGTACATCTAATAGAAGTCGTTCTCATGAAGCCGTCACTACAAAAAGACGCGTCAATACTCGCTACTTTAGACTTTGGCCACACCTACCCCAAGGTCGCCTATCCATCGGACATTGCTGTCGACTACTCTCCGTATTGAGCCATTTGAGTAAACAGTGCATGTGAAAGACATGACTACATTGCCCCCAGACTAGCATTGATCAGTCTTCTTGTTCAGTCTTCATGGCTATATAAGCCGGATACCTACTCAACGGACAATCGTCACCGGGAACTTTGCAATCCGGACAGCAACCTTCATAAGCGACTCGACATATGCCACATACATCGTCTTCTTGCACATTCCACTTCCAAAGGGCCACTGTATTCCAACTAGGAAGTTAAAGCATCAACCATTGCTCGTTATGCGCCTCAACCACGTTACCTGTTGATGGTCACCTTCATGCCAAAAGCACGCGATCCTGTAGAATTGTGACGTTTATTCGGTGAGCTTTGGGATGGACATATGGCAGCTGGTGTCTGCCATCATTGGCTGGGTAAGACTCACTGGCACGATGAACCACCCATAGTGATGCTCGTCTAGGTCTACTTTCTGGCCTGGTCTATATCATTCTATCCACAAGCTATTCTAAACTATCATAGAAGGAGGTATGAGCAAGCTTGACCTCTTGTACCATCACTCAGGTTGCGCAGTGTCCAAGGACTCTCGATAGACTTTCTAACCTATAACGTCTTCGGTTTTGCCTGCTATTCGGTAAGCTATGGCGTCGTTGCGTATCGGTGCTGACGGAAAGGCAGGCGTTCAATTTGTCCTTCTTCTCGGACGAAATTCAACGCGAGTATCGGGATCGTAACCATGGCAACAGTAACCTCGTCCGAGTCAACGACGTCTTTTTCGCTTGTCATGCCTTTTTGATTTCCTCCTTTACCCTTCTCCAAAGCTTTGTGTACAAAGTAGGTAGCGCTCCACATGGCTCAAGCTCACCAAACACTTAGCGCGATCCCGATCAACGTCTTTCCCATCCCGCCTGGCTTTTCTTTGCACTGGCTTCCATTACCATCTTGATTGATATCGCTCTCGCTCTGACCGCTCATGTCCAGTGGATCGACCTCCTCTATCACCTTTCTTATTTCAAACTGGCCATCAGTGTGCTCAAGTACGTTCCTCAAGCGTACAAGAATTATCAGCGCAAATCGACGGTCGGGTGGAGTATTCACAATATTTTGCTGGTAAGCTTCTCGTAGGTCCAAGATAGAGGCTAACGATCTGTAGGATTTCACGGGAGGTATCTTGTCGACCACTCAATTGTTTCTGGATTCGTCCATGACAGGCGATTGGTCAGGAGTCACGGGGGTAAGTCGAATGCTCATCTCAGCAACAGTCGTGCTCATCTTGCGTTTTAGAACCCCGTCAAATTGTAAGCGCGCTGGATCGACACTGGGCGGCAGGCTAATTTTTCGTTTACTTTTCTAGTGGACTTGGTCTATGCAGTATGACTTTTGATGTGTTATTCATCATTCAGCATTATATCCTCTATAGAGATCGTCACGATGAGGTGCTTGATGAGGAGCAAACCGAAGGCGAAGGCGAAAGACAACGTTTGCTATCCGATGCATAAGTCTCTTGCCCTCTATTTATGGATACAGGATTCCTCTTCATCGATCATTAGATGATGCTGTTTTCAAACGAATGAATAGACTTCTCTAGGTTACTTTTACAGATGTATATGTGGGTATATGCAAAATGGCCGTCCCTAGAACGCGCCAAATGTGGGTGTCACAATGTTGTTTCGAAATACTTCCAGTCGTGGAGCCGAATTCGAGCGTCGGTTTCGGGCTCGAGTGGTCATATTGCTCGAGCAATCCTTGACTACCGGCGGCGGATATGCCACGGTAACGCTTGAGGCTGACGATACGGCGGAAGGGATCGTCGATAATGGCGTATCGAGAGAGCGAAGTGTTGGGCTATCAGGGATGGCTGCCGGCATCGGGGTCGGCTTGGTGACCACAGGAGCAAGAGCCATGTTTCGGCGTGCCAGAAGAGGCAGTCGTTCCTTTTGTCGCGAGGCTACAAGCCCTGTTGTACCCATGCGTATCAATTGCGTCGGCGGTATAATGTGATTTAGCTGTGTAGAGGCATTTCCGGTGTTAGGAAGAGGAAGTGATGTGGTTCGAGTTGTTGGTACCGAAGATCGTTGTGTCGATCGGCTAGCAGGCAGGGGATCGGTGCGATTGGAAGATTGCGTTACAAATGAATCGGTTTCGCTCACCAAAGATCCAACAGAAGGTGCGGTCTTGATTGCATTTGGTCCATTTGGAGCCATTGGAGCACCGGTGGCCCGGACCGTAAAGTAATTCGGCGACAACAAGGCAGATGCCATATTGAGCATCGTCTTGGATCCCCGCCGAAGCATGCCCGACTCTTGATCAGAAACATCCAAATCTAGCTTCTCCAGCCACTTATCCAAGACGCTTTGCTCATTATGCTGCCACACCGACTGTATAGCCGAAATCCAGCTGTCCATCTCCTCATAGGAGGCCACAGAGAACAAGAGTTGCTTGATATTTGCAGTAGCATATCGTGGCATGAGCACAAAGCAGAAAGGTCTATTCTTGAGTCCAGGCATGATATGCACAGAAGCATACCGCTCCAACACCACAACAGACTGCGGAAAAGCGTCGGACTAATACCGTCAGCCTTGTCCACTCGCCCAACCTACTCACCTCTGCATTGTATATCAGCAGTTCTCCACCCCTTAGTACCATATATCGCTTCCTCCATGACTTTCGTAGACCAGAGCTCTGCTTCTCCACCTCCCCTTGCTTCGCCATGAGAACAAGAAACGCAAAATTTGCTTCGAATGAACGCGTGACCATTTATGGAAATTGGTAATTAAACGGAGGGTGACGTATCTATTTTTGGTGGTTACACTCAGCGAATGGAATGACCTTTGGAATCTGGTGAAGCTGTTCCAGATGACGTAGCCGATCCTGGTTTGCGTCTCAGAGATTGACCGTGTCCGCTGAAGGCTCCTGTGGTCTGTTGAGCATCTTCGGTGGTATCGCATTTGTGGGATTTATAGGGTTTGGTGGGGAAGCCAAAAAAGAGTTGGCCAAAGGGAAGATGGAGGGCAGGAGGGATCTGATGGGTGGTGGAAGGAGGTGCAGCATTTTCCTTGTTTTTGCCTTTCTGTGCTCTACGGGGATCGGTCAGCGTGACATAAATGGTAATTGTGTTACCTTTGAGGCTTGTTGGACAAGCGCTGTCCAGTCCCTTTGAAGAATTCATCCGTTTCAGGCGGCGGAGTGTCAATCACCATCTTATTGGCAGTCTAGCATCCCATGGTCAGACGACTTAAGTGTTTCGGATGGTCGGCTATTTAAAAAACTTACGGAGGCTGAGGTCGGAGCTGGTCTTGGAGGTTCCACATAGCCAACGGGTGGAGCGAAATCGACCTAAGAGAAATCCGTGTGAGCATACGCAGACGCATGGAAGAGCTCGTTTACCTCCAAATCCGTCTCAACTATGGACACACCACCGCTTCGTCCACCGTCTGGCCGTACTTTTAAAACTTTGATCTCGAAAATCTTGCTGTTGTAGTTGATTTGGATTATGTCGTCTTTGGTCAATGTACTGAAATTACGTAACGCATTTTCTAGGCTAAAAGCGGATCAATGCTGTGAATCTAACGCCTCATTCGCGCCACTTACACAGCACGTGGATCACTGATATCCAAGAAATTGACGCTTTGCGGCTGGATCCGGACGTAACTTCCAAGCGGCAATGATGTGTTTTTGAGTTGTACATAATTCCCCGGTTCCAGCAACAAGGTTTGCATCATCTATGCGGCGTCAGTCTTGAATGGAGTCGGTAAATGCAACCTACCCATTGTGGCAAATAGATCCGACCTTCCTCGGCAATAAACTCGAGCACACCGGCATGAGAGTGTCTGTCGTTGTCTGTATTCGTAAGTTCAAAGAGCATTGGATATTGAATGTTGAGTTGCGCTGTATACAGCTCGGTTAGACAATGCCTGCAACCAACAAACCCTTGCTGCGAGAACTTACCGAGCTTCGCCAAGGCCGAAGGCGGCATAATCACTGTATTCGCAGTGGTGAGCTACCGGTCAAAGACAAGGCGGCCAAAAACCTCACCTTTGCCACCGAAATTCACATTTTCCCGCTCGTTCCCTTGCATCATGGCTACAGGATAAGCCTTGTACTCCTCTGTGAAGCCTCGATTGGGGTTGAGGAAGCTACCAAAGCCGCGACCGCCCATGCCATACCGCAGCTGGTCAAAGGCGTCCTCATCGTTGTCCATATATCCCGAAAACTATAAGAGCGTTCTCTTGTGAGTTAAGGACGTGGGAAGGAACTCATTGTTTGCCGTCGATGCTTACCATGGTCGTTGAGATCGTGCGAGTGTGAGCTTACGTTTGCACTTTGACGTTGAATTTACCAAAAAGGCACGTCACAGGTTTAAGTAGTTGCTTGGAGAATTCGCCTCTTACCGGCTACAGGACCGCGCCACTCAGCTGGCTGAAATCAATGTTGCCCCGATCATTGTTATTTTGAGAGGGCGTCAGCTACACTATGGAGAACTCATGGATGAGCAATATCAAATGTAGCGCGTACATTTCATATCATTGGCCGTCGCTCCAAGCTCCTGGGCATGATCAAACCCATACCTTTATTACTTATACCGGGTTTTAGACTTGTGTTTTAACCTTGTTGCAATCAATGCATTCCAACCGCGGGCTCTCGGAAGAAGACGTGTCGACCGACCTTACTTTCCAGGGGTTTGGTAGAAGGAAAATGACTCGCTCCGAGATTATACACATTGAAATGAGCTCGGTGGAACGGTCTTCTATATATCAGAACTTAAGATCGTGAAATGCGGGACGATAATTGATGTTGCAAAATACGATGATTGCAACTGCGACGACCAGACCTATCTCTTCAACCACTGCTAGACTTCCCTTGATGAGATGCCTCCGCCTTTCTCCTCGAATTGTGCAAACCTTCGTCGCACAAGGAATAAATATTATGGAACCGTCACGCCAATATCAAAAGGATCGACCGTGATTTTGATATACACCTTCATGCTACTGAACTACAAATGACGATACTCTAAGCTTCGATAAAATACTTTTTGTCTCCCCCCTTCCATTCCTTTGAGCTTGTCTTTGTCGTTCCAAGATGAAGACGCTGTCCATTGTGTTGTGCGCCTTAATGTACACTTCTCTGCAACGAGCTGAAGCTGTCCACCCAGAAGTTTCAGGTACACCCAAGGTGCTTAGTATTGTACAAGATCCAAAAATACCATTATCAGCGCGACTCATGCGGCTCCGCAAGGTTCGGTAACCCACATGCTGTGGACCTGTCGCGACACGATGCCTGTCAACGCACAAGAGTTTGCGGTTTTTCCTGTGTGGTCCAGCAATGCCGCCTGGACGCATTTCAACAAGGATGGGACGCCTCAACTTGCTCAATTCCGCACAAAGCGAGAGACATTCTATACTTTGAAGCAAAATGAATGCGGAAGCAATACGGCCGGTGGTTGTAGTGATGCAACACGATATGTGATGTGGCCGGATTCGCCTTTCATGGTCACCCGCCATTCCGCGGAGAATGTGCTCGGATACACCTGGATCAAGGATGCGTGCATCACTTACAGCATGAAGAGTTTTATCGCGAACCCTGATACTTCACTTTATCGAGTCACTTGGGAGAAGCGTCGTGATGGCAATTGTCTCCCTAGGGTAGACATAATTTCGGAAGCCTTCTGGAAAGAGAAGCAGATCCCACTTGGTGTTTATGGCACTGTTGTCAAGGATACGGTGGCTTGCCTATTTGGCCAATTCTCCAAGGGTATCCATCTGGCAAGAGTCGCTGCCAACCATGTTACCGATATCAAAGCCTACGAATGCTGGGTCAACCGGGTCTGGACGAAGAGAATGCCTTCCAGCAACACCAAGGGTGCTGTAATGACGATCAACATTGCAGGCGGTCAAGGTACCTTTTATTACTCGGACCATTGGAAATCGTACGTATGGATCGGTCAAGCGCACATCAGCGTATCCGCCGATTTTACATCTCTACGGCTCCCAAACCCGAAGGTCCATTGACGGTCTCCAGGCACTTCTACTCTGGTCAATGGTAATGCTTCGATCCCCGCTTATTCCTTGCAATCTCACCCAGGCATGAGCAAGAGCGGCAAAGACATTTACCTCTCCTATACCAGAAATGATGTCTTTGCAGGACATGGATTCTATAGTACACCCATTGTGCACGTTGTCTGGGAAGTGACCTTGCCTAAACGTGATCCCGGATTTCCGACGTAGAAAAGAAGTCACGCGAACAATGAATTCTTTCAACCCGAGATTTGGCCCTTGTTCTTTGTTTTGATCTTGTATTGAACGTGCATCATGTCTGGCGTATCTGCTGCATTAGCTGCTAGGGTTAAGCGACCCTCCATGTTTAAGCACCTGATGAAAGCTGAGGACACCCTCAAATTCTTCAAGGACGGGCAATATCTCGGATGGTCTGGGTTTACGGGTGTGGGGTATCCCAAGATGGTTCCGGCGGCGTTGGCTGATCATGTTGAACGGGAAGGATTGCAAGGCAAGATGAAGTTCAATTTGTGCGTATGTTCAAGGTAGATCCGCTGGTGCTGATGCTGTTTTCTTGCAGGTTCTGCGGTGCTTCGGTAGGCGCAGAGATTGAGGATAGGTAAGCAGACAGTCCGTTGGTCGTTGCATCGCTAAGACAGCGGACGACGTACTGTAGATGGGCGAGGAATGATATGATCGATCGCCGATATCCGCATCAAGTGGGTAGAAATATCAAGCAAGGCATCAACACGGGACGCATTCGGTTTGCCGACAAGCACTTGTCTCAGTTTCCCCAGGATTTGGTCTACGGTAAGCCTCAATGGCAGATATGGGAGCGGCTACTAATGCTCCGCAGGCTTTTATACCAAGGACAAGCCAGACAATAAGAAACTGGACATTGTCATCATTGAAGCGACTGCGATTACGGAAGAAGGAGCCATTGTACCTGGCGCTAGCGTCGGAGCCAGTCCGGAACTCATACAGATGGCGGACAAGGTTATTATTGAAGTCAACACTCGGATTCCTTCGTTTGAAGGTCTCCATGATATCAACTTTTGTTCACTGCCTCCCAACCGAAAACCCTATCTAGTCATGGCCGTTGAAGACCGTATTGGATCGGTAAGCCAACGATGAGATGGGCAACAGGATCTGACATGGCGCATCCACTAGACCTCCATACCCGTCGATCCAGAGAAAATCATTGCGGTCGTGGAGTCAGATCGTCCTGACAACACTGGAAGCAATACGCCAGCAGATGAAACGGCTGTGGCTATTGCTGGTCATCTTATCGAGTTTTTGGAGCATGAAGTGAAGATGGGACGCTTGCCCAAACAATTGCTGCCTTTGCAGAGTGGCATCGGCAACATTGCCAATGCCATTATTGGGGGATTGGCCAAGGGACCGTTTGAGCAAGTGACAGTGTAAGTTCAACGGCACAATAAGCGACTTCAAAATAGCTCATCCACAATTTCAGGTGGACTGAGGTGCTTCAAGACACCTTTCTAGACTTTTTTGATTCTGGCAAGCTCAAATTTGCGTCTGCTACGTCTGTGCGCTTCTCCCCCAATGGGTTTGATCACTTTTACCAAAATTGGTCCAACTATTACGACAAGCTTCTGCTCCGATCGCAGCAAGTCTCCAACTCGCCCGAGATCATTCGACGACTTGGCTGCATTGCTATGAACACACCCGTCGAGTTTGACATCTACGGACACGCCAATTCGACACTGGTCGCTGGGTCGGGCATGTTGAATGGCCTTGGTGGATCAGGCGACTTTTTGCGAAACGCTAAGCTATCCATCATGCACACGCCTTCAACTCGTCCCACAAAGAGCGACAAGACGGGCATTTCTTGTGTCGTACCCATGGCCACTCATGTCGATCAAACGGAGCACGATCTGGATGTCTACGTAACAGAGCAAGGTCTCGCAGATCTAAGAGGTCTTTGCCCTCGCGATCGTGCGCAAGTGATTATCGATAAATGCGCACATCCCGACTACAAGGATTTGTTGAAGGACTACCTGGATTCCGCCACGAAATTCTGTATGCGTGTCGGTATGGGCCACGAACCGCACATGCTGGACAAGGTCTTCAAGATGCACGTGAACTTGATGAATAACGGCACCATGAAGATTGATTCTTGGTAGTCGGTCGTCTATTGAAACCTAAACAGACAATTTGCATGTAGCAGAATGGCATGGCGTCGTATGTACATTAAAGTGAGAGTGCTTCCAATTCCTTCATCAGCTCGTCCAGCTTGCTAATCTTTTCCGTCTGCTCTGGCAGCAGTGTTCCACCTTGTGCTTGCTTCTCCTTCAACTGCTCAATCTGCCGTATCTTCTTTTCCAACGCCCGTTTCCGCTTTGCGGGATCTGCCTCCATCTTGGGCTCCTCCTCGACCTGATCCTTGACGGGTGCAGTCGCCTTCTCCTCGACTCCCGATGTTTTGGCAGCCTTCTCCTTCTCGTTCCGCTTTTGATTCTTGCTCTTTTTCTCAGCTTGCACCTTAATGGGCGCGCCAGGCACAGCTCCAGGTACGGTCCTTGGTGACTTAGCTCCCTCTATCCGATCATTGGTATACTTTGCCACGTCTTCTTGTGGAATGTATCCTGGCCTAATGCGAATCTCCTTCCGAAGCGTCCCATCAGGGCGACGACTAGCTGGTACAATACGCTCACCACCAGTAGCAACAATACCAGACGCTGTGGACATTAAAGCAAAAGCTAGGACTTCGAATTTTGGGCTTTGGTTGGCTTGGCTTAGCTGAGGCGGTCCCTCCATCTCTTGTCTTTGAGTGCCCTAGTGTCCAGATCATGTCGGCTGCCAAGATTGTCACTGTACCGTGCAAGTACAAAACGGGCAAAGTGCTGGGGCAGGGAACGTACGCTACCGTGAAGGGTAAGTGAGCGGGCGTGCTATCGCGAGCGAAACACCGGCTCACGAGATGTTGCTTCTCTCTGTTTTGGTCCCGATAGAGGCCGTGCATGTAAGTGATTACTTTGAGGCGGTAAAGCCTCCGTGGTGACAAGGTTTACCCATGCTTTGCGTTGTGTTGTTGTACAACTTGTAGATTGAAACTGGCAAGTTTTACGCTGTCAAGGTGATCAATAAGAAGCTCATGCAAGGTCGTGAATCGATGATCAAGAACGAAATCAATGTGTTGCGTAGGATATCGCAGGGGCATCCTAATATTCTATCCCTTGTGGATTTCTTCGAGACCATGAACAATCGTATGCGACAAAGGTCTCATTGCTCGCCAATGCTGACTTTTTCTCTATAGTGTATCTTGTCACGGAACTTGCACTGGGCGGAGAACTCTTCGATCGGATCTGCAAGAAGCAATTCTACTACGAAAAGGATGCTGCAGAACTGGTCAAGATTGTCGTTTCGGCTGTGGCATATCTCCATGACCACGGAATCGTTCATCGAGGTAAGCTGGGAGCGCCCTGGTATTTTTACTTGGGTACTCATTCATGTCTACAGATCTAAAGGTACTTGACCGTATAGCAAGTGAACGTGTTCGTGCTAATGGCGCGTAGCCCGAGAACCTACTGTTCCGCACTCCCGATGAAGACGCTGATTTGTTGATTGCTGACTTTGGATTGTCCCGCGTCATGGACACGGACAAGTTCCAGATGCTCATGACAACATGCGGGACTCCTGGATATATGGTGCGTGTTTTTGATGAGCCTTTGAATGTCTGTGGGAAGCTAACGTATGCAATCATTCCAGGCCCCAGAGATCTTCCGCAAGGCCGGTCATGGCAAGCAAGTGTAAGTCATGCCAAAAAGATAGAGACAGGTCCTGGTCCTGACGTTTTATTCTAAACATCGCTTACAGTGACATGTGGGCTATCGGCGTCATCACCTTCTTTTTATTATCTGGCTACACACCTTTCGATAGCGAGTCAAACCAAGAAGAAGTCCGCAACATTCTTGAGGCAAAATACTCCTACGATCCCCAATACTGGTCCGACATCAGCAAGCATGGTAAGACCAAATCGTCGGCGCGAGCTCCTTTGATGTCTCACCCTCATTTCCAGCACGTAATTTCATTGACAAGCTCCTCACCGTCGACCCTACCGCACGCATGACAGCACATCAGGCTCTAGAGCACCCATGGCTTGCTTCCGTTCCTCTCAAGAAGACTGCAGCTGCAGTCACACCACCGCAAGATCAAAAGCAACAAGATCTCTTACCCCACGTTCGTCAAAACTTTAATGCTCGTCGTACTTTCAAGAGAGCCGTCGATGCCGTCAGATTTGGTGTCAGAATGGGATCTACTCTCAAGAATATGGATGTAGAAGGCGATATACGGCCGGTAAGCGAAGGCCCTGACCAGGTGCTAAAGCAAGACGACAGCGAGTAGTAGAATCTTATCCTATCGTGCCCCTAATAGCCCTAACCCATATCTCATTACACGTGGTTGAAAGCCTTAGTGGCATCTCTTTCCTTTTCTTGCCAGTCCTTATCATGGCCGGTCCACCAGCAATCCTCTCGAACCCCATGTTCAACATGGTCCTCACCTTGGGCTGTGTACAACTGGCAAAACCTCTCGACATGAATGATCCAGACATCATCTTTTACCTCCGTGTGACCTATGTCGTGGCTCAATTGGCCATCGTCGCCTTCTACTACCTCATCATTGCCTTGGCAAAGAAGAAGAATGGTATGTCTTGTATCATTGACGCAGATCCGAAGCGCCGAGCTGGCTCTCGCGGCAGGTTCTATCCTTAATCTTGATCCACCTGGTCCACAAATACTAAATAAGAACATTCTAGATACCACACCTCTTCGGTACGTGGAGCCGGCCAAGCCATCTCTTTCCAATCCTTCGCCCGACTCGAACGGTGAATTGATCTCCACCACTCACCGCGACTATGACATTGCCGAAACCAAGAAATTGATCACCTCGTCATTGACCGGCATCGCCATGATTGGCTTCCTCCACTTGCAATTCAAGTTTGTTCAGCCACTCTTGATCCAAAGCATCCTTCCCATCAAGAATGCCGTCCTCAGCAAGCCTGCGCGTATTTACCTTTGGGGTGAGAAAGCTGAAGGTGACCTCAAGCGACCCTTCAAGGTGGATAACCCTCTTGCAGCCTTTGGAGGAGGTGAGGGACCAAAGACTGATGCCGCTAGCATCAAAAAGGCGGAGAGAAGTGAGAAGAGTGTCAAGCAAGAGTAGAAGAGATGTCTGCCATTGAACAATAAATCCATGCCATTTTAGCACCAAGTATCGGACATTAGCTTATGACGTTGAGGAATCGAATCCGTTGCACTGCTGCTTTCAAGTAAGCGCTCATAAATGTCTAGTGTAAGTATAGGGCTCCTCAGGGAAGAGATGACAGGCTGTTGTCACGCCATCGCTTCCCTTGGGGAGTGAGATGAAGTTGTGTACCTTGTGTCATCTCTTGACCAGGTTGCTTGCATGTAGGTGTCCATTGCCACGTAATCCGCTAGTATCGGCTACGGAAGCACACGCACAGAAGGTGCTGTCTCATTTGTCGCCTTATGTTCAACCTTTCCAAACACAAACCCAAACGACGAGACACGGCCCACAATATACCTCAATATGCCTTGGGTGCGCAACCAAACATGTCTCCGACTCCTGGACGGGAGTTCAGCTATGAGCAGCGTTATGGAACGTATAGTAGCATCACTTCTGGCTTATTGGAAGATAATGGTATGTCTCACTGTTTGTGATCCTTGTGCTCACTATTTACCAGATATGCTGTCCATGAGATCGACGCGTTCCAGCTCCACCGATCCATCGCGCCCGTCCTTGACCACGTCTAATTACAGTAGCGACTATGGAGATTACCCGAATGGGGGTCCTATGACACCCAGTTCGATGGGTGTCAGTGGGTTTTCGGCCATGGCTTACAATGGCATGGAACGGCCAAGCGATGCGGAGGTTGAACGCTTGTTTGATGAAATGATGGTAAGTGCGAGTTAATGGGGACGATATGGTACTCATCTTGCTGTCTAGATTCGTCGAGGTATCACGGACTCTCACAAATTGACATCCTTCACCTCATGGCCGATTGAAAAGAAGTGGCTCATGGTGTCGCAGGACAAAGAGGCCGATAAACTTGCCCATGGATCGACAGCTACACCGGTTTTACCACGTCGGGGGACGTCCGCCCAAGAAACAGCTTTTGCGGCATACAATGCTCGAAGCGATGATAAGAGCACGCCCGAATGGTACATTAAACGGTTCATGGATCCTGATCTGCGAAATTTGACCCCAAAGGTGGTTGCGCACCTGGCTGTGAGCTTGCGCACAATGCAACTAAGGTAGGCGATAGTGACGATGGGACAATTCGGCAAAGATGATGAGATGCACAATGGTTTCGCGATCTATAACTGAACCACATGAAGTTATGCACACTTCTCCGCTGACCTGATTTGCCGTATGATCGTTGTGCTCTCTTGTCATACCATCTCTCCCCTACGTACACTAACAAACTTGTCATAGCTGGGTACGACATTTTATCGAGTCGCGGGGTCTGCAGGTCATTTCGAATGCGCTCGGTCACTTGAATAGAAGGGATCCAAAGTAAGTATGAAAATGCTTTTTCTTGTCTCGTGTTAATCTCTCCATATCTCCACATCTCCAGGCGTGAAGGCGATCTTGCCATGGAGGTGGAAATTATAAAATGTCTCAAAAGCCTATTAAACAATCGGGTAAGCAGTCAAGCCTCATATCAGATCCACACCCGAGAATTGGCATGCTGACAAGGTGTTTGCAGTGGGGAGCCCGTGAGGCCGTCGAATTTCCGCAATGTATATACAATATCACCGCTTCCATCAAATCACCGCCTTGGGCAACCCGCAAGCTGGTTTGCGAGGTCCTTACATTTATCTGTTATTGCGACGGCCCTGACGACAAGACTGGTCACGAACATGTACTCAAAGGCATGGACCTTCTACGCGAAAACAAGCGCGAGTACGGTCGCTTCGATGCCTGGTTGCGTCTTTGGGAACAGACAATCGATGGACGAGGTCGATTAGGGTCTTTGGTCGGCGCGAGCGAAGAGATCAAGAAGCTAGGGGTCCAAAATGCTCCTGACAATCACCTGATGGAGTATGCTCTTTCAAACATGATCTTGGTCAATTCAATCATTGGTACCGTCGATGATGTAGAGCTTCGATTCAATCTTCGTAATCAAATGAACGCCTGTGGACTTCAACGCATCTTGGAGAAGATGGAGAATTTCAATTACGATCTGATGGCTCGGCAACTCTCAGCTTTTCGTAATCTCGAGGATGCAGACAAGGAAGAATTCATGGAGTACTACAATCAGAAGATCTTGAACGACATGACCGATCCCTATGATGTCTTTCAAGTTGTGTTGTCCAATGTTGAAGGTACACGAGCCTACGACTTTTTCTTGTCGGCGTTGCAGCACATGCTCCTTATCAAAGACGAAGGAGAGCCCAAAGTCCGTTACTTTCAGCTGTTTGATCACATTGTCACGCAGGTTGTTCTGGATCGTAAAGGTCTAACCGATGACTTTGCTACCAATTATGGCATGTCTGTCGGTAACCTTATCGCGAAGTTCGCCGAGCAAGATCAAGTCGAAGCCGCTTTGGAGGAAGCAAGGCAAGCGCGCGAAGCGGCTGTTAAGGCCATCAAAGATCGACAGGAACTAGAGTTGGAGGTCTCGCTCAAAGGAGATGGTCTGGTTGGAGAACTGAAAGCCAAGACAAATTCACTCGAGGATCTGCTTCGTATTTCACGGCATACTATTGCAACGCTGCAAGAGAAGCTGCGAGACTTACAATCCGAGTATCACAAGAATCTAGCCATTATGGATTCCCAAATGAAGCATTTTTACGAGACGATCAAACGGCTCAACGGCGAGGGAGACGACCCGGTTAACTCTTCAGACACTCTCTTTACCACTAACCGAAAAGAACTCGTCAAAGCTTACGACCGGCTCAAGGCGCAACAAGCCCTAGAAGGCCATCCTCGGGATGCGACGCAAAACGACGAGAATAGCATTCCGATAGCTCAAGGGTTATCTGAAGCATTCAAGCAACAGTTACAAAGCGCGATTGCTGGGTCGGGACCGCCAGCATTTGCCATACCCGGTCAAGGGCCATCTGTCGGCGTCTTGGGCTCTGCGAAACGTCACCATACCGGGCAGCGCAAAGAAAAGATGTTGGAGGATACTAGTAAACACGAGGAAGCGGCCGCCGAGGAAGTGCAATCTCCAACGGTTCAACTGCCCATCGAGGTGAAGCCTGTATTTGACAACTTGGTGCAACAGACATCTCAAGAAGTTGATGACGATTCCGACGGAGAAGCCGATAAGCCGTTAACAGGTCTGGCAGCGGCTTTACAAGAACGTCTTCGCAAAAGGGCGGGTGGAAAAGGGTCTTTTGGTGGGTTTAAAATCACCGATGAGCCTGCGGAAGAAAATCGCCCCAAAGACGGTGAACCAAAGGCATCGAAGCCTCCACCTCCACCTCCACCACCACCACCTCCACAAAGTTCCCAGCCAATGAGGTCTCCTCCGATCGGCGATGCAGCTCCTCCTCCTCCACCGCCGCCTTCATTTGGTGCTGTTATTGCCCCAATGGGAGCCCCAACTCCTCCACCTCCTCCACCACCTGGCACAACGCTTCACGCACCACCTCTGCCACCTTCAGCTCCCAGCACCTCCACTGCACCGATTCCTCCCCCACCTCCTACATTCACTAATACCGCCAATCAAGCTTTACCACTACTTAATCGCAAGTCTGTCCAATATCAGGCTAAAGGCAAGCTCAAAGGATTACAATGGGAGAAGATTGCAAAGTCTGCTGCCGAGAAGACAGTTTTCGGGAAGCAATTCCTGGATGAGAAGGCTTTTGCAGAGCAACTCCAAAAGGGCGGCATTTTCGAGAACATGGAAGATCTCTTTGCGCAGAAACCATCACCTGCCAAAGTTAAGATAAAGAAGGAGCGGAAGCAGGAGATCTCGGTGATCGACCCCAAAAAGGCGTACAATATGAATATCACCATGCTCGTTAAATTCAAGCACATCTCCTTTGCTGAAGTCAGAAGGCGTATACTCTCAGTCGACGAAAGCTTTTGCACCGAAGTTTTGCTGACCAATCTGCACAACAACATGATCACTCCAGAGGAGATCGGAAGGCTCTCAGTCTATTCTCACGGAAGTGAGGATGAGCTCGAAAACCTCGCAGGCCCAGATCTGTTCTGTTTGGAAATGATGAAAGTATACCGCTACAAAGAACGGATCGAGAACATGCTCTTTCAGGTGACATTCGACGAAAAACTAACTCACTTGAAGACGGTAAGAACGATTTGCGCGGTATTGCGGCAGCTTACACGTCGCCTATCAGAGTATCAAGTCCGTCCTCGACGCCTCTGTGCAATTGAAAGAATCGAAGCCATTTTCCAATCTGCTACAGGTACTGTTACGCGTCAAGCTCGAACAGAAGTTTGTGCTCAACCCAGTTCAGATGATTTTATTTTGCGGTAATTACATGAACGGAAGTAGCTTTCAAGGGGGAGCTTTCGGTTTCAAGATTGCTAGCATCAACAAACTGGTGGACACAAAGGCGACTCAGTCCAGCAGCACCACACTACTGCATTTCCTGGTGGAGATGGTGGAGACTAATTATCCAGATATTTTAAACTTTATAGATGACCTCAAAGACACCGGTGCAGCTTGCCGAGGTACGTGCTCATTTCTTTCATATATGGTACATTGACGCGTGGACAGTCATCCGGGATGAGCTCATCCTCGAATATAATCAATTGCGTTCAGGATTAGAGCAACTGACGAGCGAGCTGGAGAATCACTACAATGACGACGATGAGCGCGAAGACAACGACCTATTTGCCATAAAGCTCGGCGAGTTCCGAGATCGTGCTGTCAGCGCCATGGAAGATCTCGAGACGACCTACACGAGCATGGATGTCGCTTACAGAGACTGCGTCGCGTACTTTGGAGAGGATCCAACCACAATGAAGCCAGATGAGTTCTTTAGTATCTTCAAGGCGTTCACGGCCAGTTGGGAGGTAAGCTAGCTTTAGTCCCATGGTTATGCCATTATTCAACCGACTTGACCTCACAGAAAGCAATGGGTGATAATTCTGTATCGCGCAAAAAGAAGGAGCAAGCAGAAAGAGCTAAGAAGATTGAAGAAGAACAAAAGGAGAGAATACGTCTGCGGAAAGCCCAAAAGCACAATGTCGACATTAGCGACCGTAAGTCATTGTTAGTCCGTGCTCGATTACTGATCTAACCCCTCCTCTTTCATCTAGAAGACCGACAGGACGAAGATGACAAGTACATTATGGACAATCTGTTGGAGAAGTTACGCGCTGGTGAAGTCGAGGCCAATACAAAGAAACGAGAGGCCCGCAGCATACGTGAACGTCGCATTGGACGGAGTGATTCCGTCGTCCTCAAGGCTGAAGATCTCCTCAAAGACATCCAAAAGGATGATGATTCTCCGCCACGTTCAAGAGATGGAAGAGAGGCTAGAGAAGGTCTCAAATCGAGGCGCAGTGGAAGTCGTCCGAGACGCTCCAGTGTCCGAAGATTGGAAGAGAAGGAAGAGTAATCCCATTGTATATCCAATGTATTTGTAGCGCTCAACAAATTCGGGGTAACGTGACATCGCTTCAAGCAGTCACTCCCAACAACCCAAGGACGTGTGCACTCTGCCATCTCTTCTTGGTACACGGTTACAGCTGGGTTGATTGCAAGACTATCCAACGAGAGCCAAGCTTTACAGACTGCTAGTCCATGAGTTCTTCGGCCAAACTTGACAGTAAGTCCATGAGCCATTGCACTGGAGATGTGCCCTTGCCAGTTACCGATCGTAATCATTTACTCTGGCCGTCCCTCTAGCACTTGTGGAGCCGCACAAACTATTACGAGTTACCTCAAAAGATGGCAAGAGCAATGCCGACTTTGAACTTGAATATGTAAACACCAAGATCATCGGCAATGGTTCTTTTGGAGTTGTTTACCAAGCAAAGGTGGTCAAAGGCACCGAAGAGTCTGTGCAAGGGAATTGTGAGCGAGGTGATGAGGTAGCCATCAAAAAAGTGCTGCAGGACAGACGTTTCAAGGTATGGAGTTCATGATGGTAAATCTGTTGATGCTCACATCTCTCCCCATCGGCTTTAGAATCGAGAGCTACAAATCATGCGCATCGTTTCGCATCCAAACATTGTGTCTCTCAAGGCTTACTTTTACAGTCGTGGAGATGCAAAGGTATGTCTTCGGTGTGTCAAAGCCTTGCCGGCTTCCTCATCGTCACATCTAGGCTGAGGACGTATATCTTAATCTCGTGCTGGAATATGTTCCCGAAACGGTATACAGGGCCTCAAGGCACTTCACTCGACTAAAGCAAACCATGCCTATGCTTCATATCAAATTGTACATGTACCAACTTTTCCGGTCGTTAGCATACATACATTCCCTCGGAATATGCCATCGTGATATCAAACCACAGAATCTACTCGTTGATCAAACTACTGGTGTATTGAAGCTTTGCGATTTTGGAAGGTAAGTGGAGGTTTTTCTTCAGCCATTCGTGCGATGTTGACATCCTCGTAGTGCCAAAATCCTCGTGGCAGGAGAGCCAAATGTATCATATATTTGTTCTCGTTATTATCGTGCCCCAGAGCTTATATTTGGAGCGACAAATTATACGACAAGCATCGATGTATGGTCTGCCGGATGCGTCATGGCCGAGTTGATGCTGGGTCAGCCAATATTCCCTGGCGACAGCGGCATCGATCAGCTAGTGGAGATTATAAAAGTCCTCGGCACTCCTTCAAGAGAACAGATACGCAACATGAATCCATCCTACGTTGATCATCGATTCCCGCAAATCCGTGCCTGCCCCTTCAACAAGGTAATTGAGATAAGAGCTATACATATTTGATGTTAACCCGTCGGCAGGTTTTCCGATCACGAACACCTCCAGAAGCCATCGATTTAATCACGAAATTACTAGATTATACGCCCAGCAAACGTCTCACCTCCTCAGATGCCATGGTACATCCATTCTTTGACGAATTGCGGAAACCTGAGACTCGTTTGCCAAACGGCAGAGAACTACCAGCTCTTTTCGACTTTAGTGCGCATGGTAAGTCAACCTGAGCTGTGATCCAACCATCCTTATTCATCCTCCATAGAACTCTCAATTCGGCTAGACCTGCTGACGCGCCTTGTACCGCCTCATGCAGAAGCACCCTTGCATGCTACGGGCATCGACGTCCACAACTTTACGCCAATCCCAGAAGCTGAATTGAGAGTTCGATCACTTGATAGCTGAAATTGTTAACGTTTTGCTTTGGAATACACGCAAAAGCTTTGTCTATTGTTCAATGCCAGATCAGCGGTTGGGATTCCCACCGCTGACCAGAGAACAGGTTGATCGCTGCTCAACTGCAGCATGGTTGCCACGATTTGAGTCGGTAGCGTTCAAGAGCGAAGTCATTGAACTGCCAGAAGATTTTGTCCATTACCTTCAAGAAGATGGCATGTTTCTGCCAGAGCAGGACACAAGGTAAAATGAAGTCAACGTTCGATGTTATTGTATTAAGTATGCTCACGACTAGTCATGTCCTCGGGAGAGACACTGTTCGCGTGGGCGATTCCGAAGACAGCGACGACTTGTGGAACAATGCCGAGCAAGGGGAGGATACGGACACGAGCGGGCCGAATACAAAGCCGCACTTTCCGCACGTCGACAGACTCATCAAGGATGCCATTGACAGACTCAAAGTACTCCGATCTACGGATCCTGTTGATCCTAACTCAACACAACCAGCCGTCTTCCCAAAACTCAATTGGTCAGCGCCTCGCGACTCTACATGGATCACGCCTACTCAATCGCTAAAGTGTACAACACCCTATGAGATTTATCTTCTTCTCAAATCATCCGACTTTATCAATCATGATCTAGGATATGCCTATGACCAATGTGTGGATGGTCCAACGGAAGACACCGCGCGACCGCAGAAGGTGTTTTTGGTATTGAAGCAGTGGGTGAGCTTACAGTCGGCCATGGAGTTCAGGATATTTGTCAGAGATAGAGAGATCATTGGTAAGTACGCCAGCTTGGATGGCTCTTATTGATTCAAGGCGAACCGTAGCTTATTGTCAACGGGATGGCAATTTTTATCCGTTTCTCCAAGACGCCGAACTGCAAGCTGACATTGAGCAAAGAATACACGAATTTTTTGAAGATTGGGTGAGAGAGAACTTTCCAGATCCACATTGTAAGTGAGAACGAGTTGCGTCGGTCTGTTTACTATGTCCTTACCAAGCATTATAGTTGTGTTCGACATCTACATTGCTCAAGATTTGCGAAGAACATTTCTGGTGGACATCAACCCGTTTGGTCCACAAACGGATGCTCTCCTGTTTTCATGGGAAGAGCTACTGAGTGGGGCACCTTTGGATTCATCCTTACGTCTCATCACCTCCCAATCTGAAGCCAATGCCCGGGGTTGTTCCGCAGGTAGCGCTAGTACCTCTATTCTGGGATCCAACCTGAACAGTATGCCGCGGGAAATCATCGAAATGTCACAAGGAAGAACAGTTGCAGAGTTCGCAGAGGAGTTTTGGAAAGGCATGAAAGGCGAGATAGAAACAGACAGTGAGGATGAGGAAGAAGTGTGACTTGTACATACCACATAGACCAGTGTAATACATATTAGCATGTGCTTTCACAATGCGCTTGATCTAACGGCAACAAAACAATTTCCGTTGAACTCTGGGGTAGCTTGCAATGTCAAATCATACTTTATTCCCCCCTATCAAGACACACTCTATGCTCAACGTCTAGCAGATTTACCAAGGCAATTTCTCGCCATTATAGTTGAGAAAATCGCCATTGTTCTCAAATGTGAGCTTGTCAAACACTTGAATCATAGCTTCAGCAGACTGATCAGGAGTGAGATCAAAAGCAATACTGTTCATGTTGGTCTCGACCGCTCCTGGATGGATACTGATGAAGGTAAACTTGTCGTCCTCGTATGCTCCGGATAACATGGCATGCACTTTGACACATTCGTCAGAACACCCAAACGCATCACGCGATGCTACTTACACATATTTACGGCTGCTTTGCTGACGGCGTAACTGGCACGAATCAACTTGAATTCGGTTGTGCGCATAAATTGCATGGAACCAGCTTGAGAGGATACGTTGATGACCAGACGACGTTGCTTCTTCATCAGAGCTGGGATAAAAGATCGGGTCATGTCGAGGACGCTCACGGAATTGTTCTTGAATGCCGTCAAGAGCTCAATGCTGGGCCTGGGATAACATGTAAGTTTTGGCGATAACGTCTATGAGGTATCCTTACTCTTCTTTGATGCTCATAAGCGCGGGCTTAGTAAGCGCTGCGGCACTGTAAGTGGTCCTTAGACACAATGGCTGGGTCAAATACACGCTTGATGCCTACTTGTTGATGAGCACATCCAGCCCGCTGGGAGCGATGCGATCGACTTCCTTGACAGCATTGGCAATGCTTTCGGTGTCAGAAACGTCAAGACGGATGACATGCAAGTTTGGTGATCGAATTGCCTTCAATCCTTCTGACGCTTCAGGTTGTCGCGCGCCCGCAATCACGATATCGCCTCGCTCGATCAATTGCTTGACGACGGCAAGGCCAATACCACGCGAAGTGCCGGTGATCAAGTAAGTTTGGGCCATTATTGCTTGCTGTTTTGCTTGCACGGTAGATGTTGCTGTAAAGCATTGCTGAGCTGCATCAACTTTTATATATTCTCTGGACACGCAGGTCGCGAACAATAGGACTCCAAAAATTCCTTTTTGGTGTGGCTGACTAAGGGCTTGTGCTGACTGATACCCCGGAATTGTCAAAGTGCCGAAATGCCGCCAATATGCCGTGCAAAAATCCGATGCAGGCTTTTGAGCGTAGCAGCCAATGAGAAGGCAACGTTGACTGATTGTATGATATTGATTTGGATGGCGCAGATCGAGATCGAGATAGGAATTTCCTATGCCACGGTGATCCGGTGGGCATGACTTCCTTGTCGAGTGACCTTGGTTGCATCAAAGCATCAAATCTTCAATGTGTAACGTCGTGACTAATGCATAGATTGCTCGCTTTGCTTGCATCTTCACCACTGTGAGTTTATGGTTGAATTCAGGGAACGGAAGTAGCGTGATTGCCACTATCGTGGGATGCTAGGACAATTGATTCGGCTGCATTCTAACGTGTGAATGTTGGGATCGATATACCGAGACTGATGAACGCAGTATAATCTCTTCCCTCCTGCTCTTACAGTGACATATCTTCCTCCGGAGCCATAAAGTCGTGTCGTCTTAATGAATTAACTCCTGGGTCTCAATTTAACCTTTGCTTGGTTCAGCACATTGTTAGCCATGACCGACGCAGAAGATCGTCAGACCGAGTCAGGCGCGGCAGAAGTCGTCAAAGAAGACGATAAATCAATCAATGGCAACATCAACGGCACGATTCCAGCTGAAGAAACTTCAACGGCCGAAGAGCAATTCGACAAAGAGAAGGTAGGTATTGCAACTTTGCATCTTCAACACCTCAATGACGCTCTTTCTTTTGTAGTTTGATGCGTTGGTAAAGCAAGTGGTAAGGAATGGACAACGCAAATTATAACAGGAATGCCTAATATGTTGGCGCTGTTTAGCGCGATAAATTGGACAACATGACAAAAGAAATGACAAGGAAATGTAAGTCTTGAGACTGTATCCCTTCGCTCTACTCAATCATCCTTAGTTGACGAGATGGACCACAAATTGGATCAGCTGGAGCAGTCCATGGAAAATATGGCGCAGAAACCTGAAGAACAAAGTACGGAGGCATAACGCGATGCAACATCCTTATGCGGCAGATTAGCATAACCGGCGGTAGTGTTGTCTTTACCAGGCAGCAACTACTCGTGCGTCATTCTGTGGTTATACGCTTCTGCCACTGCATTGTAATTATAGATTTGATACCATAACTTCAGAGGGTTACAGACGCAAGTCAGGGCACTTATGCAAGAATGATAATCTTCCTCTCTCATATCTCCCTTCAAGAGCAGATGTATATGCAATAGGTAAAGTGACTTGGCATGCTTATTTGCTCGTCCACAGACGCCAGTTTATTGTCGAGGGTAACATGGTACATGGAGGATTCTAATAATGGTGAAAGTCTCGTGCATAACACCCGCAATGTTCTCCTTAATGGTGCTCAACATTCTTGTGATGTTCTAGAGAGAGAAAAGAAGTACAGTAAGCATTCGTTACAAGTGCATCACCGAGGTAGATCACCATCGGCTCCAGACGAGATCAACACTTACTTAGGTGGAAGTTGTAGTCAATGGCGTAAGCGACACCACCGACAAGGAGGAGGAGGTGGATCAGAGGAGTTCTTGAGGCATTGTCACCATCAAAGTAACGAGCCTTGTAGCGACCCCATAGACCGCGGGCCTGAGGAGGTTGAGCATTACCCTTGGGCAACTTTTGGTAGAAGTTCACAACTCGCTTCATGCGAGCCGCGTCAGTGGGAGCACCCACAGCGCTGTTTGCAGCCAAGTTTGGCGGAATAAGCGACTTCGTCGAGTAAGCACGGCGAATGATCGTGTTCATGGTGACAAGCAACGCAACCCTTCGTTTGGAGTTTTTGTGTTTGTGAATTGATGACGACATCAAATTGATGATGCACGTGAGAAATTCTGAAGCGGGGAAAGCTTGTTCTTGTGCCATGCCACGGCAGCTCGGAGTGGTCTATACACCGCTCAAATCCTGTCTCATTAACCTTCCTCCGACATGGGTGACAGCTTTACTTGACCAGGGCAAAGTGAGTCCAGATGCGCCTGTTGTGAGGTTGCGTTTTTCTGACTTTTTCGTGCACAGGTACCTCAGAATATCACGCTTGAACTTACATGGACGCCTCGCTCTTCGTCGAGTCCACAAAAGGCATATGTTGGATGGACGGGAGCCGCATCTTCTGGCAAGAGCTCGGGAAGTTTGCCGAACCCTAGTGCGCAGAGCAGAAGCGAGGATACCATTGAAATTGATCCGCAATTCGCACAGGGTTTGGGTCTGGCGGACGGTGCCAAGGTGAGTGTGGCGTTGCTTAGGCGCATTTTGCAGCTGATCTGACTGCTTTAAAAGGTTCAAATTGCATTTCCAAAGCCCATACCCGGCATTGCGTCGTCTATTCATGTTGAACCGTTCTCAGCGGATGATTGGGAGATTATGGAATTGCACGCCGGATATCTCGAAGAGAATCTTCTGGCGCAACTCAGAGTAGTATGGGTAGGGGAAATTGTGACGGTCTGGATACATGGACGGACATTGGTTCGACTCAAAGTCGGTAAGTCATCATGCGTATAATGCAATCATTTGTGTAGAGCATGAACTGATCCATGTATACTTGTCTGATACAGTTGAAACTTCTCCCGCCTTACCATGTGTTCGCCTGGATACCAATGTTGAAGTTATTGTAGCACCAAAAGTACGACGTGCACCCGCAGCCGGTGCAAGCGACACCAAAGAGATTCATGCAACACATACGACTCATAGCACAGATGAATCACAGATGCCTTTCAAGGTCGGTAAATCGAAGCTATATAGACTACAGCCCCCAGAAAGCGTGACAAGCGAGTTGGACGGGACTTCCGATTCCTTCAAGTTGCCATATTTCACCTTATCTCATCCTAGCTCGCACATATTCGCATCTTCAACCTCAACAAGCGTCACGCAACGAACTCCAGGCGTCAATATCCGGATATCTCGGCCCATACCTGCATACGAGCTGGACTCTAATGCCAAAGATTCCCTTTCCGAAGATGGACGATCCGGTCACGACGCTCAGAAAGTCGGTGGCCCCACCTTGCCGAATGGAGAAGGCTCAGCGGAATCCGATGAAGTCATGAAGCCACACGTGCAGAAGCAGCTTTATATGCTGGCCTTCCCAGATGAACGCGTGCCTGAAGGGCATCTGTTGTTCGTGGAACGCAGAAAGGACGATCTTGGTTATGTGTGTTCACCGTTGATGCAACTTGATCTGGAAAGCATGGATGTCGTCCTGGTGGCGAATGTTGTCGGCACCGGACAGACTACAAAGGCGTTGATTGTGCGAAAATGCGTGAATAACAATAGCAAGGACGGTTTGGGTTCATCAAACAAGGCACTCCGGCTTGGTGCTGGGTGGGTAGTTGCGCATGTGCTTACGTACAGTTAATAACCAACATGATTGTTTTAGCCAAAATGCCTCATCAAAGGTAGCGAGTGAAACGCAAAGGCGGGAGCTCTGTCAGAAAATTAAAGGTACGCATGATGCGCGTGATGTAGAGATCCGTGATGCTCACGTTTACGTTTCAGGCACCCTTGCTCAAGGTTTCCCTCTCATTTTGACACATGGTATGAGGATAGCAGTTCCGCCTCAAATTTCGGATCCGCTGCCCGATCCAACCGAGTACATGATCACCCTGTCGAACGAGAGCAGTGGGATATCGGGTGCGATGCACTCGTTAGTGGGGGGACTTACTGACGGCCTCTCGGACGGTCGAATGTCGAACAAGGTCTCGTCATCCGGAGGAATTTCGGCAGATATCGACATATTCTCAACGATACCCGACCAGGACGCTCTGGAGAAACTAGGCGTCGAGATTGGTCGCGATGTTTGGATTGCTGACGCGAAAAGATTTGATGCAGACAACGAAAATGGAATTAGGAAGCCACATATTTTAGGCGGTGTCAATGGCGTTCTAGACAAGTTCAAGGAATACATTGGCGGTTATCTAGGACGGAGTGCGGTAACAAAGACACTCGGCATCACATGTGAGTTTCCAGCATCACATTTAATGCGCATGCGAATTGACACTGTGTCTAGCTTCCGGTGGTATCCTATTGACTGGTGGCCATGGGTCCGGCAAAACAGCGATTACAAATGCGATTATAAATCATCTAAGGGCGGATACTATTTCTCTCGCTTGTGAGTACTGTTATATATCATGACCTTGATACGATGCTAACATCATCTCAGACGCAATCAGGATATCTGGTGCGGAACATGCCGATGATCGTGTGCCCGCCTTCAGAGAAAAGCTATTGAGGTGGTTTGACATGGCAACATGGCACTCACCTTCCATACTTGTCTTTGATAATCTGGATCGTATTATTCCAGCTGAAGTGGAGGTATGCTGTATTCTGCAAACATGGTGATCCAAATGCTGACATTGCTTTTAGCATGCAGATTCTTTCAGGTCACGACAATTGGCTGAGGTTTTCCTACAATGTTGTATGCAATACCGGAAGCATCAACAAAACTTTCTGATCCTAGCAACGTCTCAACATCAACAATCAATCCATCCCCTTTTGGTGACATCCCACCTGTTTTCGGAGTTGTTGCACATACAACCACCTAATAAGCAAGAAAGAAAGGAAATTCTGGAAGCGTTATTAGCCGGAGGCAGTGACATTTGCAAACGGAGTCTTTCGCGCGAGGATGAGCGCAAAAAGCCCGGGGGTCTAGATCTTGTCAGTGTCGCCTCGGATACCGAAGGCTATTCGGCTGCTGATCTACAGTCGCTCGTGGAGCGTTCCGTGCACGAAGCTGCCGTTAGAAACATCAAAGCAATTCGAGAACGGCAAAAAAAGTCGCACAAATCTAACGACGAATCTCCCAGCATCCCTACTGGTGTGAATGGCATTGATCATATTCCAACATCATCAATAACTGCACCAGTTGCCGGCTCTGAAGGCATGTCAGATTTCCTCTTGACCCAGGAGGACTTTGAGAAGGCACGAAAGGGCTTTGTGCCTGCTTCCCTGCGAGGTGTTAAACTACAGACCTCGCAAGTGGGTTGGGCTGATATCGGAGGTATGTCTAACTGCTTCTGGCTCGTAATGGTGCTAAAACCATCCCAGGTCTACGAGAGACAAAGAAGACGTTACTAGAGACTCTTGAATGGCCAACCAAATATGCTTCCATCTTTCAAAGCTGTCCCTTACGCCTTCGTTCAGGGTAAGTCGTTGAAATGGTTGTCAAAACCATAATTGCTTACATTCCTGGTAGCTTGTTATTGTACGGATACCCTGGCTGTGGCAAGACATTACTGGCATCTGCAGTAGCCAAGGAATGCGGTCTCAATTTCATTAGTGTGAAAGGTCCCGAACTTTTGAACAAGTACATTGGTGCAAGTGAGAAATCCGTAAGTAAAGATTCTAGCTCGTCAAATGCGCATGCTTATGTGTTTTGTTTCATAGGTTCGGGATTTATTCGAACGTGCACAAGCTGCTCGTCCTTGTGTTCTTTTCTTTGATGAATTTGATTCCATTGCCCCGAAGAGGTAAGCTGAAGTTTCTGATTATTTTGTTCGCATAGCTTACAATTGCTTCGTATAGAGGACACGATAGCACGGGAGTCACGGATCGCGTTGTCAACCAAATGTTGACGCAAATGGACGGAGCTGAGGGGCTGGAAGGCGTGTACGTACTGGCTGCAACGAGGTGAGTATTGAAGAATCTGCGTTCTTGTCGTATGGATTTTTGAAGTTTATCCCTTTAGTCGTCCCGATCTGATTGATTCAGCCTTGTTGAGACCCGGACGTCTGGACAAATCCTTGCTATGTGGCATTCCGGATTTCGAGGATCGGTTGGAGGTAAATTTTGGCAATTCTTAGGCTTGATTCCTTAAACTGAGTTGAATCTGTAGATCCTACAATCGCTAGCGTTGAAGATGAGCCTGGATCCTAGTGTTGATCTACGCTTTTACGCAGAGAAGACAGAGGGGCTGACTGGAGCCGATCTGCAAGCGTTCTTCTACAATGCCCACTTGGAAGCCATTCACGATAACATCAACAAGGAGCAATTAGAGAAGCAGCTACAAGCACGCAAAAATGATGATGATCAACAAGCAACCTCTGAATTCTTCACCTTCAAATTGGATGATTCTACAACCGCCCGGAAACTAACTTTAGCAGAGAAAGGACACATCTCAGACCGGGTAAGCCAGCTAATGTATACTGACCTTCGTACAAGAGGTGACTTAATGGACGTATAGCTCTCAAAAATCAGAAACTCAAGTACACGAGCGAAAAATGCTACTCCGAACGGTGTGACGGCGTCACCATCACAAGCAACAGCTGATGGACATGTAAGTTTGTACTTGCTTTATTGCCATCACATTTACAAATTGGTATAGGTTGTCATCACCGCTATCCATCTTGACCGATCACTGGCCTCGACAAGACCCTCCATATCACCAGAGGAACGTTTTAGATTTGATATGATATACCATGAATTTGTCACCGGACGGAGCGGTGAGATGCCCAGTGGGGAGGGCGCTAAGGGAATAGGCAAAAGGACGACTTTGGGTTAATGTAGCATAGATCCTTGCATGTATAGATGTGCACTACGGCTAAAAACGTGGGATAACTGCCCAATTAAATCGTTTTAAACAGCCTGCAGCCAGTTTGTAGGAGTAAGTGGAGTAATCTATGTGACAGTGTATGCTTACAATTGTAGATGCGAATATGTTACCCTCAACAAAAGCCCAGTCCCTTATTCACTTTTGTTCTTCTTCTTTCTCCTCTTGGCTTCCGGTGCTTCTTGCTCTATCTGATCCAACCGCAGTTTCAGCTTCTTACGGAAATCTCTTAATCGCTTCTTCTTAGATTTCCTGAATTTGAGCATATCCTTCTCTCGTTTCTCAGGCGGTCGGTACCTTAAGGAGAGTGCTGTGAGCTTACTGGTTTGGCTACAGTCAACAAATACTTACGGAGCCAGAGCCTTCAGGCCCACCACCTCATTCAGGTCCTTATCATCGGCCAGAAGAATTTCCACAGGATCCAAGCCGAAGTCAGCCTTCTCTACCATCCGGTATTTGAACCTCGTTGGTAGATCGCCGATCATATCCTCATAGTCCATCTGGTAATACTCTTCGAGATACTTTTCGAAATCCCTCTTTCGGGACTTCTTAGACTCCTGTATAGGTTCTTGATTGCCTTGTTTGAACTTCTTGGAGTTCTTGAACGTGTTTTCGTACTTTTCTCCTCCCGGAAGGTAATCAGCATCCATCATCAAGTCGTCATCATCTCCTCCGCCGTAATTTCCATAATCTTCTTCAGCCTCATATTCTTCGCCGCCGCTGGCTTGCTCAGCTTCACCACCATTTTCCTTGTCGGATTCAATGTCGCCAATGTCAATGTCATCGGCCCATTCTGGCTTCTTCTTGTCGGCCACATCATAATATGTATCATTGAAAACCGTAGACATCTCGCGATCGTACTTGTTGGGATCAAAGTCACCCTCCAAGTCAATGTCATCCATGCCGACATCTACACAAGTTGAGTTAATTCGAACGCTTGCTATGACGTTCCACCTACCGGTGTTGCCCGTAATTTCCTGGAGTTGCTTGAGACGCTCGTATATCTCCTTCTTTTTGAGGTTCTTTAGACGCTTCAGCTCTTGCGCTTTCTGCTCCTTCTCCTCCTTCTTGCGTTGAGCTCTGGCCTCACGTTGACGCTTACGGGTGTCGTCCTTTCGGCGCACTGACCCAATCACATCACGTGCGTGCGTCATCAGATTTGAAGCGTTCCTAGTACAATCATCGTTAAGAAGTAGCCGAAAGAGAGACAAGTTGAACATACTCTTCTTCAAACCGGAAGTTATACTTGCTCTCAAATCGATCATTAGCTTCCAAGGCTTCTTCATCTTCGTCGTCAACAATTTCGCCATAGGTCGGCACACGATCGTTGCTCTTCTCGATCCAACCGCGGTTGAGGATGTATTCCATAAGAAAGGCGTCCTCACTACTGACATTTGGATTGTCCTTGTAGTCTTGCCAATCCTTGAAAGCTTCAGCCCCTGCCTTGTCCTGAGCTATGCTTTCCAGCAGAAACTTTTTGTAATCTTCCTCCTCCTCCTCAAGTTCTTGCGCCGTCTTTTCCCGTTTGACCAAAAAGTCATCGGCGTCATGGTCGTTCTCATCCTCCCCATCTTCGAGAGCCGCCTTTTTGAACGCATTCTTCACTTCCTGTTGCTCTTCGACATGGGTTTTGCCTTTCATCGAGTTGCTAGTCTCATTGTCCTCGTCCACATAGCCTCCATTTTCAAGCAATACTTGGCGTTGATAATCCTTGATCCTGACGGGCTTTTGCTCCTTCCTCCTTTTCAATTCTTCCCGAGCTTTCGCAATCTCTTCCTCGGAAAAGAACTTGCGGCTCGAGTCGTAGACATCAGGATCTTTACTTTTGATCGCGGCGATAGTCTTCATAATTTGTACGTCGACTTCTCGTGTGAGCATTTGCGCGTCCTCGTCCTCTTCCTCATCCGTTGAGGACTCTTCCTCATCCTCCAGCAACTGCTGGTCCATGAGGGAACGCTGACTGAACATGCCGGGTATCTCGTCATCCTTGATACCCCATTTACGCTTCCGCTCGGCAACCTTTTTCAGTCTGTCTTCGTCGACGGTATCCACATCGCCATACTTTTCCTTGACTGGCTCCGAGAATAAGTTACCGCTCAAATCCAGGTCCCAGTGCACTCCAACTTACGTCTGCTTAATTCTTCAGCTTCTTTCTGTACATCGTACTTCTTAGCAAACTCTTCATTGATATGAAAATCCAACTCGTCCTCCCCGTCGGACATGGTCTAACGAGCGCCAAAGTTACCTTGCGGGCAAAAATGAACAAAAAGAAAAATAGGGTGGCTGTGACTGCTTTATTTCCCCATAGTCTTTGGTCACTTGGTGACAAATCGCAGGTGGCTAACAGTGCCTGACAAGCTTCCAATGTCTGAAGGAACAAAGCTAGACGAGGACAGCGCACGGTATTCATTTAATGGTACAAGCACTTGATTATTTCTTGTTGCTGAAGCGCTTCAATGGAGCATACCAATGATATTGGAGAGGATAAAGGGAAAGGGATGGCTAGATTAAATATGTTACAAATTGACTACGGATCTACCCTGTCTTGGACCTGAGCGCACAGCAGAATTAGCTCACCTCAACCGGGGTTGGATTCTCGGGAGAATTTCCCATAATGTAGGCCCACCTGTTGCCCTGCACGAGACTTGGCCCAATTTTATGCATTTGCGCAAGCATAATTTCACGACGTATATAAAAGGCGGGAGCGGTGGGTCTTTTCAAACCTACCCCTTCATTGCCATCCAACAGTGTGAGTACTAAAGAGAGCGAATAATGAGCATTATCGCTGACGATGTACTGCAGAATCAAGCATGCCCAAGAAGAAGACTGAAGGAGAGAAGGAGAACCCTAAGACGAAGGCTGACAAGAACAGACCAAAGTCAAAGACTGAGAAGAGAGAGGAGCAAAAGCAACATAAGCTAAAAGTAAGTCTCGATATGCTCTTCAATTCAGCAGGAAAATACTCGCCACGAATGCGACGCTGACATCCTTTTCTAGAAACAGGAGAAGAATTCGGCTGAACGTCTTCAATAACCCTTGTTGTCGCTTGCTCGCGCAAGTTGCATGCCACTTTCATACACGATTGCAGCCAATGCCCCATTGGTCCGACTTTCTGAATTTTTAACCTCTTTCCGTTCTGTTGTCACCTAGCTTTGTGTAGCTCTCAAATTTGCGATGAGTTACGTGGAATTTCGCAAATTGTATCTAACTCCAATACAAAAGTCAGTTTGCCTTGATGTGGGCGGCCTTGATCGCTTTAATATGGTACAGGAGATGCATTTATGTTTACAAGAGTTACAGTGAGGCTGTTAAGCGCCTCAGGAACAGGGACGCATACGAGGAAGAGGCCCAATCGATGGGGTGTAGGATTTGGAAAATCAAGCGGACGTGGACACCGCTCCTGGCGATGCGAAATTGATGTTGATTGCAGGCTCAGTGGTTTGTGAGCGGTTGGTAGACGTCAAACGATGTGCTTTATCAATATGCATCCGTACTACAGTGACGCGCCGTTGTTTCCGCTTAGCGGACTCCAATATTGTCTCTGGCAGGCGTTTCAACTCCTTTTGCATGTACAGGGTATCATGATTCGTGCCGCGATCCTTCGTCGATAGGATAGATAATGATTTGTCCCCTTCTTGCCATTGTTGTATATCGGCTGGTTGGTAAGCATTTTGTGCTTCGCTGATGCCGATATTGATGGATGGATATGTACCCGTAGATTGGAAATAACGAAAGTCGGACCACAATTCGAACCGGCTGCCAGAGATGTCTGGCTTATTGACCATTCCGGCTCCACAGTTTGAACCTGTCCCATTCAATTGCTCGGCACTCGAGAAGTTGTCAGCTGAATAGCATATGTGATTATCGCGACCGCTTGGTGTGCCATATATATCTGACAGACCGTTCTCACCGTGATTGCCGCCCTCGTAGGATATCGTGTGGTCAAGCGGGTTGATCATGCTAAATGAGGTCTTGTTTTCCGTTACGGTGTGATCGAAGGTCGAAGATGATGCAGAGAATGTGAATGGATGAGGAGGGGTTGTTGGGGGGTGCTGTTGTACAGGGGAATCATTGTTGGCGTGATGAATGACTGGTTGCTCCTCGTTGACGTACACACAAGAATACGGAGGCGGGTATTGCGTTACAGGTGTCATACCAAGATGATTGACTTCCTCCCCCCACTCTTTGCCTTGATCGGTAAAGTATTGGATTTCCCTCTGAGAGTAAGGGTTGATTCGATGAATGGGGCTTTTGTGATCCCGCGGTTCCAGCAAGTGCTCCGGGAGCAGATCTATATCCTCCGATTCGGTATATGCAACGTCTTCGAGAGCATGCATTTCGTCTAGAGGAGGGCCCAAGTGATCCTTCAACTGTGTAAGAACTCTGCATGAAATGATAAGCGAAACCGGATGGTCTACTAATGCGAAAGCTTACCTTGAAGCCATCAGACATTTCAAGAGGAGGTATTGGCGTTCTGAACGAGGTATCGAGCGTGGAAAGTGAAAGCACTGCACTTTATATTGACTGGCGCGAGACAGTCTGTCAATGACCGCTGCGTCGACGTTTCCAGTCAACATTGCTCGTTTCTGATACGATGATGTCCGTGATTGAAAAACAATTGCCGTATGGGCGCAATGTCACAACGTTATCTATGTTGTGTATAACTCAAAGTAGGTCGCCAGTGATCGCTAGCCAAACGTACTGCGAGCTTGAGTTTCAGTGGCGCAGGTACATACTACACCGTGGTGAACTGAGATTTTTGAGGCACCAATATTGCTAATCACAGCGACAATATCTCCAAGTAGCAATGATCCAGACAATACGTCAATGGTCGCTGTCCAGTCGAAGTGACAGTAACGAGACGTAGAAGCAAGGCGAGAATCTCCCCAGGAAATAGAGTGTGTGACCGCCCCCTGAGCACATGTCGCTCTGTGTAACCTCAGCAGATCTGGGTAACACTGCCATGCAGTGGAATTGCGTTTTGACGTGGATGATCGGACAGGGTACAGCCATGATTTCCACTGCGTGCGCGCGCCTTAAGCTTATGCTCGGGACTTTCATCGCGAGCGGTGGCATAGATGCTCTTGGTGAGCATCACATCACTGTCGGGCTGATGATCGCGGATGCGCGGATTTCCGGATATGCTGCATGCCAATGCTTTTTCGGTAAACGACAGCGCAGTAAGGTGCTGCGTCCAAGCATTCATCATCCCGCTCAATACGATGCATGTCAACCAATTCCGCTTACTCGAGACCTTACTAGACAATCCTTGTTGCGCGGGGAGTTGGTAAAGTGGCGGCACGGGCGGCCAATGATGCCTGGATGTTCGGGAGATAATCAATGTAAGTGACACTGAAAGGCACATAGGGCAGTAGACGAAGCTCCGTCGGATACGCACGGACTCGCCCTCTCAAGATCTCCGCTCAAATCTCATCACACCAGAAAATAAGCGGAAAGTCGATCTTGATCAGCATGCGCCTCAAAAGGATTCTATTGTTGATTGAATGTTTGGACCAAGGCATAAACGCGACAACTACTACTTGCAAAAGGGATGTAGCTGAATCATACACGGCGTTACCTTATTCATGGACATCGTTATTCCTGTGCTCGTCATCGTCTGGCCCATTCCTGGATGCATTTTTGCTCAAATCGCTGAACCATCATATGCTAAAGTTTGCATTGTTGATCGTTACCAACTTCTTACCGTATCTTCCTTGCCAAACGATGCCTGTCAAAGTTTTACGCTCAGACAATGCTGCCTCGAAATGGTTATCGTTACTTGGCACGTGCGTTAATTTTGCTTTGCGTCATCGTTGGGGGATTTCCGCCATTAAACGTCCTGATAGTCCGGCTTTTCCATTATCTTTATCGCCCTTCCTATCGTTTCTGTCTTTTGCCTCTCTTTTCTTGGCGTTTTTTCCAACGTGCTGGTGATCCCAAAGTCATCCTTGTCTCTTTGTCAGCTGAGCTCAGTATATTGTCGTCACCTGCTTCTTTCAGGAGCTTTATACCCCATCAGCTTCGGGATAAGACGAAGTGACTCAGACCACATCGAACCGGCATATATTCCATTATATCTTTAGCACATATCGTCAAAGCTACACATACAAGACATATGGATCTACAACACCCTTTTCCTGATCAACCCCACCAAGTGCTCTCGGCCAGCCAACTTTCGAACCAACCGTCGGCTTTCACTTCGAGTCCAGTCTTATCGACGGCTAGTCCGTCTTTCGACAACCTATCAGCCTCTTATGTCCTTTCGAGTATTGATTCGGGGTTTTTCGCGTCAAGTACGCGGATGAGTCAGTTTGATTTGGTCATTGCTGCTGTCCAGGTCAGTCTACATGTCTTGAGCATATGGCTGTCTTGCGCTAACACAACGAACGCATCCCTCTAGGCGATTTGTCAAGTTGCTGTCATCATTCTCGCTGGCTTTTTGCTTTCAAGAGCAGGCTTCATTGATTACAAGAATCAGAAAGTAAGTCTTGGCATTGCGTCAAGCATCTCTTTACTGACTTTGAATGCAGTGGCTGTCCAAACTCAACATGCACTTCTTTACACCTTGTCTCCTGTTCACAAAGATGGCATCGCAGATTACTTTTGCAAAGTTCATCGCCTTGTGGCCAATACCTGCGTTCTATGCCATTTTTGCTGTCTTGGCATTTCTTCTATCACGACTAGGAGGTCGCCTAGGGCACCTGCGTCCTGGATACATTAAATTTGTCGAAGCTGCAGCGATGTTTGGCAACACCAACAGCTTGCCCATCGCGCTTATCCAAGGGCTCGCGTACAGTAAAGTAGGACAATCTCTTTGGCAGGACGGCAACGATAGCGCTGAGCGTGTAGCAGCTCGGTGAGTTGAAATGAGGCTGGCATTGACCACACTTACTAAACCATCCATTTGTGACAGCGGTATATCCTACATTCTATTTTACGCTATCTTTGGTAACATCCTTCGATGGTCATATGGCTACAAGCTGTTGACCCCCAAGATCGCTTTACCCGACGATATTGATCAGACCAGGATAGACGCAACTTTATCTGGTGTTCGAAACAGCGGCTCCCGAGAAGTCGGCGCGGAGACTGTACCTGCCTCACCCTTGAGTACTGACAATGAGGAATACGTTCGATCAATTCCCCGCGCACACGGTCATTCGAACTCACATTCACAACCCAGTACTTTGATACAGGACGATGCATCAGATTCCTCCGAAAGTTTGGTAGATGACGACGATACAACTCAAGCAGAAGTCACCTTCTTTAAGCCGATAGATCGAACCACGAGTCGCCGTAGTCCATCCAATCGTGGATTACGTCCACCTTCAGAACGCACGCAGAACCTGCTTAATCCGTGGTCTCAATACGATATATCCGACACTGATTCAATGTATAAGCAGCATGTCATTACGCCTACGCTGCAACCGCGAACGAGCCTCACATCATTTCCTGCTGTCGAACTCGATCGCATCGGAGAAAGCGATGCCCACAAAAAAATGAACACTATGAAAAGGCATCTCCTACGGACTGTTTCTACCATTGGACAAAAGATAGAACCTTTGTCAAGATACATCACTCCGCCTCTTTACGCCGCCGGAGCAGCTCTAATTGTCGGTCTCATTCCTTCGCTACAGGACTTTTTATTCAATCCGTCATCAATCGTATACCCATCCTTGACGAAAGCTTTTGAGAGCTGTGGATCCGCCGCGGTACCTATCATCCTCATCTGTCTTGGAGCGCAAATGAGCGACTTTTTGGTCCGGAGACAAGAGCAAAAGGCATGTGGATTGTCGGAGGACCAAAAGATGGGCAAGCGTGCTGCAATCATTACAGTTTGCGCTCGTATGGTTGTCATTCCACTCTTTGTCTTTCCGCTCGTCGCTGCCTTCGTTCAGTGGGGTGATGTGCTCTCGTCCATTGTCACTGATCCTGTCTTTGGCGTCACGATGATCATTCTCGGTTGTGCACCTACAGCTATCAACTTGATCCAAATATGTCAAGTCAACGGCATCTATGAAGATGAAATGGCCCGAGTTCTTGTAATTAGCTACGGCATCTTGAGCATACCGTGTTTGGTGGTGGTTGTCATGGGCGCCTTGTGGGTCATTCAACAAGTCGTCTAGATGTAAAACAAAACCGATGCCTGTACATACGCACCTTGAACGTCCATAAAGCGATCAGAGTCCCACTTCCGGAAAAGGGAATACTGACCGACGGCTATGACGCAAGGCAACTTCATGTTTGCGTAGCTCTCTTCTCCACAGGTGCACCTTGGTACAAAGAGAAAGCTACCTGACGTATTGAGACGCCATGGACTCAAAACAAATCCCCATCACTACTGGATCGATAGCGCCTCCCAAGTCCGCCACAGCTAAAGCAGCACCCGGTAACGTTCCTATCACCTCCTCACCGACGATACCGAGTAAAGAAGAAGCTGGACATGGTGTCGGTACAGAAAGCGCGGATACGAAATCACCTGTAGGGACCGGAGGACCGCCTGTCGCGGACGAAAAAGCCATGCTACGGAGAGCAAGTGTTAATCATGCCTTACAACAGCAATTACAAGATGGTGAAAACCAGCAGTGAGGGCTGTTTGGCTTGAGACGATACGTCTGCAGCAAGAGGTCAAACAATAACGTGGCGGCCAATGGAAGCATGCCAAGATCAGGATACGAACAGAGCTCGAGGTAATCCATCGGTACGGAACGATCACCACTCTACATCATATATACTGCCATCAGATGCCATAGTTGAATTGCTTGCATAGAGAGGGAGACTTCCCAAGGTAGTCATACTTATGACAAAGGCTAATAAACCACTTTGCATTCCTCATCCGGTAGCTTTCGCATTTAAAATGATCATCTTCTATGATGTCACGCCAACAATAACTTACACAAAAGACATGCTTTTCCAGCTGTAACTATATCCTTCTATGCTCCTGAACCACCACTTGCTCAGACCAGAAAGCGAAGGTTCTAGCGCGTCTGGTGTCCTCTACTGACGTGTCGTTCCTTCAGCCTGTATTGCCTCAGACTTTGTATCTTGAGCTTGACCGTTAACAGTACTGGCTACTCCTTCGCCGTGTCTAGGTTTCGCTGAGCTACTCGCAGGAGCTTGCGTCTTGGCTTGAGCCTTGTTCAGCGTTTGTGCAGCTTCTGCGTACTTTGAGTTAACAGGGGTGATTTCAGAAGGGTTCTCCGAGATGAGGTTCGGTGTGCGACGCAACTTCTCGGTATCAATACGTGGGTCCATAAGCGTAGTATGCTCGAGCAAGAAGGGAGAATGATTGAACAAGAAGGCGGTCTTCGACTTTATTCCGCAGATTGCACGTCACAAGCATGACCAGATTTAGACCACTTCGAAGCTATCCGAGAATTGACGGATGGGGAACGCGGGATCAGTAGAATAAAATACCAACACGAATTGAGATGGCTTGCCCAAGTTGCCCGTGTAGTATGGGCTCGACTTTGGAACAGTGAACTTGGTTGAAAACGTGGTGTTCTTGACATTGGCCTTGACGGTTTCAATCATGTACTGGTGAGGGTGGCCGTTGTTGTTCACTTCAAAGTAGATGTCAAAGGTTGCAGGGATTAGATTGTTCGGAGCAGCACTTGGCTTCCACTTGATGTTGTGCGTAGAGCCGCGCTTCCATTTGGTATGGATGTTGGGGTAGGTAACGTCCCAACCAGCTTGAATGAGGCAGGGAAGAGCGAGAGCGAGGAGAGCAAAAAGCCAGAATGCAGAAGCCTTGATCATGGTTGCTTGATGATCCCAGAATGCAAACACAGCGATCTTTATAGTTTTATAATCTCGGAACGTGGGATGTTACGAAAATATTATTAGACCTCAAGATTCCAATCATGGCGTTTCGGATCTCTTCACATATGCTTCCAGAATAGCTTGATGCAAGGCTCCTGAAAAGTAAATTTGCCTAGTTTGTATTGCGTCAGAAGGCTCGAAGGCGGACCCTTTGATCGTTCGGCAAAACGAATTGACCATTTCCTATGGCTGTTATTGGACGAGTACAGGGCTGTGGTTATATTGATAGTGTATTTTGGGATGCAGGCCCTAAAATTGTACATGAATTTCATCATGCCCGCAGATCTGCATTCCCATGGTGCCTCAAAGCATCCAACGCCTTGTCAGTGTCTCTGTTTGGTACGACTTCAACGGCATCCCGAATAGGGATTTTGTTGCCAATGGCTCCATCTGAAACACCATTCTCCGTCTCTTGATTGACTGCCTCCGACACAGCCTTGACCACAAAATCAGTCCAGCGTGCATGGGCACGATCCAATACAGTCTTGTCGCTGACGACTTCAGGAACATTGAACCAGTCGTGAACTTGTTCCTCTTCCAAATATAACTCCACGTCAGCGCCATCTTTGCTTGTTTTAGCCACGAATTGCTCGCCCATTTCCCGCATGCTTTCGCGTCCACCTAGGTAGACGAGATTGTAACGTGGCATCCATGCCTTAAAGCCTCCCGTCTCCTGCAAAATGCCAAACAACCGATGTTTCGTTTCGTCTGTATCAGGAGGGAAGTAATTCGTCCTTACGCTCTGGCTGGTCTTGCGCGTAATGTAGTCGTATTTTTCATTAGTGATCCACGTGCCGGTCTCGCTGTCGTTGGAGCATAGAGGAGAAACAAGTATCATGCCAGCAGGACGTGAAAGTTTCGGAACTGATGGTGTAGCGACTTGACCTTCAGTTGTAACTGCTGTGTATTTTTCGGGATTGCTTGTTACCACGAGCATTTCCAGAATAATGGCTCCGCCGGCCGAGTCGCCAGCTGTCGTGCAAAGTGTCTAACGACTCAATTGTTGATTGATGAATCTTCTTTATACTTACTGACAATGATTTTTGATGCAGGAACTTTGAGATCTTGAAGTAGATGCTGATAAGCCTTAATGGTCGTATCCACAGGCGTGGGGTATCTGTATTCTGGTGCCAATCCTAGGATGTTGCAATTAACGAAAACACAGCCGGCCTATCAATAATCGCGTCCTCACCATATTTCACAGACATGATCAAAGCTCTCTTGCCCATGTTCTCAAGGTTCTCTAGGCATCGAATGTTGGAGTCCATGTACATTGTTGGCGTACCCACGAGAAAACCGCCACCTGTACATTTGATCAGGCATGAATGAGCGGTATGAGCCTAGCACCGAAAATCAAATCTTCTACTCACCATGAACGTTGAAAATAATGACATCCGCCGATTTGATACGATCCTGCATCTCTCTTTCCGAACACGAAGCCACGTCCTTGCCGATCCAGCAGCCGGACCAGGCATCGCTTTGTACCTCATGTATGTACGGCTTGTGTTTGTTGAGTGGACGTGTCAGATCATTCATGATATATCGCATCCAGCTAATGGACGAGAGCGCGAACGTTTGGCGGAGGATGGCTATGGTTACAGAAGCCGGGACATAACGTTTCTGCGAGCGGAGCAAGTCCATAATGTCGATGTTGAGAAGACACGAAACGAGAAAAGGACGTATGTGTTTACGCTACTTGTCGTTCCCATCTTGCACGTGCCGGGAATGAAATTCATGTGTAATTGGGGTCAAAGGCGATGAAATTTATTTCTGAGAGAGACTTGGCGTTGAGGGAGTCTCCAAACAGGCACCATTGGTCCGTTGGCTGGTGCTCATTCTGCTCTGTCTGTTGGAGGCGAAGGAACGCACAGAGTCAAGGAGGAACGAAGGAAGGTAATAAATCCATGCAATTGCCTATCCAGTAAAAGTACAATATAAAACACTCTTTACAATTCAACGAAGTTGCAAGCGCCCTTTAAGCACACGGCATGCGCATCATCTTAGATCAATCCACATCCTCCAACACTGTATACGCTCCAAATGAGCTCTGGTTAGCGGTCTAGGCCGTGAAATCTGAGCCAAAGGTGTTCTCACCAGAATAGCTGTTATGACGGTCAATACCCCCATTACGATGGAAATCAAGGCAACCTACGTGATGTACAGAAATCCGTCTTCATCCTTGTGCTCTTCGTAAATGCTTGAAATCAAGGCGGCGGTTGGTGGTAGTATTTCGTTGACGAAAATGAAAATGGCCTTCTCTGGAGAGAGCTTGATGCGCTTTCGAATGACATAGACAAATTGTCCAACCGTCAGATCAGACGGCACGAGGTATTTCTTCTTATCGATGGTTGGGATATCGGACTTTTCAACCTTCTCGCAAATGACCTACAATCAGTACAGACCTTCAATATCACGCCAAAAGGGCCAAGACCTTTCAAGGCAAAGAGTAAGCTTGCGCAATGTACATACGGGTATTCTATCAGGATACTTTTGTCGGATCCTTTCCGCTTCAGCCTTGCGTTTATCTACACGTACAACGGTAAGAAACCCCAGTTGCACAGCATCTCCACAGATTCTCCGTTCTTGGCGGGTGTAAGCTTACCAAAGGGATGTTCGTCTTTGAAATGAGACCTCATGGTAACAGCTTGACAGCGGTTGTCCAAGTCTTAAGCATGATAAGGTGTTCAATGGGACTGCGTATGCCGTCTAGGAGGAACCGCATCAATTACGTTAACACGTGACTCTGACGTCATCAACTCATTTACACCTTGTTTTGGCAGAAGGAGCCTTGGTTGAGGTCCATCAGCATGCTTCCTCGCGTTATTGGGTCCACCGTCCGCGGTGTTAGCTCAAGGAACAGGCTTGTATGCCTATCCTCAGTGCGCTTGTATTCTACGGCCCAACCTGATATAGTCCCTGTACCGCAATCACCAGAGCGAAAGCTAGCTCAGTCTGTTAACCAAGACAAGCCATGGTCGAAATCACAGCGGCCAAAGGATATGGCTATGGTAGGCCCACGCTTTGAACAAACGCAACTAGAACTACAGGTGAGTTGATTAGGATATTGTGGACTTGCGCTCAACTTTACAATCTTAGCCGAACTCTCTAGCTGCTATTGAGCTGATTGCGCAGGAACCCATCCGCTACTCAAAAGACAAAATAGTCTCATGCAATGGCGGTAGGTGTATGGCGCCATTTCCTTGTCTACCATAGGCAAATTCTGATTTATTGCCAAGGTGGTGGTGCTCTCGGTCATCCCAAGGTATATATCAATCTAGACAAGCCCGGATCACACGCATGCCAATATTGTAAGTTTCACCGCTTGACGATAATACGCTCTACGTACTAACAGGTTCGAATAGGCGGTATTCGATTTGAAAAGGAGGATCACCACCATTAGATTAGCCAAATTGTCATCACGAATGTGAAGGCTTTTACCCCTCGAATTTCTCTCCATCATCGTCGAATGGATGGATCAAAGTACACTGTATATTGTGATGATAACAAAATGTTGGTTCCACGACAAATCCGGTTATACTCCGCAATATCAGGATGTTGTTTTGCTCGTCTTTGGGCGACCTCGCGGCTTCTTAGGAATATACTCGGCCTTCGGTGTTGCCTGATTGTCTTCATCAATATCCATGTCCGACAATTGCGAGGGATCCTGCGCTTTGATTGACGAAGTGTTCTGGGTCGCTTTCCTCTTGGGTTTCAAGCCATTCCCCACGCCTATACCTTCCTCCACCTTTTGAACCTCAGAAGTTGAGGCTTTGGTTGCGCCGTCCATGTCGACATTGCCATCAATTTCATCATCTTCATTCAGTGATACTTCACTGAGTTTGGCATATCCTTTGACAAGGACTACAGTTGGAACGTGAGTGTCGGATCAAATCTTTTTATTGTCTTTATCATTACCTGGCCCTGCTTCTCCGTCACCCTCCTCTTTGACGACGAGTTCATATACCATATCCTTGGTGGGAGTTTTCACGTCAATATCTTCCTCTGGCGGCTTGTTATCGGACGGTATAGTGGACTTGGACTTTCTCGGTGCCTTTGTATTTGCCTTGTGATCAGCCTCCTGTTCCATTCCCTCTAGAGGGGCTACCAACGGACTGGTTAGTACATTGCCCGTCGATACCGCAAGCAAGGAAAACATACCAGAAGCCGATTTCGATAGTGATTTATCCGCCACATCGCCGGCCAGGTTTACAACAGGCTTCTTGCGTTGACGCTTTGTCTTCTGTTGTATTGGAGTTGCACTCTTCATCAATACCTCGTGTTCTTCGCAATTGCGCTGCAAATTGTCGTTATTTTCATATACTAAATCAAGTTTGCTTTGCACTAACCTGCCACTCTTCCTCTAAATCACTGAGATCTTGCAACCATAGTTGGGAGATCGTCTTGTCAGAGAGCTCGACAATTTCTTTTCGCTTGTTTGCCAAGTCTGCTTTCAAATGCTCTACCTACACAGACGACACATATCAAAAAAGCCTTCCTCAATAGAGCTCACTTATGCGTACCTTTTCAAATGTCATGTGGTAGATGGACATATTTAGCAAGTAATTGTAGCCTTCTGCTTCATCGCCTTCTGTGTTTTCTTCACTTTCGTGATCCGGATCAGCTACATTGATCTCTTTCTTATCCTTGGGAAGAAATTGCCTGTAACCCTTCTTGGCCAGGTCCTTGATGATGTCTGCCTTGCGTCTATTCCGCAATTTCATCTTATCGTCATTGACTTCTGTGATGAATCGCACTCGGTTCTCCAATTGCTCACAGTTATGTTGTAATTGCTTCAAGAGGTGCGCCTACAGTGTGACAGTAAGTGTCACTTTAAGTCATCAACGTACCATGACTCACCTTACGACGATCGTAGAATTTAAGCCTCATGTGGTAAAACTCTTCCATGATCTCCAACTCATTCGCGTAGGCGCGAATTTTGGAGTTTGTATCAAAGCACACCATATGACTTGTATCGACATAGACGATAAGCTTGAATTTGTTCTCTAACCCTTCCGCTTCAGCTTTGCGCATATTGTCTAGAGTCAAGTTGACAAGGAAATGAACTCTTGTATCTGTGTGATATTCCTTATAATCCTACCGAGGATGATCAGATGGTTGAAGATTCAGTGATCCTTGACGCACCTTTATAAAGGAACCACCTTTTTCAGAAGACATCAGCTCCTCTAGGAATTCCTTGTACGTTTGAGTCCATGTGCCGACTGGTAGTTCTGTTATTTCCACGGTTGTATCGTCCTTTTTGACAATGATCCCTGTAATTTTGTACTTTCCCTCCCCCACTGCTTCAATGTTGCCCTAGGGAAGAAGATTTGAATGCTCTTCCATCACTATTTCTCACGCTGATATACCTGGAAACCACGGTACCAAGGAACCATTCTTTGGAAGTATTCTCCTTTCAGCTTCCGTCGCAGGTTGGCAATGATGTCTGTGGGATTGTAC
>MVBO01000128.1:0-43495 GCA_002261195.1 Bifiguratus adelaidae
GAGAGAGAGAGAGAGAGAGAGAGAGAGAGAGTCTATGGGGGTCCCCCAAGGGATGGTTGCATAGGATGCTGACGTCGACAAATTCTTCGGTGTGACGCCAATTTGAGAGGGCTTGAACAAGGAGAAAACGTGCGAGTTTCAAGGGATTGAGTAGAGAAGGTGAAGAGTATTGGGAGGGTGCGGGGTATCAAAAGGGAGAGGGTAGAGTTGAAGGATCGGTGTGAAGAGAGATGGGTATATCGACAGAGATAAATGTTGATTGCGCAATACATTGGCTAGTTGGAACAAGGGAAAGGAACCATGCAAGCATCCATGGAATCATTCCAATAGATTCCTTCATGTAGTGTTTCGTGCCCTCAGTTCCATCCTTGTCGCTTATCCTTGCACTTAGCAGCATACCCGCGTTATCATCGTCATCCCACGCTGTCTATAGACACAGTCACACTGGCTATTTGGTGCTCCGCTTGGCCTACGTAGGCTATTTCGGCTACGCTTGGGTCGTTTGACGGATTAAGAGGGATAGACGGGGAATATACACTGCTGGTTCACTGACCTAGGAGCGCCACCTATAGATCCGGAGAGGCTTGATTAAGGTGATGACGCGGACAAAGAGTGCATCCATTCTGTTCTATTAACAGACTAGTTTCTCCGCGACAGTCGCTTTTCGTTGGAAACGGTTAAAGAGGTCCCGAAAGGTTTCAACGTCACTTGCTTTGACGTGAACCTTTTTCGTCCAGAGGCATACAGCGCTACAGTTGTACTGACATGACATCTTCGTCACCGTCAAACCAGACGAGCAACATATCCAAAGGCACAATACAGGTACGCGTCTGCGCAGCGTTGCGGTGGCCACAAGTTGAGCCCTGCAACGTTGTGCCTTGCTTCGTTTTCATCGTTGCATGAACAACTAAGAAAAAGGCAATTGCAGGCAGAGAGCAAACCCGCAACATTCGATATGCAGACAGATCAGAAGCCGTCCGCGCCGCGATCTCTCGAGCAGTGGCAGACCGATGCATACTTTCGGATCTTGGGTGTTACCCTAGACGTAAGTTAAATGTCAATGCGTTGCTGACAGTTCAATCTTATATTTGCGGAATGGCATAGGCAAATAATACAGTGAAGGGAGGACAGAAGTTATTGTATCTTAGTGGACTAGCCGAGGAACTCCGAGATGAAGGCGAAAAAGGTTAAGTTGCATAAAAACTATGCTCACCTTTCTCATTATGTTTGCTGCAGAACCCTTTCTCGTCACAGCCCACAACCTCGACCGCCTACTTGTTGCCCGACTGACGATGGAATCGGCTGATCCTTCTATGGCATCTAGTTATCCAGCGGCGATGCTTAACGCTACGGTATTTGATTATCTACTCACTTGCTGGCGCAAGGCAAGCGATGTCCGCAAAAACTTGATCAGCCGCGGCAAGGTAGGTGCATTAGCGATAAATTGGCCGAATGCTCTACTCACACCTCTTTACCTCGTAGGGTGATCCGACTGCGACGAATGAGCGTGTCCACGCCGTGGATGCACTCCGCAGTTTGCTCGTATCGTACGCTGGTTTGATCTTGCAAATGCCAGACATGTTTCCGCAGCTCGAAACGGACCCCGTTACTCAGAAGCCAAGAGCTATAGGCTCAGATCAGCTCGCTTCACGGTTACTGAATGATCCAGATCTTCCTGAAGGTCTCCCCGATGAGTTCACTCTGGAGCTCATCAGTCGATTCACTGGCGATGGGCTAGAATCGATCTTTGGCCCACCTTTGCAAGCAATTGCGGATCGCATGAAGCAAGAGACTATCATAACTGATTTTCGCACTCCGTTACGAGCACTTACACGACTAGTTGAAATCAAGCCATTCGCCGCCATGCTACATACTCTGCCGAATTGGGATCCTACGCCACCACCTCCAGTTCGCGTGAATCCAATGCAGACACAACCACCAGCGGAAGCACCTCAGCTGGAAGTTATAAGCTTGTTGGGTCCTTTCTTTCGTATCTCGGCTTTCCCTGATGATGTGCCTCAAGTCGCAGAAACATTTTTTTCACATCCCGACCAAAGATCTCGATCCGATATCGAGAGCGCAGTCGCATCGATCAGAGGCACGGTGGGGCAACTCAATACCACTTACCTGGCCATATTCAACAGCATTGTGAGAGCTTCTCCTGAGGCGCGACAGGGCGTGCTGAATTATATGGCGCATTTTGCACGTGCTAACGACAAACGTGCGCAGATGCAAGTCGATCGAGCATTAATCTCTGGTGACGGGATAATGTGGGGTCTTGCAGAAGCTGGGCGTGGTCTGTGCGAGCCGTTCATAGATGTTCGTGGCAGTAAGGTATGATGACGCAGATATGCAGAGTCGCCGCGGATGGTCAGCTAAATATGCGATGCAGATTGACAAGATTGATACCAACTACTTCCGCTCAACGGATAGACTGAACTTCAAGGCTGATACCAAGATAAATGCTACTCAAGAGGAATCGGACGCATACTACGGCTCTGTGACCCGCACGGAGGGTTCAGCTGCCAAACGTACGTTCAGAATTCATGTCCTTCACCAAGTCTGGCTTACCTTATTTGCCCTTTAGCTGCTTCCTTTATTACCGAAATCTTTTACCTAACGCTTACTCTCATGCATCTCGGACCCATACGCTCCTATGTCAACCATAACGAATTCGTGAGGAGGCTGAAAGAAGTTTTGGGTCAAGTTAACCGAATACGGGAGGATCAATCGCGTTGGGCCGGGGTAAGTTGTGCGATACCCGCTAACGTCCCATTGGCTAACATATTCTCGCCATAATAGACACCTCAAGGTCCTCTGAATGAGCTAATTCTCAAACGTGCCTCCGATTCGCTTAGCAAAATGCAAGCGCACAAGTTGGCATATGATGCGCATCTGCTTGATCCCATTACCCTGTCTAACCACATGCGCTTCTATAATTTTGTCATGAGCTGGGTGATTCGCTTGGCCGACCCAAAACATAACCATCCCTGGACAACCGTCCAATTGCCTCTCCCTGATGAGATTCCTGAGGTATTCCGTATGCTGCCGGAATGGGTCATGGAAGACGTGCTCGAGTTCTTTATTTTTGTTGGCAGATTTGGCTATGAGGCGCACGTCCTGGCGAGCAACTCCACGGATGAGCTCGTTACCTTCATTGTCACCTTTCTTCGATCCTCCAAATACATCAAGAATCCCTACTTGAAAGCCAAACTTGTTGAGGTAGGTTGATGAGAGCAGTATTGCAGCATTATAGCTGGTCACGCCATGATCTCACGCATATCACGTAGATATTGTTCTTCTTTACCTTCCCAATGTATCAAGGCGTCCCCGGTGATTTGGATGCGACACTCAACTCGAATCCTGTCGCATTGGAACATCTCGTCCCGGCAATCATGGCCTTTTACGTGGATGTTGAGCAGACCGGTGTGTCGTCCCAATTTTACGACAAATTCAACATTCGCTACAATATCTCGCAGGTGATGAAGACTATCTGGAATCATCCAACACATCGTGCCAAATTGCGAGAGGAGTCCCAAAACACGGACCGCTTCACGCGATTTGTCAATATGTTGATGAGTGATGTGACCTACTTGCTTGATGAGAGTTTGAGCAAGCTCGCCGATATTCACCGCATTCAGGTTGAAATGGGCAACGCGGCTACGTGGGAAGCGAAAACGCCGGTAAGTCCAGGCGTGCATGCCGTATGCATGGCATTCTCAAAGATGGCTCTTATAGCAACAACGACAAGAGATTGAAGGAAATTTGCGCTCCCTTGAGCGACAAGCCACGTCTTACGTTGCGTTAGGCAACGAGACGGTGCACATGCTGAAATACATGACGGCTGAGGTTGTAGATCCCTTCATGTCGCCTGAAATTGTGGATCGTCTCGCAGCCATGTTGGATTACAACCTGGCCCAACTCGTAGGTCCGAAATGTACAGAGCTCAAGGTATCCAAGCCGGAAAAATATCATTTCCAACCTCGCGTTCTTCTCTCGGAGCTTATTGACATTTACCTGAACCTGTCCGAACGCAAGGAGTTTGTGCTGGCGGTTTCACGTGATGGGCGATCGTACAACAAAGCCTACTTTAGCAAGGCAGCCAACATCATGCTCAGGTTTAGCCTGAAAGGTCAGGACGAGGTTGTCAGTCTCGGTCGATTTGTTGATCGAGTGGAAGAGGCGGTCAAGAGCGGCGCAGAAGAAGAGGAAGAACTTGGAGATGTCCCTGATGAATTCTTAGGCAAGTAACTGCACCAACACCCAAAAGCAAGCCTGACCTTTCCTTTAGATCCCATCTTTTTTACCCTCATGGAAGATCCTGTACTACTACCGACGTCTCACACCATTGTCGACCGAAGCACAATCCGTGCACATCTCCTGGGCGATACTCGAGATCCTTTTAATCGTGCTCCTCTGACCATGGAAATGGTTGTGCCAGGTAAGTATCTTGTGCTAACCTGATCCAACCGCTCACCCGATGTCAGATGATGCCTTGAAGCAGCGCATCCAAGATTGGCGATCGGCTGCCCGACAAAAGTAATACATTCATGTGTGTAACAATAGATCCAAATATAGCAATCACCTTTGAGGTATGCATGGGTTAAGAAGAGTAGACCTTGAGCTGTTGCTCAACCATCCCCTTCATCACCTGTGCCTTGCTTGTCCTTCACTTTCACCTCACCCTTCCTCACACTACCCATTGGGCTAACGTGTCATCTTTAGAATAGCTTCATGAAAACTGCAAAAATTCCAACGTTTGCCTTTTCTATCAGAATTCCAGCCACCTGTACCTTCTTGCTCTCTTTCTCATCTACTCATCATGGCCGAAGCAGTTCTCGCACCTGTCAAGGGTATTGTCAGCGCATTTAGCGAAATGTCTATTGCTGACTACAGAAAGAGAAAGATTGCTCTTATCACAGGTATGAGATGTCATCAGGGGTAGCGCGTCTGATCTGCTGCCCTGGAGGTCAGATGAACAAAACACTGACTTGTTCTTCTTTGCCTAGGTGTCACTGGTCAAGATGGATCCTACTTGACTGAATTTCTGCTGGCCAAGGGATATGAGGTTCACGGTGTTATTCGCCGGTCGTCTTCCTTCAACACTGGACGTATTGAGCATATTTACAAGGATCGTCACGAGTCGAGTAAGTACAACATACATTCATGGACAGGGATGCTGTCCTTTTGGCGCGGGTGCTGAATCGTTTGTTTTCCGTTTACCAGACGTCAAGTTCTTCCTTCATCACGGTGATTTGACCGACTCTACCTGTTTGGTCCACATCATCTCTCAGGTACAACCCACCGAGGTGTATAACCTAGGTGCTCAGTCTCATGTCAAGGTTTCTTTTGACATGTCCGAGTACACTGGTGATGTCGATGCCCTTGGTACCCTCCGTCTTCTTGATGCCATCCGTACGTGCGGTTTGACCGATCGGGTGCGTTTCTACCAAGCTTCCACTTCCGAACTTTACGGTAAGGTCGTCGAGACTCCCCAAAAGGAGACCACGCCTTTCTATCCTCGCTCTCCTTATGGTGTTGCGAAGCTTTACGGCTACTGGATCGTGGTCAACTACCGTGAGTCCTACAACATGTACGCTTGCAACGGTATCTTGTTCAATCACGAATCTCCCCGTCGTGGACGTACATTTGTCACCCGCAAGATTTCCCGTGCAGTCGCTGATATCCATTTGGGTCGTCAAGAATGCCTTTACCTCGGTAACCTTGATGCCAAGCGTGACTGGGGTCATGCCCGCGATTACATTGAAGGCATGTGGCTGATGCTACAACAGGAGAAGCCCGAAGACTTTGTCCTCGCTACCGGTGAAACTCACACTGTCCGTTCTTTTGTCGAGAAGGCCTTTGCCGTGACTGGACGCAAGATTGTCTGGGAAGGTGAGGGTGTGAACGAAGTTGGCAAGGATGCCGAGAGTGGCAAGATCAGAGTCCGCGTTGACCCTCAATACTTCCGTCCCGCTGAAGTTGAATTGCTGCTGGGTGATCCGGCCAAGGCCAACAAGCTTCTTGGCTGGAAGCGAAAGGTGACCTACGATGAACTCGTGACCGAGATGGTGGTTGCCGATATTGAAGGTTCCTTGAAGAATGACACGTACAACTAGGCGTACACGACCTTGTCAAAGTCTGACCTCTTTATACAATGCATCTCTCCACCTCACAAATCTTGTTATCCCCACCGCTCGCTAGATTGTCCATTGTCTTATATATTGATTGAGATTTGAACAAAGGAACAGAAAGTTATTAGATCCACACACATTCTCTCTACAAATGAGATGTTCTTCCCTGACCCATCCAACGTTCTATAGCCTTGACCGCCTCGTCAATCATGGGTTGCTTGACCTCATGGCCCACACCGTCATACACCACCACCCGCAAATACCCGTCATCATCGCCGTGCTCACTCATGCCTGCTTGACGCAATGCTTCAATGAACGCTTCGTTGCAACTCCAGGGCACCAGGGTATCCGCTCCACCGCTCAGGACGCACAGTTGCTTGCCTACAAAGCGAGACACATGCGTCGATGCCTGACGCTCAGTCACCATGTGCAGAAAATGAGGTGGCAGGTAATAATCGCGGCCCTGATTTGCATTAGGTGGAGCAGTCGCGAATCGGGAAGTAATAAGGCTGGTATAGGAGGCAGCAGCAATGATAGGGATCGCCAGACTTAGACGAGCGTCTATAGGGATGCAAGCGTAAATGCTTGCGTCATGAAGCATCCATCGTTACGTACCCCGGATCATGGCGAGATAGGTGGAATGACCGCCCAAGGAAATGCCGCAGACACCCCATCTTACCACCGGATTACGATCAAAGTTGGGAAAAAGGTAGCCTGGCACGACATCGATCAAATGACTCACATCCGCTGCGGTGCTGTACCTGGACAAGACCAACGTCAATACGATCCAAGAGCACGACCCCGCGTAGACTTACTGAGTCGCCCACATGTCCAGTCCATGCGTATCATTGCCTTCAGCCCACGTTAAGTTGTACTTTTTGTCCAAAAGGCGAGAACCATGGTTGGGATGATCAAAAGCAATCAAGACAAGATACTCTGAAGACGGAGCCTTGGTCTTGGTCAATGCGGTACAGAAAGGTTCGAGGCCCTGAGCGCTCCCTGAAGACCCATCAGAGTCGGCACCTTTTGGCTTTTTTACATACCCATTCTACCATGCATGATAAAAACGACCGATACCTTGGCGTTCCTGTCCGTTGCCGCCGCATCGGCACCATACACGACGCATTGTAGACCACCCAGGACCTTTTCCATGGAGATGTGCGAAAGAAGGGCGAATAGCGCTTCAATTTCCAAAATAGGAGATTAGTGGGGTGGGCCGAAGGTTAGGTTCCCACTCGGAACACTCCCGCGTTCTGTCTCCTTCTCTCTCTCGCTTACACTCTTTGACTCTCCTACTCTACTCTGGTGTTCTCATTGTATGTTAGTATGGCAACAGCGCCTCAAGGTATATTGGCTCAATTTGACTTGCGGGGAAAGACCGCCGTGGGTAAGTCGGGTGCCTCTCTCTCACTCACACGGGTTCGGCGTTCATCTATAACGTAGTGACCGGCGGCGCACGAGGTCTCGGCTTCGAAATGATGAAGACATGTGCTGAGCTTGGGGCGAATTGTGCTTGGTAAGTTTGGTCGCTTTGGTCCAAACAGGGGCAGAGACGCTGACGAGTGGAATAGCGTTGATTTGTTGGCGAGCGTGGGGCAAGGGTCTTGTCAACTGCTGGCGTCTACCTATGGCATCAAGGCGACCTCTTGGGGATGCGACGTGACAAGCGACGTTCAGGTGGCTGAGGTGTTTGGCAAGATCATGGCCGAACATGGGTCTATTGATATCCTCATCACCTCGGCCGGTATCTGTCATAACGTGCCGGCAGTGGAATACCCTGTCAAGAACTTTAACCGCGTCATGGACATCAACATTACCGGATCATTCCTATGTGCTCAAGCTGCTGCCAAGTACATGATTGAAGCTGGCAAAGGTGGCAGCATCGTGTTCGTAGCGTCGATGTCGGCTCATATCGTCAATCATCCCCAACCTCAAGCGGCTTACAACGCCTCCAAGGCAGGTGTTATTCAACTCGGCAAATCGTTGGCTTGCGAATGGGCTCAATACAAGATTCGTGTCAATTCCATCAGTCCTGGATATATGGAGACAGATCTCACCAAGGATATTCTAGAAAAGGCGGGTGAGGAAGGCAGAAAGTTGAGGGCCACCTGGGAAGGATCGGCGCCGATGAAGCGAATGGGTCAACCGGCCGAATTGGGCGGCGTCATTGCGTTCTTGGCCAGCAATGCTAGCTCATTTGTTACTGGTACAGACATTTTGGTAGATGGTGGTTATACGGCCTTGTGATTTCAGATCTGTACATCCATCCTTCCCTGTGACCCAATATATTGTGCATAATGTACATTGAGATGCAGTAGTGTACAACGCGTCATGATGTGAGTAGATGGACTCAATGTGAGAGAGACAATGGTTCCTGGATGGATGGTTCGTCTTCCATGACGCCATCGGTGAAATAACTATCCAAGACATGACTGGCCAATCTATAAATGTCCGGATTGTCGTGCATTTGCAGGTCGCTGATCAAGTCCATGCCGCCGTTCTCTTCGACATAGTACGCATAGATATTGTAAGGAGCATTTGTGCGTTCTTGGACTGTTTTGCCCGCTCGCAGGATGCGACTGAGCGCCTCCAGAGAGCGAGCGACCATCTTGTTGTTTTTAGATGTCAAACAGTCACAAAGCGATGGAATGCATCCCTCTGCGACCAAGTAGTGCACTTGTTCTGGCCGCGTTTCGTAGGCGCTCGTGGCATTAGAAATGGCCCAACAGGCTTCAAGTCGTATCTTGGCATCGGCTTCGGTTCGGAGGAGATGGATGAGGGTTGGGAATATGGATGCATCGATGATGGTTTGGATTTGTGACGCATTACCAGCCGCGATATTGGATAGGATCCAGCAGACTTCCCGAACTCGGCGCCTGTCTGGAACCGTCAACATTTGTTTAAGGTACGCGAGTACCCCACTGTTGATCAACATTTGCGTTTGATTGTCGTTGCCAGAAGCAATATTGCCCACGACTTTAAGAGCCGTGTCGCGCACACACGTGGACTGATGATCCAATAATTCGGTAATACGACGACAAACTCCGGCCTTGACGACTTGTTGTATATGCGTCTCGTCTCCAGACGAGATATCCACCAGGCACTGGCATGCATTTACCAGAATGTCTTCTTCCAGAGAGTAGATCAACTTTGCAAGAATAGGAATAGCGGGGGAAATCTGAGGGAAAAATAGAAGCCAATTAGCCTTACCGCTTATTTGGCCGCATTCAAGTTCGTACCTGAAGCCATTTCGGACGCGGTATGTCCTTTCCGCATAAGTTCGACAAAGCCCACGTAGCATTCATGACCATGGATACGGACGTGTATTGTTGTAGTATGGCCAAGATGGGTGACATTGCTCCGCAGTCGAGCACGTAATCTCGTGCTTTCTCACTGTCGCCTGCAATGTTGCCCAGCGCCCAGACGGCCTGTTCTCGAAGATTATCATTGGGGCTATGCAAAAGTTTGACGAGTTTTGGAACGGCCATGGCATCAATGACAGTTTGCGTTTGCTTGGAGGTTCCAGAAGCGATGTTGCTTAGCGCCCAAGCAGCCTCAAACTGCTGAAACATGAGATGATACCCTAATGTCCATTCCTTATCGTACCTGAATTAGCTCATTTGGATTGCTCAACAAATTCACGAGTAATGGCACCATGTTGTTCTCAATGACTTGGTCTATAGGCGGATCTCGTACGCGGGATAGAAAGCGCTGGATCTCACTGACTGCCCAGTGAACCATATCAGGCGATTCACTCGATAACCCTGTGTACAGCGCGGGGACTTTGGCTGCAAACTAGAAGACGCTATAGTGCTGTTCACTTTTCCGGTCAAATCAATAGACCTTACCTCTGCGTCAAATCCCTCCATGGCTACTTCCACATCGGAGTTGTTCTGCGTTGATGCTTCATCCTCCGAGTTAAGACGAATGTTGCGCCGTTTAAACAAGTGTTCTTCGCGCTTTTGCTTTCGGATTTGAATCTGCTCCACTTCTTTGCGTCTCCTCACATCTTCCCGGTTAAATGAGCGCCGGACCGATTGGGGCAGTCGCAGCTTCTCCCTCGCCCTCGGTCGCTCCATCGCCTAAGCCGACCAAAGAACAAGACAAAAAAGGCGCAGATTTCCTTTTCAGACAAGACATTGTTCGGTGTTCAATTCTCAAAAGTGAAGGAAAGTCCCATCTTGGGACCAACTTCTCCAATACGAGCAGTATCAATCATGGATCCAAGATTAATCTTCACACCAGGACGAAGTAATTGTGTGAAGCCGAGAGCAAGAACGCCCAGGTTGTTCACTTTGGCCTTGAGGATGGCGTCGGGGCTCACACGATACTTGGCGCCTACTTCCAGGGCCATTTGATCAGCTTTGCTGTCATACAACACGCGTCCACCTGCTTCTGTATCCTTGTCCAGACGATGGAAGAACGATACTATCGGGATGAATGAGCTGAGTCGTTGTGAAATTGAGAATGTGCCTTACCTGAAAAGATGGTCAAGGCCGAGGTCGCGTGCAGGGCTACAGCATAGTCCGGAGTAGAGTACCCGATAGCGCTGTTGTAGCGTGTCACCTAAACACGGTTCATCAATGGTGCTCAAGTTCGCCATTTGATTAAGCATCAGAAAGAGCTTACCTGACCGCTGGGCAAGTCGTATCCTACTTCAGCACCTAGGAGCAAACCTTGATGACCAATAACAGTGTCAACGCTCACATGTGACTAAAACATAACTTGAGTCAACATAACAACACCCGCAAGCCGTCATAAAGGACTCTACGTACCTTCAGTAAGTCCACATGGGCCACAGAGTGCAAATTGGGCTGTCTGTAAGTGATGCCAACGGCTGCGTTCTTTAGGCCAGTGGCAGGCGATAGCGATGTTGTTAGATCCAACTTTAGGCCTTTGGCAAGGTTATTGTCCAATTCAATCTTGCCAAATAGCTGTCCACGCGTGGTCCACGTCTCAGTAATGCTCACACCCTTGGAGCGATCGGTATACTTGGTTTCAAGGTCACCATAAATGAAGCCAGACTTTGCGTCTTGACTGCCCCCAAGCTTAAACGTCTAGAGTGCATCGTAGCCCGAGTTAGCAACAACCAGGTGAAGCAAGAGGGGCGCACTGGACGCGCTCTAGCTTGCTACAAGTGTTGACGACAACTTACCACACCATTTGGGGCAGTTGTTTTCACCTCAAGCCTATACAAGCAGTTTGAGCACTCGGCAAGCGCTAAGCTGATCCTCCTCACCTTGTACCACTGGTAGTAAAGTCCTTTGAGAGCAAGTCTCTGGAAAGCTTGCCAATATCGTTGTACGGGATAGGAATCGCCATGCCGACTGGGGAGAAGTGGACTGCTTCGTCTTTAATGCGAGAAATCAGTCACGACTATACACGAGATGGAATCCATGCTCAAGTAACGGTAGTATACAATCTAGAAGCCTCTCCCACGGGTGGCATAACCACTTTACCACCATTAACGGCTGTAGCCATCATTTCCAGTCCTTTCCGAAACTCTTTTTGTACGCTTGGATTGTTGTAGACACCAAAATGTTGAAAAGCGGATTTCCAGTATTCGTACCAGTCCGCCACTTCCTTGAGATCTGCACTCTCTTGGTCTGCAGTGAGCCACCGGTATATCATGTCGAGCCACTTGGGGAAGAATTCATTCTCCAAGAGTTGGCCATTGATGACGGGCGATAATAGCGTCGTCCATAACATGACCCATTGCAACGGGTCTAGCTGCTGATCTTGCGGATTGACTTGAAACTCTGTACGTAGGACATGAACGAGTTTTGGTAGGACAGACTTGATCAAGAATGTCTCCATTTCCGCCGGCTCCCAGACATCCTTCCAAGGATAGATAACTTCAAATGCCGACGTGTCGCTCGGATGCCATTGTCGCAACGTGATGCTAAACTTTTGCCGGACTGATGTATAAAGCTCCTGCAGTTTTGGATAACCGAGTATGGGTAACCAAGGGTGCAACCAGGTGTGTACCTTGGCGTCGTCATTTCGGGGATCCCATTCGTTAACTGCTCGTGCCAGTTTTGGAAGGATGAGTTGATCGACAATATTCTCGAAAATGAATTGCGGAAGCATGGGTGGTTTCCAGGCTGTCAAGAGCTTGATGAGAGGCTCTGACTCATGTGGATCCCAAGCATTGTTGACTGCGCTCCGTATCTTCGGCAACCATAGGTGATGAAGCATGCTTTCGAACCCAGTCATTCTGAGATCTTGCGGTTTTGAGTTGCGGTTCGGTCGGCCAAGCAGATAAGCGGCATCCATGTCGACGTCGGGTGGTGGTGGCTGCCAGCTTGTCTTTAATAAAACTCTCCATTTGCATATATCTGCAACGCCTAGCGTTGGATTGTCCAAAGGTGACCAATGGGTAACTTGACGTCGTAGTATCGTTGTCCATATCGATGCGATGAAGCTGTCCACGCCGTAGTCTTCATATTCCTGCAAATATGGGCCTGCAAGCTTGAGGAAGATGTCTCCAAAGGTGTTGTCAATGATGCCATCAGACGTCAAGAACTCATCAACCTGCTGTAGAAGAGTGCTTTGGCGCTGAACAATGGTGTCAACAAGGGCTTGTAGTTCGGAGAAACGGGACAACTTGTGCTCTTCTTGTTTGAGTGCATCCTCAACGCTGGCCTGATCGCGCTGGTTGGCGGATAACTTGTCGTTAGTAATGCGTTGCTCACGTCGAAGATGATCTAGATCGCTTCTCGACATGTCGACAAGCAAGCGAATATTGTGCCGCAACTCGGGTATATGAGCAGACATTTCCATCCCGGTGGGGGTTTGTGATCGTAATTGTTGTAAGTCGGCGGCGGACAACTCACGCGCATCTGGTCCTGTCATGTCGATGATTTTTTGTTGTGCGAGAGATGGTGAACTTGATCTTGATGAGGTGGTAGAAAGGATGTCATTCGCGGTCTTGTACACGGTTTTGGTGATCTTGCGAGCCGTCTGCGTGCGTCTTCCTTCCCCACCTTCGGGCTTTTTCTTCCACGCAGCGCGTTTGGCAGATTTTCCAACGTCTTGCGGAGTATCGTCGACAATTTCACCACGCCGACGCGCTTCCTCTTTGTGCTGTTCTGTCATCTCGGTGAAACCTTTGTAAGCCAGACCCATTCTTCCAGGTCGTAGCTTGGTCTCAACTGGATTGACGATACCAGCTCCGTCTTGACCTAGACCTGTACCTGCTTGCCATCCCATCTTTTGCAGCATCTTTAAGCCAAAGCCGCTTCCGTGAGCATTAAACTTTGCAAAGTCCTTGGGGACAGAGACAGGTGGTGTTCCTGGTCGACTAGCTTGGCTCGGCGGTGTTGACCAGCCTGCAGGAGATCCGCCTGACTGACGCGATTGCAATGGTGGTTTTTTGCCTTTTGACGAGCCAAATTGCATGGCCGGCATCTCCAAAGGAGGTGGTGCCCTTGTACTAGATCCGTTCAAAGTACTCTGTCTAAGCGCTGCTGCTGCATTCTGATTCATGCTGCGTAGGGCAGCGTTGTCACTTCGCTCTGGTATATTCTGTGGTGTTTGGTTGAGTGAGTCCATGGAAAGCGTTTGCCCTTTTGCGAAACCGAGTCCACCTATAGGCGCAGCTGTATCCTCTTCGTCACTTTCCTGAAACTGTTTACGCGGCACGCGAACTGGCTCCGCCGACTCGTCTCCCGATGAAACGTCTGATCCTTCCGATTCCGAACTCCCTGCCATATCGGTGTCTTGCCCTTCTCGATTGCCTTTTGACTGCGATTTGACAAAAGATACTCCAGAGTAGGTCACAGGTCTTCGTCTCGTGTCTCTCCCATCGTATTCATCCTCCTCCTCGTTGAAAATGCCCAACATTGCGTCTTCCTTGGTAAACTTGCGCCGCTTTCTAAAGTTACCGAATCCGGCGGCTTCCTCTTCGTAATTGCGATCCACTACCTCGAACGATTCCATATCTTCATCCTCCGAGTTGGACGAGTCCATATCGTCCATGAACTTCTTCCTACGCCCCATTATTGACCGTCACGACAATGGTGAAAGCGCCGCAGAAAACGAGAGTGCAAATTCACGTGACTTGGCATTCCAGCGTTTCAGGGCAAGCTTGTGCTCGTTTGCTCTTTGCACCAGAACGCAATGATTAGCGCAATCTTCATATACAATCAGAAAGGCGAGGTACTAATATCTCGTCTTTATCGCCACGATCTCAAGTGAGTTGTCTGCTGACCATCGGTCCCAGGCTTTTAGACCATCAGCTAATTGTTCCGGTCGTTCCCTCTAGGCGTTCGGTGGCCGACATATTTCGCATCCAGGTCATCTCCAACACAGACGTGCGTTCTCCGATAATAACACTTGGTTCGACATCTTTCTTCCACGTTCGACACGAAAACCTGTATATTGTTGCGGTCAGTAAATGGAACGCCAATGCGGCATTGATATTCGAGCTCTGCTATCGGGTCGTGAGTATCGGTCGAGGTTACTTTGGCAAATTTGACGAGGAGGCCGTCAAGAATAACTTTGTCTTGATCTATGAGCTTTTGGATGGTAAAGTCGCGTGCTTTAAGTTAAACATTATGCTAACACTAACTTTAGAAATACTTGATTTCGGATACCCCCAAAACTCGGAGACGGATACGTTAAAGTTATACATTACCACCGAGGGAATCAAGTCTCCTTCAGAATCACTTGAATCTTCGTCCAAAATCACCATACAAGCAACCGGCGCAACGTCATGGCGGCGAAGCGACATCAAATACCGCAAAAATGAGGCTTTCGTTGACGTTATTGAAAGTGTGAATTTGTTGATGAGCAACACAGGCACTGTACTCCGGGCAGATGTCAGCGGGCAGATCATGATGAGAGCGTACTTGTCGGGCACACCAGAATGCAAATTTGGGCTAAACGACAAGCTACTATTAGAGAAGGATGCTCTCGGTCGCGCCAGGTATGTATCGGGAGCAACCAAATTGTCCGAAAGCACAAACTCAACTTACTTGCAGCAACGCAGCAAAACGAGCGAATGCAGTAGAGATTGATGACTGCCAATTCCATCAATGCGTGAAACTAGGAAAGTTTGACAGCGATCGGACGATCAGTTTCATTCCTCCGGATGGCGAGTTTGAACTAATGAGGTGGGTTCGGAAGCAAGTTGCTTGATGCTGCAATTCTTATTCACTTGTACTTTCAGGTATCGGACGACCGAAAACGTAAACTTGCCTTTTAAAGTCCATCCTGTGGTGACGGAGGTGGGAAAGTCGCGAATTGAATACCAGATTGCCGTCAAGGCAAACTTTCCCCCCAAGTTGAATGCCAATAACGTGGTCATCAAGATTCCCACGCCTCTCAACGCAGCCAAAGTCGAAGTCAGGATCAGTGGCAACGGCAAAGCGAAATACGTACCCGGCGAAAATTGCATCGTATGGAAGTGAGTGTGACCATAGGATCGCATCTGTGGCAGAAATTAAGAAGTTTGTTCCAGGATCAATCGATTCCAAGGTCAATCTGAATTTATCCTCAGTGGAGAGGCGACATTGACTTCAATGACGCACAAAAAGGCGTGGTCGCGGCCTCCAATATCCATGGATTTCCAAGTGCTCATGTTCACATCTTCTGGACTGCTCGTACGATTTTTGAAGGTGTTTGAAAAGTCGGGTTATCAAAGTGTGAAATGGGTCCGATACATGACAAAGGCTGGTAGCTACCAGATTCGGGTAAGTTGAACTGTGCATTCAAGGCTAGGTCGTGCACCTGCTTATTGATGATCTATAGTTTTAATCGAGAGCGAAGCCATCCATTCTTTGTTGTGGGATAGAATGACGACTGTGCACTAAATAAAAGCCTTTACACTGTCTTGTTGCTTTGTTTACCTCGTTGCAAGTCGTTATGAATGGTGCGTGTGAACAATATGCCGACGTCGGACCACTCTATTGGGCATTCAAATACCCATCAGCGTCCTTTTACAGACCAGAATTGCATCCGCACTTTGAACTCAATGCAAGTTATCCACTAGCATTCAAAAATGCGAGACACGGTAAGCGTGTTTCCTCAAAACTGTGCGTGAGCTCATCCAATATGGTCAGAGGAGCTTGGCTTGCGAAGCACACATACGGAAGCGTCGGCTGTACCCATCCAAGCAAAGCAACAGCACATCACCCGCGCTCTCGAGCAAGTCAAAAGACCTCAAGATGACATTTTATCTCTCTTTGATATACGAATTCATGTGCCTGCGTACCAAACGAAAGCCCCGTAGACGATGCATGACCCTATCGCATGGCCGGATATGTTGCATATTATCAACATAGGGTGGATACGCCACTTTGGATGAGGAGTTGAATCGTCTGTTGCATTCGATCCAATGTATTCGTAAAATGAACCTCGTCGTTGGACGAGGTAAAGGAGGGAAACCGTGAATGCGTCAATTGCGTGTCTGAAAGCCACGTGTTGGGCTCTTGCGATCGAAAAGAGGTCGGTGGATGCTTAAGGCGATAAAGGTGTCTTGCGCTCATACATGGTGGCACACATTTACGTTTCTGGCTATGGCGCCTTCGTGAACGCCAGTTCGTGAGGCGCAGTTGCCGATGTCGGACTGGCCGTGTTTGTGAATGATGGGATGGAGATGGCTTGATGATAGCGTGGCTCGCCATAGCAGCAAAATCCTGAAGCTCAGCTAATTGAGCGCTGATGCTGTCGATGCGTTGTAAAAATTCGGATTCATGAGGAATACATGTCAAGGTTGGGGAGTCGACGGAAAATTCTGGTTCAGACTCGTTGATACTTGCGCAAGAGACGTGTGAAGGAGTCATCGTGTGTGCCGTCACGGCTGGAGTTGCTTTGGCTAAGCGGCACAGGACAATGGAAAGCGCCCACGCGTAGATGATTGTATCTCGTGCAATGATGGTCAAGCCTTGGATGTAATCTCGTCCTGAAGGAGCTGTTAGATACCATGGCTACCCTCTTACGCATACATACCTTTGGAGACGGACTGATTGCCGGACTGAAGCGTGATATCGAATGAGGATGGCCTTGTGGTGGCGGCGACGATATCATTTCCCTCAATGGAAACGTCGTACTCTGCTAAATCGCGCCAAGAATATTCGCGCGGGGCTACGGCATTAGGCACTGCGGCCCCATTTTGCAGCAGGAGATCGAATCGTAGGAGACGGATGCGATAATCCCAGTCATTAATACATATATCGAACGATAGCAAGGCATCCTGCAACACAGCCGCCGTGAATTTTGCATCATACCAGGGCGCAGCTTCCGGGAACAAGTCAATCTTCACGCCAAAGCTCCAGGTAATCATTGGTCAAGTGTTGCTAGAGTTTTATCCTTCCCTAGACCTAGTACAAGCCGCAACGTCATTGACGCTTCACGCCAGACCGAGTTTATCCGTCATGCGATAGATTCCCCTTTATACTCAAAGAGCGATCCACAGGAATGCCGTTCATTTTGAAATCCCTATCCCCCTTATGCCTACAGTTCTCTCGGATGAACGCCAGTGCCTTTAGAAATGCAAGCAAAGCACAGACTTGCGTGTGATGGTTGCTAATATTGGCGTGCGATGCGTAGATTCCTCCTTGCACAGTGATGCAAGCCATAAAAGGCAAAGTCAGTATCGCTTTATATCGCTTTCACGATCCTGGTAAACCCCAACGACATCACTAATCTTGGATCAATCCGCATCGACTGCATCTTCAACCTATTTGTTCTCTCCCTGAAGGGTCATGCGTCGATACTTGTTTCTCTTTAGCATGGATAGCTCGGTTGAATTTTACTCCGAAACCCCAGGAGCGATGTGAAACAGAGTGATCCGAGGACATGGATTGCTTGGCACTGCAACGGAAGGCAACGGCATCTAAAGGGATTAGGATCCTTCAAGGCAAAGCAGCACATAACTTCCCATATTCACATCGGATGTGCATTGAATAGCCTCCGTAGAAGCACAATCTCGCCACAGGGCATCATCATTCAAAAGGTTCAACGCTTTGAAATTTCCTGGAATTTAAAGTGCCTTTTATCTGCTTGTTGACAATTCCGCCCCCCCCGCTCTTCATGCCTTTCACAGAGGATGATATGGACCTAGCCAAGATCAAGACAGAGGAACTTTCGTACGAAACACCCCACACACCAACACCATTGCAGGTGCGGATACGGTCGAATCCTTGCGAAAACTGTCGAACGAGACGAAGAAAGTGTACCTACGACAGGCCGTCTTGCGAGCGATGTCTGAAACAAGGCAAGGAATGCGTTTACATACGAAACATTGCCCCTGATGATCAGCAATACGAGCGTGACCTTCTACTGAAAGAGTCGTTGCCCTCCACCATAGATGAGGTCGAGCAGACGATTGAGGAGATGGAGGCACAACTGAATGAATACCGTACCAGAGCAGCCTCGCAACGTCTACAGCCCGTGCAAGGCTCTTTCGCATCAATGGATACGCGGTATAAGGTATCTAACCCATACTGCTTGCCTATTATTCAATCAGAAGCTTCACCGCCCACTTCCGATCATTCCAGCCCACCCTCACTTTACGAAGGAGTGTCCTCTGAAGAGAGTGCGACAGAAATTGAAAGCGCTGCTCGCGTGCAATCTGAGACATTGCGGGAACGAAACGGGCGGATGTATGCCTCTCCGTCCTCTTTAGGTGGCTCAACATCATCGTCCCTCCAAACGCAACGAACAATGTCCTTGGACGATGCTATGCATTTGCAAACCTTCAAAACCGGTCTCGGTTGGGATATCCAAGTTATGGATGACGGTCTCCGCATTCAGACCAACATTCGCTCGTATGTCGATCTTTTGCAACAACTCTTATATCCGCTGAGAACATCACTTCAAGTCTTGCTTTCGGAATCTAAGACACCACCATCCTCCTTACGTTTTCCTCCCAATGTCCTGCACACACAAAACTCAAGCATACAATCGTCAATTTCTAGCGGATTACCGCAAGCTTTTCAAACGACGGTATTAACCAAGAATCGACGGTCTAGTGGTATAAATCATCGAGTATCTAAACTTCTCCATGGAAGAATGCCAGAAGACCTCGGAACTCTCCCACAATCATCGCAATCCGCCCACATCAATGACCACCTGACTGTCGAGCTGGTGAAGCTACACTTTCTGTGTTCAAATATCCGTAACAGCGATATCGACGAGAAATACTATTATAATCATTGGTTCAATAGTCAGAACCCTACAAATGAACCCCTTACATGTGCCATGGTAGCGATGGCAGCAGCCCTTCCATGTCAGCACACAAGGCGCTGTTCTGCCCTGCAAGGTCTAAGTTTGGATAGCGTCTGCAACGTTTATTTCGCCAGGTCAAGGCAGCTCCTACAAGACTCTTTCGACGAATATTCACTGCGAAACATGATTGCCTACCTTTTGTTGGCGCGGTGTGCCTGGTTTTCACTACGCGTCAAGCAATCACATCAGTATAGAGGGCTTGCACTGAACATGGCGGAGCTTCTTCTACGGCACGAATTCAACCATAAGGACGCCGAGTCCAGGACAGTCGAACATGAGATGTTTGTTCGAAACTATTGGATCCTACTCAGTCTCGATCTTCTCGTCAAAAAGCTCAGCATCAATCAACATGAAATGTCGACCTTTGTCGACTATATCGGTCGGATAGGACTTCCTATACCACGTCTCGGCGAAAGCAACTCGGCAGTTCGGGCGGTGATAGCGCAGCAACACATCATCAGTTACCGCGCTACCTATGATACAATCATAAAGCGTATATTGGCCAAGAATGTATCGGAAGTGCCACTACAAACAATTACAGAAGCCGAAGATGCATTATATCTCTGGTATAGTAACATCCCCGCAGACTTCCAACTCCCCACCTATCTCACCTTAGCACCCAACCAAACATTTATGGATGTCCTCGAGACATGTTCGTCGCTCGACTATCACGCCTTTTATCTTTCAGCCCAATTTCACAGTTGCCTTCTCCGCATCCATCAATTCTTCCTTCCAGACCATTCCAACCCAAGCAAACCACCTTCTCAACTTGCTCTACGATCCCAGGCCATAGCGTTGCAGTGTGCCAACATCATCACCGACCTAGCGCGTATTCATCGGCGATACGAGTGGTGTCAATATGGCTTAAATGGTCTCTTCCTTGTCATCAACGTGCACCATGAAAACAGCAAGAGCCCCAATCCCTTCATTCGATGTGAGGCCAAGAAGGGACTCGAGCTATGCCAACAAATTGTAGAACGCGCCTTCCCGGACGAGAAGGATGCGATATTTCAGGACGATTTTAACAGTGATGATTCGACTGGAGAAAGTTCAGGAGAATCTGATACACGATTGCGTGTCCTCATCAAGCGGAGCTTCGCATCTGCTCTACAGGGCTCTGGCATTGTATCTGTATAGAATGTAGAGAATAGAAATCTTTTCGAAGTGCAAAACCAGACATACAACATTTATTCTACATCCATTGACTTGAATCTCCCGTTTCCGCCTGATTTTTATACGAACAATAATCCTTTGACCTTTGCCTGTGATGCTGTGATTGTCCACCGTGGAGTGCCAATTGGTCGTTGCACAGAGAAATCGAAGGACGTCGAAAGAACGAGTTGCCTAAAAGGGGAATCCGTTGGCAACCAACGTCTCTTACCGGTTCACGCAATGGCCACTCGAGTTGAAGAGTCTATCATCGTTTTTGCTCCCTTGGAGAAGGTGAGTAAGACTGAGCAAGGTCACTCTGCATGCAAGCGAACGCTATCTGCACTATGTCCACCCTAGTCGTCGTTTCGCACTCCCTTGCCTATTGTGTGACGACTGTTGCGCCAACACTAACGACCTGTAGGTTTGGGCTGCCGTCAGGACCGCAGAGTTTGGATGGTGGAGTATTTTAAAGAATGTGACTCTGGAGGCAAAAGACAATGCTTCAGGCAAGTAGCGCTACGCAACAATTGCCTCTCCACTGACCTCGTAGGTAGTCGGCGGTGTTCGTCAATTGACCTTCAAGGACGGTACGGTTCAAAAGATTCGTCTCGTGGAACTATCTGGTATGCCGTACGCCTCCGCTTCCGTTGATGGTTTATTCAATGTCCTCTAGACTTGAGCAATTCGGTGTCCTATGAGATTATTGAGTCGGATCCTGCTGTGGACTATTTCTCGTCCTTGCAGACGATTTCCGTTTACTGTGTGACTTCGGTAAGCATGAAGACATACCTGCGAACGATGAATGACACATGTACAGGACAACTCTACCTTTGTCAGATGGACCGCCGAATTCTCGTCGGATGCTTCTCAAGGTAAGCCATCCATACATAACCACACAATGTCACACTCAGATTCATCGATGAATCTAGCCGTCATTCAAGATAGTCGCTACAAGCGCAAGGAAGGTCTCGAGGATCTTAAAAACGCCTTTTAACTCTTCAATGCTTCTCTTCTTTCATTCTCTTCTCTACTTAAAGACCGAGTGTGAAATTCTTGACTACACAATGAACACGTTACGTTTCGCACGTTCTCCTCTCATGCCGAAGTCTAGTGTCTTTATCGCTAATCAACGAACGCAGACATTGCAGAGGTGGTTGACGAGTGCCAGGACCATGTCGACGGTTCACGGAACAGCTGTAGGCACCGAATCACAACAAGCAGACGTGATTCATCGCAAAGTACTCGGATCTCGAACATTCATTCTTAATCGACCTAAACGTCTTAATGCGCTCGACTTGAGCATGATTCGCAACATGACACCTCAGTTACAAGCCTGGGAAACCAGTGACTTAGCAAAGGTCGTTGTGTTGAAGGGTGAGGGCGAAAAGGGTTTCTGTGCCGGAGGCGACGTCAAGAGTAGGTACAACCATGGTCGTACTGCCCCCCCCCCAACTCACACATGGCATAGCGGTGGTTGATTTGGCAAAGGCTAAGGATCCGGCGGCTCTCAAGTTCTTTGAGGAAGAGTATCAATTGAACCATATGATTGCGTCCCTCAAGACACCTTTTGTGGCCATCATGGACGGTATTACCAGTAAGTGGTCAAGGAAGCTTTTCTCCTTTGAAAACTCAATCCGCATACAGTGGGTGGAGGCGTTGGTCTGTCTGTTCATGCTCCTTTCCGTATCGCCACCGAGAATACCGTGTTTGCGATGCCTGAGACAGCGATTGGTCTTTTCCCTGATGTTGGCGGTAGCTTCTTCCTTCCTCGTATGGACGGTGAGATTGGTACCTATCTGGCTTTGACCGGAGAGCGATTGAAGGGAAAGGATGTCTTGTAGGTTGACTACAATTTGCGTTGTGCCCGTGCTGATTTGTTACGATAGCTTTTCGGGCATTGCTACTCACTATGTGCCTACGTCGCGTCTACAAGCCATGGAAGACCGTCTTGCCGAACTCGATTCTTCTGATCATGATGTGATAAATGCTGCCATTGAAGACTTTGTGGGTACGCCTGAAGAAGATGCGACAAAGTATTCCCTCGCAGGCGATGTTCGAGCTGCGATTGATCGATGCTTCAAATTTGACTCTGTCGACAAGATTATGGATGCTCTAAAGAAGGAGGATAGCGATTGGGCACGCAAGACCATCACCACGCTCGAAAAAATGTCTCCCACATCGCTCAAAGTGACCTTGCAACAATTGCGTCTAGGCAAGAAACTCTCGATCGCCGACTGCTTCCGCCTTGAATTCAAACTCGTCCAAAAGTTCCTTGTCACGCCCGATTTTCACGAGGGTGTCATGGCAACCTTAGTACGGAAGAGCAAGGAGAGACCGAACTGGAAGCCTTCAACAATTGCCGAGACATCCGATGCCGATATCAAGGCGGCCTATTTTGATGCGCCGAGCCCTCAACAGCTCTCTCTGCTAAACAAGGTCGATTTCCACACGTATCCACACGGCAAGTACGGGTTGCCGACCGAGTTTGATATACAGCAAGTCATCACGGGTGAAGCGCCGGATGTGGGCAATTATGCCATGAACAAGGATGAAGTCGTCAACTGGTTCTTGAGAGAGCGTAATGGCAAGGTTGGCGTACGGGAAAAGGTGGAAGATACGATTGCTCGCAAGACCAAAATAGTTGGTGAAGGCGAGGGCAGTGGATTGAAATGGGTGCGATAAATGTAGATTTTTTGCTCATTTTACACAATACCAGATAGATGTTATTCCTTCTCTAGGGTGTATACTCTATGGCAAAGTCATCTAGGGCATATTGTTGGAAATGGACAGCATAAGGCGCGGCTTGCTTGGGCATATCGCGCAAGTAATCAACGCCAGAGTCCGCAGGGGGTGTTAGGAGGATCGTGACGAGACGTGTGCCGGTCAGGAATTGCTTGAAATAGACGTCAAAAACTCGGCGCAGGTCGGTCTTTTGCACCTTGTAGATGAGTTCATGGTGCCTGTACTGGTCTTGGAGCGTAGCAAATCCCTAGGTGCCCATGAAGGGAAGCGACACAGACAAAGATTTACGGCAAGACTTACCTTCAGCGAACTTCGCAAAGCGCTGCCAATAAGCCCACCTACCGTACTGCGCTCGAGACAAAACTTGTACAGGCAGCTCGCGCGAGATGTTTCGATATCAAACGAGTCCATGCTGGTGTCCCATTCCTTGTCTAAGTGATCTAGGGTATCAATGAATGCCTTTGTGGCCTTGGCAGGGTCAACTGCGTCCCGTATTTCAAAAGCCAACTGCCCAGTCCAGAGATATGTGGATATCGTCGCATCGTACGCGTAACCATTTCCTCGAATGGACGTGTATAATGGTCCTTCGTTACGAGATAGATATTCACAAAGCAGTATTGTCGCGTAATAATCAAGGTCGCTTTGAGCGGGTGATCGTGTGCTCACCTTGGCCACAATGTCGCAAGGAGCTATAGAGATTAGATAAGATGAGGTGAGGGACGGGTGAGGAACATGTATGTTTTGAGTTTCTGAGAAGAGTGGTTGGTACGGACTGCGGGGAAATGGAAAGGCAGATGCCACTTGCAATTGCGCTGACTGTCCGTCGAGGCTGTCGCTGCGTTTCCGTTTCGGCGACTGAGAGGAGTTCGAACCGATCAGAACTTCTTTCAAACTCTGGATACCCGCATCCCATGTCGCCAAAAAGACATCCTCTGGATGTGGATGGCTTTGAGCGTACGCAAACGAGTACGCCAGCTGCAGGAAGCCATGAATCGGCGTGGAACCTTGTTGCTCACCCAGAAGCGTTAGTATATGTAGTCGGAGACTGTTCAGATTGCTGATAATTGCTTGAACCGTCTCGCTGGTGTCGTCCTGCTTCATATGCTCCACAATGTATCGGAGGAATGATTCCTGCTGAAACACGCTGATCGCATTGTCATGGTTGACTGCGCTTGACGAGCGGTTGGTGTTGAATATCCTAGACTTTTCTTTGCTCACTAAAGGAGTCGTGAGTCGCGTCGACAGTAGACTAGCGCAATCTCCGCCTTCCCTTTTGAGGGATGAGCAATCGCTTAGGAGGTTACGTGCAATAGTCCGAATTCGCGCCGGCTCGAAGACCGAAAACATTAAAATATGGACGATCCATCGCACGAGCTTGGTAAAATTCTCGGGCGTACTCGATCCGGCGAGACAAAATAGCTCGCTTAGCCAGCTGCAGGCGAATGTGTCATTTCCGAACCCTACAGCACTTTCAAAGAAGACAAGATCCTGATTAAGCAGACGAGACAAATCACGATAGTCAACGTTTCTTGAAGCTGCTCCGTCAATGGAAGGGATGGACAAGGACGATTGGAACAGCAACTCCTGGAAAAGAACCAAGTAAGGCCGTAGGTGTGGAGCTATATGTGTGAGAGGTAAACACAGCTTCAGATTCACAAATGCTGTGTCCGTTGAAAGCGTTTGCAGGGTCTTGAAAGGGCGAATACTCTCCGAATAGGGAATATCCTGGACAAACATCGTTTCCTTCAAGCGACTGACATGTTTGATGTCGGGGATGGGCGGCATAGTCTCTCGAATCGCTGGACCGATGTGGATCTCATTGGCAGCAAGAGCCTGTTGCAACCTCTCTGCACAGATCTTCAAGCCATCCTCGCCTAGTTCGCACCTCCGCTTCTCTAGCGATTCCGCGTTCATTCCCTCCAATTCCTTGCCTAGCTCAGGTGAGGGAATCATTTGTACCTCTCCTACCGATGCGTCGAGCAACCAGCGCTTTGCAAGACTTGTCCAAAACTCTGGCGGCTCGTTCTCCAACTGTTGTAGAATATCGAAGACATGTCTACGCGTGCCAATTCTATCTGCATCAGTAGAGCGAAATTCTTCATTCCGGAAACGATTATTGACAATGTCGCCAACAAGATATCCTGTGATGACTTCGTGCGGATCGTCCTCCAGAGACTCTAGAATTTTGATTCGAGTTCTAGATATGGATTTGCGAACGTTGTCGAAGGCTTGGTGGCCATTGCCGACAAAGTCTTCAATGGTTTCCTTAACCAGTTGATAAAATACTCGAGGTTCGAAGAGTATATTGTTGAGATCGTCTTCCTCCTGATGGGAATCTGGAATGGACCCATCATCTTCATCTTCCGAAATGTCCTCTTCGTCCGTTTCCTCCTCGCTCCCATCCTCATCTTCACCGTCCATAGCAGTCTCGGAATTCTCTTTTTCGGGTAATTGCACGCCGCTGAAAAGAAGCAAGATGCTCGTTGGCAGATAGGGCTTGATTTCGAAATCGACCTGACTACAAAAATGACTTTTGCCGTCAACAAACTTTTGATAAAAAGGCGAGGCCGGCGTCTCATGTAGGTAGCGAAACAGGACGTCGAGAGCAACAAGCGTCCGAAGGTCCTTGTGATCCGGGCCGTGCCACGCGTATCCAATGGAACCAATTGAATTATCTGCGCTTGGAAAGCGAATTGTTTTCGTAGCGAATTCCGCTGCATTCGTGGCTTGTGCTTCTTGATGAACCCACATCCGATGAGTTGAATCGCTAGGCTGCTTGACCTCTAAGAGCCCCGGTTCCTTCTCTAGTCTTTCAAACAAAGCCGGAACATCCAACGCGTCTCCAGTCAGAACAATAGTGATATTGTCCAGGTGATAGAATCGCTCATGGTATGCCTTGATCTGCTCATTGGTCAGCTTGGCGATATCAGGGGTCAGACCTCCGCATTCATGATGGTAAGTAGATTGTTTGCTGTAGATCAATCGACGCAGATTGAGATCCAAAAGATCCGCTTCAGAATTTTCCCGTGATGCCATTTCCGAGAAAACAACGCCTTGTTGTTTTCCCTGTCCGTCAACATGGTACACTTCGGTCATGAATTGCTCTTGCGTCAAGGTAGGATGCAATACATGATCCAAAAAGACTGGCAACAATTCCCGTAGACCTTCTTGACCGGCCGCATTGATTGTGTAGCCTGTATGATCCTGGACCCAACGTTATTAACTTCAGGCATTGTGTGTGTAAACTAGCTTACCTCGCAGGTATATGCGTTCGTACCGGTAGACAGAGATCGATTGGCGAGGTTGTCGAGATAACCTCGCTGAGGATAGTTTTTCGATCCGCAAAACACCAAGTGTTCTAGGGTATGCGGCAACCCTGAATCATCGTGCGCAATAGTAGGTACCACTAGAGGAGGTTAGCGTATGTCTGTTGAGTATTGTGCAAGCGCTATGGAGGCCCGCAAAGGTACGATCAAAAGCTTACCGATAGCCGCCGTCGCAATCGGTCCTGGAATGTCAGCAATTGCAATGCGAAGGTTAGAATGGTCATGTTTATAAGAGCGGATACGGCAAGTTGAGGCAGGCAAAAGGAATTGAATGCTTGATTCAAGCCCAAACTGACTGCTCGGCCGATCCCTCTCCGCCTGGCCCATATAATTAAAAAGTTTAGCTTTCTGACTTTATACCAGTAATTTGAACCCAAGCGTCTCCGTAAACAGCATTCCATCCAGCGCGTTCAAAGGCTTTCATGGCACCCATATTCCACGTTTCCACATCGAGGTGCAAATATACCGGTTGTTGTGGCGCATACTTTGCATACAAATCTAGGTGCTTCTCGCCCATTCGTGTTAGCAAAATGGTCGACAAGCCCTTTCCACGGAGTGGAGGTATAACGTACAACGAGGAGAGGGACACTAAACTGACTTAATCATCTGCAGGATCCTGAATTGGTAATCAACTTACTGTCACTATGGGTGAGACACCAGCCAACTAATTGACCTTTTGCGTCACGGATACCAACCGATATTTTGCTACACTCGACCACGTAGGGGCGAGGAAATTTGAACTTGTTGGAGTCAATGATCTGCACACATGTTAGCTCTCAAGCGGATGAACTTGGCTTTGCTCAGAGACTCACCTTGTCAATCTCTGCCTCACCAATGTCGTCTTCTCGTAAATTAAGCTCATCCAGTTTCGCTTTTACATTTGACCCGGATGCTATTTCTGTCAACGCCTCCCCGGAGATTGCATATTTGATGCAGGGATTTCGGTAAGACACCTCGTACCGATCTTGTACCACCTCTAGCCAGGCTTGCGACAGCGAATGAAGGAAGACTAGACCGCATCAGTCCCTGCATGAACGTTTCATCCATGGAAAGTTAGCACCTGAAGGCTCGTTTTGCAACCATTCATCAATAGCTTTCACGACGACGGGACGCGCACGTTCAAAAACCGAACGCTGATCACCTAGAACCAAGGGACCACCTTGCGCCGCGTTGGGCAGTGTACAGGGTGCGAGAACCTTCTCTGTACTACACCAAAGCCTCCAAATTGTACGTGAACCAATATCTAACCGAAGTCGGACCACTTGAACATCGCCATCGCGAATCTCGTCCACCTCGCGACGATCATAAGAAACGCCGCCTTCGGCCGCAGGCAGGTCAGATCGAAATAGGCAACCCAAGAGCCCTATTCCGGATGAATCCAGGTTCAACGTCAAAGGTGTCATCTAGCGATTTCCCCCTGACTGTTTCGCAACCATTTATTGAGAAGCTGGTCGCACAAGTCGCACTTGTTTCCTACCGGGTTTCGTGAGGTTAGCTTTAATATAAAGTGAGGGAATCACGCGCCCCCACACACCTGGAACAAGTCACCGAAGAAGGGCAGGCTGACCGACAGTTTTCAGGCATTGCCCGGACCTGAGCTTAACCAACTTTGTCATTTTCGTGATACATTGCTCTCTTGCTCATATTTGGCCATCAAGCCGGGGTCCGCACACTGAAACCGGCGACGCACGTTAAGCACGCGTGCTGTATGCAATGTGTGACAAAGGGACCAACAGAGAGCCGTACACGAAAAAATTGTGCACTGTCACCGGACTTGGCGCACAATGTGTACAGACGGAATCCATCCGAGCACCCATATGCGCTGCTATTTTTCGCGTATATGAGAAAAATCCAAGGTAACGCCTCACATAAATAGGGATTTTGCGGTCGACATGCGTATTTTTTCGGTTCTTTCTCCCATGTCTTGCTAGATTGCATTTCTCTTACGAGAGATGCAGAGCGTATTCAATACTGTGGAGCAGGAAGAAACCCCATCCGAGGGTTGGAAGCGGCGGCGACCGAAGCTGACCACCGCTTGCAACGAGTGCCGACGACGCAAGACAAAATGTAATGGGGAAAACCCTTGTAGCAGTTGCATAAAATCCAGGGCGACGTGCAGCTACGCGACACCGACCGAGCTGAATGATGTCTGCTCCCGGGAGGTTCTGGAGCAAATCAATGAGCGACTCAAGGTGATGGAGAACTTGTTGATCAGGTTGGTCAATAGTGAGCCTGCTCACGCAGAGACTGCGAGAATCGGAGAGGTACATAGTGCGCTTCCAGTCTACGGCTTGGTCTGACCCAAAGTTTCTCCGACTAGCCCCAAGATCGTTATATGACCGACAACTACCGTGCAAACCGCTTGAAGCGGCCATACAGGGACACTCATCCGGGTAGGTCAACTGGGGCGTAATGAAACTTGGGGACTTGGGTACATTAGTAAGGATTGCCATGCGATATCCTGTAATTCCGAGATCTGCACATCAAACCTGTGGCTGGATTGACCTCTACAACATTACTGATGTTTATGTCACCATGCTTGTAGATGAAGGTTATCAAGGATCCGACGTCTCACACTCTGGCTCACGGAATTCTTATGCGGACAATCATGCCGGACAACCGTACAATCCGAATTTGCATCGTTCATGGGTGAAGCGATCGACGTACGACATGACCTATACATCCAAGTCGGTAACTCGTGATCAACTGGAATCGACCAAAAGCTTCAATCAAGATATCCCAAAGTTACCCCCGGCTCCACTTTATGACGCGCTTTTAGAGGTCTGCAAGCCCCTCCTTCGCATCACCTTTCCCGCTTTAGATATACCTTTTATACACGACACGCTTCTCCAATGGGGCAAAAAGCCGGCAGACCCTTTACTGCCCCTACCTATACCACCATTTCTTCTGTTTGCTCTCTTCACCGTCGCATCACCCTTCTCCCCACTTCCCATCGAAATCAAGTCGCCGCCTTCTGCTGGTGATTGTAACACAAATTTTCTGTGGCACGCTGTCGTGGGTCTGTATGACCAAAACCGATCTTTCCCCCGTTGCAGCTCGATTTGCGCTTCAGTGTTGATGACTTACTACACGTCAGTGCCCATTACCAAAGCATCTGAAGGTCACACGGATCGGTTCATGGATACAGCAATCAGCATGGCACGCGAGATAGGGTTGTCATCGGTTTTTGCGGGTGCGCACATTGAAGGCCTTGCCCGTAGCGAATCGATCACTATCCAAGGTATGCATGTCGAAGCCCTGAGTAAGATGCTTTTCGGTTTCGATGTGCTCGAACACGCTCTGAATGGTCGGCCTCATCGTTTTGCAGCGCAATGTGTAGCGCTTGCTTCACATACAGGCCACAGAGGCAAAGACGCCTACTTTCGTAACGTCGTGACGCTCGCAGATCGATTTCAAAAAGCCGCCTCCATGCTCTACAAAATCCAGGAACATGGGCGGGCCATCCATGCGCGTATGGCCGAGGTACCAGCCACTCCGACCGTGGTTGCCTTCGAGGACGATTGCGCCGGTCTCACTTCGCTGGACCACAATCTAACCGAATTGTACTACTCGTTCGGCATAACATCCACCAACACCTTCGGAACAGCTTTTGACGCCACCCCAGAGGAGCGTCCGCTACTTTCCATCCTTGTTTACGTCTCTACATTCGTACTTCATCAATCATTCCTCATACGACAATTTGTGGCGAGGCCCTATTCCGAGACGCTGCAAAGCCGAGCCATGAGCCAGCACCTCGATAATTCACTCGCCATCTTGTCACGATCCATGCCGGTATTGGAAGACTATATTGCCGGTCTGTTTGATGAAATGTTTGCCATGAAGACTCCGGATATGAACCACAAGGGAAAAGGAAAGGTGTCGGATGCACGGAGTGAACAGAACGGCAAGTCAGATCACGCAAACTATGGTCTGAACCTTCAGTTCAAATTTATACTATTGGGTCTCTATTCGGTTTTGAAGACGCATTTGATCCAAATGATACTCTACAATCCCAATCAACCATTCCCTCGCGGTCCGCTCACGAAAACGCGTGATTTATTCAAGGAGGTACAACGCCATTTTCCGGCTGAATCCGAGGATGTTAGTCAAACCATCCAAACTCTCAGTCGCGCAGTTGACATGATTGATCATATGCTTCACCGGTTGACGGTGGAGATGGCGGAGCCTGTCGAGAGGGACCCCTATAACGAACAGTCCATGTCCCCACGGCATCAGCCTTACGAACGGTCGAAACCACCTTCGCCTGGTCCGACCCAGTTGTCCCCGATGGGTGAACCCGACAAGTCCGCCAGCACCCCTGTGCGAGCTCGTTCTGCAAGCTCCGAAATCCCTACGCAACGAGCTTCTGGCCAATTAGGACTTCCAAGCATTTCTTCGCTTCTTAATGCCGAAGAACATGAACCGAGCCCCTCGAGAGCGATCTCCGAAGTCAGATCTGAACGAGAATATGCCAATCTGCCTCCAACAGGTGCATCCAAAGCATTTGCGCCCTCACCTCCCTACACCTCGGCGTCTTTGACCAGACCTCGACAGCCCTCTGCCACCTCTTCGTGGATTAGTCGGCCTTCTTTCCCTGCCCCCTTACCCCGTCGTACCGACGTAACAACGCCCAGGACGATTGCCCTTGATGCCATCCGCAATTATCCAATTAGCGGCCTGTGGGATTTGACGGTGACCATTCCACCCTACTGATCATACATCATACCCTCTCTGTATATTCTGTGCGCTATACCCTCTTACACACACACCATCGAAAAAGTCTCTATTATTCTTTCTCTTTTATCTCGCTAGAAGTCGATATAGACTGGCATTAATGTGTTGTATCCATTTGCGTGTTGTCTTGGCCCCGAAAAGAAAAATAGGAACATGACCATGAAACTCACTCTCTATTGGCCATGTTTGTGCTATGGTACAATTAGTCTAACGTGGACACCACAAGTCCTTTTTCGTGCTCCGAATAGTAATTGGATCCACTCTCGAGCGAATCAATCAAGACTTCTAACCGCCTTCCATCGAAATTCTCCTCCTGCTCATCGTCAGCCAGCTACAAAACGCTCTCTCACAGGGAGCTTACCTGGCGAATACTATCCAGCGAGGTGCCAAACGCCTGCGTCACCAGTGCCATATAAAGTCGCTTAAACCGTTCAGCCGTTTCGGGTTGAGAAAGAGGGTGATGGAGATGTTGATGATTGGCATCGTAAAAGATAGCTTGGCCCGTCTCGTCCTTGTCGGCTTCATTCTCAGCGGCTTCATCCTCAGAGACGGGTTCTCGTGCGCCGTCAGAGTCATCCTCGGATGCGGTGTTTTCGGCATCCATATTGTCGTCAGGATGTTCGGCTAAGTCTGCGTCTTGATTGACTTGTTCGTCCTGCGCTTGAAACATGGTCTCGTCCAGGTCATTGCCCTCTGTATCTTCTAGGTTATCAAATAGTCCTTCTGACGCAGGCTCTTCCTCGGACGACGAATCTGCAGAATGTCCATTGAGCGCCAAATGCAAAACCGAAGTAGCATGGGCTTACCGAATCGTGACATGTCTCCCATGATTTTGGCATCTGCGCACCCGTAAGAATGTCGATGCGTGCGCGCAACAAGAGTAAAATGCAAAGCTTACCTAGCACTGGTTGATCCCTTCGTCGCTTCACACCATGCTGTGGTTGTTCTCCTCGTCGTTTCTTGGCCATGGTCATAAAATCAGAACACTGCACACTATATTTATTGTCTTGAAATGATCCGTTTGACACTATCCTGGCTATAGCATCTACTGACCATGGGCATGCGCTATGGCATTCTCATCGCTTGGTACAGCTCGGTATGGAGGGTATGGGTCTAATATCCACCATCCCATTGAGATGTATTCTAGCGCTGTTTCGGCTACAATCCGCGGTCGTGAAACGATTTGTGCGGAAAGGCGTCATATAGAGAGAAGGCCATAGCGCAAGCAAGCCAACGTCTGCACATGGTTTGAAAGGAAGAAAAAAGAAAACAACGCCGTTATTGAGAAGGTTGTTCCTTCTGGGCGTTTCGTTTTGCCAATAGAGACTCCAAAAGAGGGATCATCGAGTCTGGTTCATCCTTGGGTCCAAATCGTTGAACCGGTGTACCTTCATGATCCAGCACAAACTAGACCCTGGTCAGTGGTGCTGTTGAGTCAGCCGATCTCCCAAACCTACCTTGGTGAAATTCCACTTGACGGCATCCACCAACGATCCATTGAGATGATGCTTGAGGAAGGTAAAGAGCGGATGGGCATTGGAGCCATTCACATCAACTTTTTCAAACATTTGAAACTCGACAGGATACTGAGAGATGAATTTCTTAATGTCCTCCGGGGTACCAGGTTCTAGTCGGTGTCAGTATGGCATGTCACCCATCGGGTTGACCAAGCGAACTCACCCTGATTGCCAAACTGGTTACAGGGAAAGCCGAGAATCCTTAGACCCTGGTCTCGGTACTTTCGATCAAGCGCGCTCAACTGTTTGTAGTTGAGCGGAGTCAAACCTCACTACACAAATCAGTCTATATTCAAGAGCAAGTAGCGACGACCTACCTTGGACGCGACGTTGACAACCACGACCACATCACCATTGTACTTGCTCATGGAGATTTCTTCTCCATCGAGCGACTTTGCAGAGTACTCGTAAAACTGTATCAAAAGTAAGCTTCACTGCAAGACTAGTCATATCACTTACCGAGCGTTTCGACGGCGTCGCCTGATTACCAAAGATTGAGCGAAACATGCTAATCAGAGGTGTGCCACAGTGCGCAATTTATCCAGCCTTTTGAGCTTTTCTGTGATTGGATGACTGCCATTGTGTGTCTATGGAGGATTGGAGTAGCCATGGGTGGATGGAACTCAAGGTGGATGATGGTTGCTATGTGCACTGGTAGTTCCCATAGTGCCATGGCAAGGACAGGCGTATCACACTAATCTAACTTATCTTTGCAACGTCTACATCATTCCCTCCAAGCGATTGAAACTCAGTGCACCATCCCATGTCTACGCCAGCCATGCAAGGCATATGGTCTCGCCTTGATGGCTCTGGCCACAATGAACTGCTCTTGACACGCGCTTTCCTCACGGAGGATTGAAGCTTGGAACGCTTTCCATTTAAGGAAGCTCAGGTACCTAAAGGTGGAACAGAACGCTCTCTTTCACACCATCACACAGCACGATCCATAACCGAGCTTATTTGGCTCGCAACACAGCCCCATGAGCGTCAAAGACAGAGACAAGGGGCCAGAGAGCACTTCTGTCCAAGTGGGTATGTAAGAGCCTGAGACCGTCTGTTCAGGCACGCGATAACGCGCCAATTTTATTGAACCGTGCTTTCAGCGCTTCGTATCAGGCCCTTGACCTCTTCAGACCGCAATCAACCACGCTTCTCGACCCAAAATGAACATGATATTTTGTCACAGTCCTCCGTACCTCCCTACAACAGCCTTACCGTTGTTCCTTACGGGCAACAATATACCTTTGACGCTGTTCTAGGTACATCTGTGGGACAAGAGGAGGTATTTGAACGATGCGCCAAGGGTATGGTGGACAAGTTTGTGGAAGGTGGGTAAAGAGAGACGGTGAGATTGTGCAACGAATTAAAAATACATTGTAGGTTACAATGTGACGATCCTAGCCTATGTGAGTGTGGAAGGCCGGCGATAGTCATGAACTTGATCATACAAATCTAATCGCATGCCTCCCATAGGGACAAACCTCTTCCGGTAAAACATATACTATGGGAACGGCTCAAGGCGTCAAAGGGAGTAATCCACAAGATGCGGGTATCATTCCTCGCGCGATGCATCAGCTGTTTGCTGCATTACAAGCCAGTCAACCCACCAGCCCTGCCAATAGCCGACCCCACACAAGATCATCTACACCTTCCGGCATCAGAGCCCCTGGTTCTACGCTTCCGCGCGCGAATGGCATTGCTTCGCCTCCGACCCCGCGTCCCCGGAAGGCTAGCTCCAATAATCTTATCGTGAATGGCAACCACGACGGTCCAGCCGACACGCATGCTCCCAAATATACAGTCAAGGTTTCCTTCTTAGAGTTGTACAATGAAGAGCTCGTAGATCTCTTGGCCGACAATCGCTCTCCCGAACGGCTCCCCGTCACGATCAGAGAAGACACAAAGGGGGTAATATATTGGAGTGGAGTTCGTGAGGTACCGGTAGAAGATGTAACGGACGTCCTGCATTATCTCGCTGTCGGAAGCGAAAACAGAGTTACAGGCGCTACCGACATGAACGAGAAATCATCGAGATCGCACGCGATATTTTCAGTGACACTTCGTCAGGAAAAGTGGGTATCGAATGGAACTCACGTTCGACACCAGACGAGTCCAGTTCCCAGTGCGTCTTCTCGGACTTCTGGCACCACGAAACGACCCAGCAGTTCTCTTGCTGTACGCGCTCCGGATACGGACAGCAGTGATGTTGAAGTGAGTGGTGAAAGGGTTGTGCTCACATCCAAATTTCACTTTGTGGATCTTGCGGGTAGTGAACGGGTACGTATGAGAAAACCACGCCATGGCGTATGTGTGCACGCTAACCCGAATCACCACAGCTCAAGCGTACCGCTGCCTCAGGCGAGCGTCTCAAGGAAGGTATTGCCATCAATGCCGGCTTGTCGGCGTTAGGCAACGTTATTTCTGCCTTGGGCGATCCTCATCGTAAATCGACAACCCACGTACCGTACCGTGATTCCAAGTTGACGCGTCTCTTACAAGATTCACTGGGTGGCAATGCACAAACGTTGATGATTGCTTGCGTCTCGCCTGCTGAATATAACCTGGTGGAAACTGTGAATACCATCAAATATGCCAGCCGGGCTCGAAACATCAAGAACAAGGTGGAAAAGAATGAAGAGTGGGAGAGCGAGAACAATATTGAGGTCTTGAAGCGTATCATCGCCAAGCTGCGGCAAGAGGTCAAGGAGTTGAAGGTGGGCCATGCGAACGGCACAACGGATGGTGACGGGCACGAAAATTCCATGCGCGAAAAGTATGTTGGCTTAGAGAAGGAATCAAACGATGCCCAGCGCATCGAGATTGAAGAGTTGCAGCATCGCCTAGAACAAGTGGAACAAGAGCATGCCATGACTCGTAGTCAGTACCAAAAGAGCGAACGTGAGCTCAATCGACTGAAACAAGCATCTCACAATGATCAAACCGCAGGAGCTAGCTCTGAAAATTCGGTCTTCAGCTTTCAGGAACTGGTCGAGCCGGTCATTGAAGAATACGAAAAGACCATTGCGGATCTGGACTCCAAGTTGGCCCTTACGCGTGCTGCACTCAATCATTCGGATTCCGCGCTTCAAGAGCAGGAAGCGCTCATTCAACACAAGTCTCGTCTTCACGAAAATGACTTGGCGACAATAAGCGAACTTCAAGCACAACTTCAACGATGCGCCGAGCGAGAGTTGTCATCAGACCATTACATTGAGCAGCTGGAAGTCAAACTTGCCGCGTATACGCAAGAGAATGCTCGTGATCAATCGCTGTTGACTGATTTGCGGGATCGTATCGCCAAATTTAAGGAAATGGACGAAAGCACGGAAAAGTATATCAAAGAGTTAGAACAGCGGGTCCAAGAGAGCGATGAAGAGCTTGGTCGCGTACAGCAGACCGTGAAAGACTCTGAGAAGGCTCTTCGTGAGACCGAGGCGAAACTGGCGGAGCTAACGAAATCACGCAGGGTTGTCTTAGGCAACAAGCACGAGCTGGATGATCAAGCGCCAATACCCAGAGCGCAACCCGTTTCTTCAGCAACCGAATCGATTCCTGCGACTGCAACTGTGCAAGTCCCTCGATCGACTGATGTGGAAGAGGAAGTCGAGGCTAGTACGTTCGACGATGAACCTCCTGGCAGATCTGGTCGAAACACTATGGAGTTGGAGCTGCAGAGCGCTAATATCCAAGCGAAATTACTGGAGGAACTTGAGCAAAAGCATTCGAGCGCCAAGGAGCAATTGGAAATGTACATTGCCAAAAGTAAAGCGAGCGAGGAAGAGATCGCGCGACTTCAGCTTCAGCTGGAGCATACCCGCCAACATACCGCGAAATCAGAACAAATGGCGCTTGCAAAGGCACAGCAAGAAAAAGATTACGAAAATGCCAGAATGGAACTGTCCAACTTGCAGGTCAAAGTAGCAGGCATTGAACACGAAAAGGAAAAGTTATCGATACTGGTGCAAGATTTGCGGGCCATCATTGCCGATCAAGAATCCAGATTGAGCGCAGCAGACGCCTTGCACGCCAGTGAGCTTCTAACGCTCCGTTCATCCATGACCCGATCCGAGCGAGAACTGTCCCTATTGCAAGAGCAACACGACAAGATGGTACAAAGTTTGGATGGTGGACAGGATGCAATGAGCGACCTACCAAAGGAGTTGTCGCGCAAAGACGAACTAATTGCACAACTACAAGACAATCTCTTTGCCTTGGAGCAAGCACAAAAAGAAGAAGATGAATCCAATAAGCGGCTTGAAGCGATTCAACAAGAGTTGACTCAATCGCGGGCAGAGCTTTCTGAGCAGGCGACCAGTGCAAAATCAATGCAGGCCATGATCAAGCAGCTCAAGAGTGAGAAGGAGTCACTCGAGAGCAACCTTTCTGCCATCGTGGAGATAAACAATATCAACGAAGGTGAACTTGTCATCATGAAAAAGCGACTAGAATTGATGACAAATCAAGCCAAAACCGAGAGTGCTTCAGTGCAGGCGAATGGCAATGCTGCCGCTTTGGCAGAGGAATTGCGATCATCCAAGTCAAAATTGTCTCAAACTCAACAGTCTTTGGATGCGTTGAAGTCCTTGCTGGAACAAAAGGAGACAGAGTGGATGCAGCGACAAAGCGACGAAAAGGATTACGCGAGCAAAGTCAGTGAACTTGAAGGAGCCCTGGCAAATGCCAAACAAGAACATCAAGCTACCGAGGCTGAACTAGCTACAACACTAGAACAGCTTGCGCAAGCAGATTCGCAAAACGCGACCTTGACGGACAAACTTGAGCAGGAACGTCTATCTGCACAGACAACGACAGACGTCATGTTGAACTTGGAGAAGCGCATTGAGGAAGCGGATGCTGAAATCACGAGATTGAAACAGGAGCTGTTCGCCCAAAAGCAACGGTGGGCGAAACAGACCAGCGAAATAGAGCGCAAGGAGGTTGCCATTTCTGAGCACCAAGAACGACTAGCGAAAATCACGGCCGAGAACGACAAAAATCTCGCGTCGCTCCAGGAGCATATGCAAAAACTCGCCTCTACCGATGATCTACACCATCAACAATTCGCTACTATTAGCACACTACGAGCGGATATCGACAGGTTACAGTCACTCGCAAACTCCTTGGAAGAAGAGAAGAATGCGCATCATATGCGCATGCAAGAAGAGACGAGTCGTGTCCAAAGTGAGTTGGCCAAATGGAAGGCAGATTACAACGAGACCGAGACACAGAAGGCCGACGTGGAAAGGCAGCTACAGAATGCCGTCAAGGCTCAAGAACAAATGCAAAGCTTACTAAACCAGCTTCAACGTCAACTTAGCGATGCTGAGACGGCTGACAAGCTTAAATCTGACAGACTACATGAATGTTTGGCTCAACTTGCGCAGGCCGAAGATCGAGGTAAAAAGGAAGCGGATCGATATCAGGAACTTGCACAGCAATTCGGCGATCTGCAACGGACATTGGACACCATGAGCAAGGAGAGCAAAGTGGCGGAAGAGACGATACAGCAATTGCAGATGAACTTGAACGTCTCCGAAAAAGAAAAGGCACGCCTTTCAGCCGTACAACAAGACCTGCAAAAGAATGAACTGGAAGCCGACCATGCGAGGTCAAGTTTGCAGAAGATCATGGATGACTTGCAAGGCGAATTACGTTCGGCTAAACAGCAATCAGACTCTCAACAAACAGAAATTGCGACCTCGAGGAAAAGTCTACAAGCGTTGGAGAAACACCTTAGCCAAATGCAAAAGGAAAAGGAGGACCACGAGCAGACTATTTCAACGGTGCAGCGACAACTGGACGAATCGAGGCATCAACTCACCACGCAGATAAGGGAGCGGGAACAGCACGAAGCTGGCAATTTGGAGAAAGCAAACCTCATTTCAGAATTCAAACGCACTATTTCTGTATACGAAAAAGAGATACAAAACTTACGCTCGAAAGTCACCACGCTTGAAGAAGAGAATCGCGAATTCGAAGAATTGTCTCAGACTTTGGATGACGAGGTACACCGTGTATCCTTACGTATGGAACAGACGCAAGATACGGATCGTGCAAGGATTGAGAGTCTTGAAAGCACTATAACCACAATCAAGCGCCAAAGCCTTGACAACACATCGGTTATCACGGATTTGATGAAGAAACTTGGGCAATATGAAACTGAAATGGCTGAAAAGGATGAAGCGCTCAATGAAGCAAGGCAACGTATTGCGGAGCTTTCGAAAGTCCACAATTCCACAGAGACAGCCAATGGAAACTTGCAAGCAGAGCCAAACGGTCCCACAGAAAGCAATATGGACAAAGCAAGTCTATTGCAGTCTTTGAATGAATTGAGATCTACCATTCGAAAGCAAGAGCAGATGATCTCCGATCAAGCACAGCAGATCAGAAAATTGAAGGGAGATGTCACGCGCGACCCTGCCAGCACTACCGCGAATTTGTACGCCGCCAGTCGATCGCAGAGCGGTAGCTTGCACGCAGACCGGCTACATCCACACGGACTCGATCCTCTCCTCAGTCGCCCTCCTCCTACTCCACCGCCGTCTAATCCTGTACCACCCGCTCCCACTTCCCCCAAGGACATTGCATCGCCGGTCTTGATGTCAGCAACGCGCGATGGAACGCCTCGTACCATGTCACCGCTGGCCGGACAAAAGCAACTTCCTTCAGCCGAGTCGACCAACTCTATTGAAAGTATGCTCGCCGCATCGCGCTCTGAGTTAAAGCAGCATCAACAGGTGATTTCAAAACTTGAATCGCAGCTCAATCGATCCGAGCAACTCTGTCGAGACGCTAGAAATCAAGTGACACTGTTAGAACGTGAAAGGGATCTCATAGCCAGACAACTTTCGGAATCACAAGATACCCCTACTAACGACAGCAAAGCGGCAGATACGGCCGTCACGGAGCTCGAAGCAGAGAAAGCACAATTGAATGCTTTGCTAGAAACGGAGCGCAAGGAGAGGAAGAAGGCCGAGAGAGCGCGCGCTGTCCTGGAGAATCGATTGGAGGAACTCATGTCCAGTCGAAAGGGCAAATTCATGTGTTTCTAGCATCTCTACACCGCTCTTATACCCTTAGTTAGTCATATGCATTGTATTCACTTGTCTTATACCCTCTTATTACACATCAATGTCTTTAATCTCTCCATATCTTCGATTGCTTCAATCCATATGACAATTTCAATTTCCCTATTTGGTTGACCAGTGAGGTTAGCGCGGACACGACGCCTTGTCTCGTTTCTGATTGAGATGGCGACTCCTACAACTGAGAAGTTGGCCAACAAGATCAAACATACCTTTTATGACGTGGCTCAGGAAGTGGTGCGAGAAATACGAAGGTAAGGGGGAAACTACTCGTGAAGTTTCAAGGACTGTCTTGTCTGGCTCGACAACCGGCCCTGAGACTTTCTACCTGTTCGGCTCCCACCAAAACCGCCGGGGTGATGACATAGGATGATACTTCTCTAATTACACGTTTGCTCTAGTGAAAGGGAGTCCAAGTCGCATCAAATGTTGCGGGCAGCTCCTGGAAACGCAAACAGGGCAGACGCCGTCGATCATGACATGCATACACACGGTATCGAGCACCCAGCTTCTACTGGAGTGATATATGTGATGGATAGAGCCATGGCCAATGGATTTACCTATGGCGACGACAGCTGGTAAGCGTGCACCTACTTTGAGCGAGCGAATCTCATCCTTTGGAACCCCAGGGCAAATTTCGGTCAAGGTGCACCTGAAGGTAAGCATTCTGCAACGATGCACAGGCTGATATTATGTCTGCAGTCGGTCACATTGAAGGCTGTCGAGATAAGCCTAGCTCCATTGCCCTGCCTCTCGACGCCTTGGAGTATGCGCCAACGGCGGGAATCAAGCCTCTGCGAGAAGCTGTTGCCAACTTGTACAACGATCTGTACCGCAAAGACAAGGTCAGCAAATATACTTACGAAAACATTTGCATCGTTCCCGGTGGAAGAGCCGGATTGACTCGTGTCGCTGCTGCTGTTGGCGATATCAATGTTGGATACTTTCTGCCAGAAGTATGATCAATTACTGGATGGAAGCGGCTTTTTTGCTTAATTTGTCCTCCACAGTATACCGCCTATGAGCAGATGTTGGGCGTTTTCAGACGATTCTGTCCCATTCCGACAACCCTGGACGAGGAATCAAAGTATCACATTGATACAGCGACGATCCGCAAGGAGATAACTGGTCGGGGATTGGGTCTCGTCGTGGCGTCTAATCCACGTAACCCGACTGGACAAGTCATTGAGGACGGGGAATTGCGTGATCTTGTGGCCTTAGCCAAGGAAAGGCACACCACGCTTGTCATGGATGAGTTTTATTCTGCCTATATCTACAGTCATGATGAGGCTGAGAATGGGCGCATGGTGTCCACTTGTGAATACATTGAGGGGAAGTACTCCACAAGCGTCACCCTTGGCATGGTGTTGTAACCTTTCTATAGACGTGAACGCTGATCCAGTTATCATCATCGATGGTTTGACCAAGAATTTCCGTCTTCCGGGATGGCGTATTTGCTGGATTGTGGGACCAAAAGACGTTATTTCGTCAATGCAATCTTGCGGTTCTTTCTTGGAAGGTACGTCTGGATTCCGCACGACTCGGCTAACTGGTACTTTCCTTCCCTTTTAGGTGGTGCAAACCATCCTTTGCAATTGGCTGCCATCCCTCTCGTGAACGCTGCTGTGTACAAGGAGGAAGCCAAGCACTTGCAGATCCATTTCCGCGCCAAACGCGACTATGTGCTCCGTCGCCTGGAGGAAATTGGTTTCAACATCAAGGTCAAGCCAGTAGCGACATTTTATATTTGGCTTGACCTCAAGCAGCTGAAGGCTCCAGTTGATGTTGGCCTCAATTTCTTTGAGGAATGCTTGAAAGAGAAAGTGTAAGTGGATGCAGGATCCCATGATTTTACTCACGCGACGTGTGTCATCCTTTCCCATCGTTCTTATAGCATTCTCGGTAAGTAGAACTAATCAAACTACCTGATGATTTCTTGATTCTAAAAATGTGTGGCACTGCAGTTCCCGGCATCTTCTTTGACATCAACGTAAGTGTTTACGACGAGGTCTGTATCTATGTTCACCAAACTATCCCAGCCATCTCATCGACGCGAACTTTTTGAGTCCCCATGCCACCATTTTGTCCGTTTGAGCTTTGGTCCGCCCATGCATGAACTCGAGAAAGGTCTTGAAGGCATTGCTCGCGTCGTCAAAAAGTTTGGTTTTCGCAACAAGGTCTAACTCACTCCTGTACAATCGATGCGTACTTGTCACGCCCTAGAGGTACATAGGGTCAAAGAGCGTGTCATAAACCATCATTGGATGTCTCCAATGTCTAGCTGTCGCAAATTTTCCATCGTCTTGGGATTTCTTTGGAGTTGGCGCGCGTCTTGACCATGTCGCGTTACTCGCATGGACTTTCTCGACGACAGTCCATATATGGCACAGAAGACAGGATAGTCCTTGACATTGGCTCGCTCTACATCAAGTGCGGGCTGTCTGGAGAACCTCGACCGAGGCACATCATACCCGTATACGCGCAAACCGGCTTTTCAAAAGAAAAGCATGGAGCCATGCATTCGGTGGAAGGACAGGTGAGTGAGGCAAGCGAGCTGCTAGCTTGGCCTATGCTTACAAGAACAATAGTGCAAGGAACTGTATACGACGTCACTGTTTCTACCCGATCCTTGGGAAGACGACGACTTTTCAGGTATACACGAAACTACATATACCACCGACACGGTCACAGCTATGTCCGCCATGGAATCGGTGGAGAGTCCAACGGCGTCGCATGCAGACATACAATTCAGCAGGATAGAGACGCAATTATCGCAGTTATTGCGATCCATTTACTTTGAGTAAGTTTTCCCTTCGCGCGAGTCAGACACACGGCTGACAAAGATGCACTAGTTATCTCTTGACAGATCCAAAGAGTCGTAAAGTCACTATATGTGAATCACCGCTGCTTCCGGTGCAGCTAAAGCAACTCATCGCCAAAATCCTCTTTCAACATTTTCATGTAAGGAATGTTAATCTGTTCTTGAGCATGCTCAACTGACATGATACCATCAGGCTCCTTCTATATCCTTTGCACCCATTCATTTCCTGGCTATTTTGTCAACCGGTCGAACTACTGGCCTGGTCGTCGACGTTGGTAATTTGGAAACCATTGTCCTACCGGTAGGTCAAACTTCCACCCAAGTAGCTCACTTCCTCATGATGCGCGTAGGTTTATCTGTCGCGTCCACTGTTTCCCTATATCAAGACATCACTATTAGCCGGAAAAGCCTTCACATTATCACTTCGACGCCTTTTGTTATCCTTTGGCCGCATCATTCCAGATTCTAGTCTCCACTCCGAACTTGCCACGCAATATCCCCTAACGCCGAGTATCCTGACACGCAACCTTCTTGAAGACATCAAGGTTCGACTTTGCATTGTATCACCTCTGATGGCCGCAGACAAGTCAATCATGCGTGATCTCAATGAAGTCCAAATCCACCAGACCTATGCAGACCTTTCAACAGCCACGAATATACGCCTACAAATCACGGTCAAGGAAGACGTACTTTACGATGACCAGAAAATTCTCTCGATAGGTGATCGTGCAACACTCTTGATACCCGGTTG